>VZTJ01002237.1:0-161665 GCA_013397795.1 Orthonyx spaldingii | reverse complement strand
GGCGACGCAAAAGCCGGGAGGAAGGGAGGCGAGGGCGGCGGGTGAGGAGAGGAGAGGAGAGGAGAGGCGGTGCGGATGGATGCGCGGGAGGGGACTGGAGAGGAGCAAACACCGGAGAGCAGGAGCGAGCTCATCTCTGCTGCCCGCGGGGTGCCCGGGCTGAGCGAGGCGGCTCTGTCGGCATTTAATTTGTTGTTGGACACCGTGTCCCGCGGCTCACTCACCCCCTCGGGCCGGCAGCAGAGCCGCTGCCTCTGGGTCGAGGAGCAGGACTCGTTTCAAAGGCAGGCATCGCTTTGTGAGTTGTTTTTTTTTTTGCCACCACCCGGCGTTTGGGCAATTATTAGTCTGGAGCAGTCGTGGAGGATTTTCTGCTTCAGTTCACGAGTTCCCTCTTGCTGCACAAACACTCTGGTGGGGAACCGATTTTCTCTGTGATGTTCCTGCAGCCACTGAGATGTCAGCTTGGTGTCTGGGGTATCGCAATGAATGTCTCTTCCCCATCAAAACCATCTGGAGTGCTTTAATAACACGGGGTGAGCTCCCACGGCAGCGCTCCCGTTGCAACTGAGGATTAAGATAGGATGTCAGAGTTTGTGGCCGAGGGAATCGCATTTTTCCCTTACCTGCAGCATCTCCCCGTCAGTGGGTCTCGAGATGTGTTAATCCTGCAAGGCACAGCAGGGTCGGCATCCTCGGGCTGGGGCTGGGGGAAATCAGACACGAGGGGAGACCTCACAGCAGCCTACAACCTCCTCACGGTGGGAAGTGGATGGGCAGGCACTGACCTCTCCTCTCTGGGGATCAGGGATGGGATCCAGGGAAGGGCTGGAGCTGTGCCAAGGAGATTTAGGTTGGATTTCAGGGAAAGGTTCTTCCCCCAGAGGGTGCTGGGCACTGCCCAGGCTCCCCAGGGAATGGGCACAACCCCGAGGCTGCCAGAGCTCCAGGAGCGTTTGGACAACGCTCCCAGGGATGCACAGGGTGGGATTATTGGGGTGTCTGTGCAGGGCCAGGAGCTGGATCCATGATCCCTGTGGGTCCCTCACAACTCAGGATATTCCATGGTGCTCTGAAACCACTCCTCTGAAGATGGGTGGTTGGAGGAGTCCTCACTCCCATCACCTGTGTGCCAACCCTTTGCTTTTCATTGAAAAAATGCAGCATAGGAAAGAAAATGCTCTCTGCTGGGCATGGAAGGGCTGCTCTGTGAGCTGGTGCAGCCCAGGAATGCAGCAGAGGGCCTCATCAGGTTTGTTGGGGTTTTTTTTCTGGAGGTTTGAAGCGTGTGGCAGAAACATCAGGGTCGGAGTTCAGGTTTGACTGCAGTCAGGTGGAACAGAAAAGTTATGAGGCGTTTAGAAAAGTGTTTGTTTTGGGCTTGCATTTGCCTTGTGAGGCCCATTACCGGGTGCAAGCCGTTCTCTGAGCGTGGTGATGGCGAAGTGTGGTTTATAGGCCTAATGGAGCAGATTTGTCACTGGAGCAAGGAGGTGTGACTCTGCTCAAGTCTGCAAATTGCCCCCCTGTTTCTGCAGACTGCTGTTTTTCCTTTCCTTTTCCCCCTTTTCCTCCTCCATCCATCACCATTCCGTGCTCGCCACAGTGATTTCCCCAAAGTCATCTATCCCCAGGCTGTGCCATTAACGTGCAAGCTTCAGCGTGATGGCTTTGTTTGTTCTTGGAGAACTATAAATATTGCTGGAGTAATGGCTTAGAGGATGAAGCTGGGCCATTTTGGGGTGTCTGGGTTCCGGAGGACTGAAATGTATTAAAAAANNNNTCTGGGGGTTGTGGTTTCCGGAGAAAAGAAAGGGATTAAAAAAAAAAAAAAAAAGGTAGCTGATGCTGTGAGAGGAGTGAAGGGGTTGGGTGGGATTTTGCTTCAGTCTTCATCAGACTCTTTGTCCCACCAGCTTCAAGTGTTTGGCACTGCTGCAGCATCCTATCCTATCCTATCCTATCCTATCCTATCCTATCCTATCCTATCCTATCCTATCCTATCCTATCCTATCCTATCCCATCCCATCCCATCCCATCCCATCCCATCCCATCCCATCCCATCCCATCCCACCCAGTATCCTCATCCTGACTCGTGTCCTGAGCATCCCCTGCCCTCAACAAAGCAGGGAAGGGCCAGAAGTATCCTAAGGAGAAAGGTTCAGTAGTTGCAATGTGCAATTTGGCAGCCATTTGGAATTTTGCCAGAAGAGAGCCTCTTTTTCTGGTGGGTTGCTTGGCTCTGTTGTTTTTCCTTGCCTGTGTGTATAAGTATGTCCATAAAAAGTGCAATTTGGGATGAGGGCACAGCTCGTTTTAAGCCAGCTCAGCTTCTGTGACTGCAATGTAGATGCAATTTTAGTAATTAGAGCTGGTGCCTCTGTCTCCTGGCAGAGGGATGTTTACGTGGTGCAGTGTTCCAGCCGTGGCATTTCAGCAGCTTTCTGGGCTTTAGGAGTGATGAGTCAAAATATTAAACAGGGTTTTATATGAAAAGTGAGGAATTACTGGTCTGTGGGTGCTGGGGTTCCCACAGAGAAGCTGTGGGTGGGAGATGCCTGTCCTGAGCCTTATCCCACCAATATCAGAGCATCCTCTTCATATTTAAGATGTCCTTACATGATTTAGAAGCCAAAAATCACTTGACTTCCCTCATCAACGTTCCACTGGAGGCAGAGCAAGGTGTTTCCTGGGGTTTGGCTGTGTGGGATGGTCTGGCTGGGCTCAAAGGTTGGGCTGGATGATCTTGGACATCTTTCCCAACCTAAACAATTCTGTGACTGTTGTGAAAGCTGATAATGGGTGTGTAAGAAATGGGAAATGAAGATTAGGTGATGACCTGTTTTCAAACGGGAAGGAATCTGAATTCCATGGATAGTTTTCCATTGGTTTGGGATGGTTTTGTTGCCTGGGGCGTGGGTTTTCCCAGCTGTTGAGGTCAGGAGAAGAGGAGTGTCAGTGTTCTTGTGAAATGCTGCTCTTCTCAGCCTCTCTGAGACCTAACAGCTCTTTTTGCTGAGGGCAGAGCAGCCTGTGAGGAGGGAGAAACACGAGAACCCAGAGGATGGCATTGCCACCGCTGCTGGAGAAGGAGAATGCAGATGGAAAAACAAGGGGATTTGGCTCCTCTTTTCCGATGGACTTTTCCCCAGCGGAGAGCAGAGGTTAATTGTGATTTGCAGCCATCCCCATCCCTGGCTTCATTAGCCCCACAGAGCAGGTGGACACAAGATGGATGGGGCTGTGCTGCACCTTGGCCTCCTCGGGAGAGGCGCGGCTCCAGAGGCGTTTTTGCCGTGAGAGATGGGATTACAAACAGGGAGTTTTGCTTTTCCCATCCTCCCAAGCAGCTCCAGAGCCCACAGCTGTGTAGTGAAGCAGGGAAGAAAGGGAGATAAGATGGAAAGAGAGTGGTGTCCGGGAATGACTTAGACCTGTGTTAGAGCATTTTCCTTGAGAGAGGCTGTTACTGAAAATTGTTGGCTGTAACAATGCACGGAGAGGAGGAAAGAGGCAGTGGGGATGGAATAGGTTTGCATGGGGAAACATCATGGAAAAAGGCTTTTAAAAGGGGCTTCTCAGCATGGCTTTGTCTGAGAAGCAAGGAGCTGGGTTTTGCCTGATCCTGGCAATTTTCCGTGCGTGCCTTGAGCCCTGGTGATGCCTTGGAGTGTGAGCCCTTGTGGCAGGGATGCACACACAAGGATTTACATCACACTAAATAAAAACAAAGCCAGGAAAATCTTCCCACTGAGGCC
The DNA here is from genome assembly GCA_013397795.1 of Orthonyx spaldingii. NCBI lineage: Eukaryota > Metazoa > Chordata > Aves > Passeriformes > Orthonychidae > Orthonyx > Orthonyx spaldingii. The sequence goes on along the minus strand of VZTJ01002237.1, from coordinate 157,907 downwards.
AAACTATTTTTTCCGCCCAACCTGAATTCTGCCCAAGGCATGGCTAAGGTTAAATCTTTCCTTTTCATCCCTGTCTTCTGTGAAGACTGGACGACTTCGCTAAGTGTGATTGGAGCAGTTTGTTTTTAAGCTCCACATAAGCACTATGCTGGATTTATAGCGTTTTCATTCTTTTGGAATCGACCCACTGGGAGCCATTAAACTTTTATTGCTCTCTGCAGTTGCCTGGCCGGAGCGGGATGGAGCAGCCCTGCTGCTGGAAACGCTCCGTCTTCAGCTGCCAGGGTTGTGCTGGAGAAGAGGGACAGCAGGGAGAGGCCACCCAGGGCCACCCAGGGATTTGCTCATCAGCTGGAAGATGCTTTGGATGTGCTGATGGTTTTCCCAATCCTCTGCAAGACAGAGGGAGACCTACAAAAACATCCTCCCTTGGGTCTCGCTGTTTCCCACCTCTCTTGACTGACAATATCCCTGCTCATCCTTAAAAGCTGGGAGTCCAGGAGGCTTAAGACTCTTGTTTTTGTTGGATCCTGGGATGATCCAGGTTTTGAAGAACCTGCTGTGCACCTTGCCTGTGCAGGTGAGGACCTGGAAGCGTGTCCTCCAAAGGGTTCCTGTGGCAGTGTTGGATGGTGCTGCCTGTTTTTCCTGTTTATTCCACAAGCCTCATGCCTAAATATTAACAAAAGGATCCTTCCTTTATAGGGATGGGGAAAATTTATCACATTTTATAGTGTGAGAGAGGCAGAACATGAATGTTGCAGCCTGAGCTGCTTGACTTGACACTCTCTTGGCACAGAGAGAGAGAAGAGCTGCCTGCTGAGGGCATTTTTCATGGAACAGAATTTCAGGACAAGTGAGCTCAGTGCCTTGTCCAAGTGCTGGTCCCTCTCCAGCCATGCTGAGGCTAAAGCTGGGGGAGATGTTTCCTGCCCAGGAGAGAAGGACCAGGCTGGGAGCAAAGTTAGAACAAACCCAGAAGGTGGTGCCTGACCTGGGTCTCGTGTTGTGGCAGCTGAACCTCAAACACAGCTGGAAGAATTTCTGGAGGGAAATTGTCTTGGCACTGCAACCTGTGACTCCTGTGCCACTCTTCCCAGACCTTCACCACTGTGGGCTTTCCCTTCTTCAAGACAAAACATCCTTTCTGGGTTTGTCTTTCTGGCTAAACTTTCTGCAACCCTTCCCTTGCGTTCCCATAGGAGTCCTCCTTCAAAGGCAGGGCTCAACCACCCCCGAGGCTCCAATACTCAACCCAAAACATTGGGCAACTGGAATTCTGCAAACAAAAACTGAACATTCCGGCGTGGCCACTTTTCCCTCCTGAAGGAAGGTTTGCATTATCTCCTTGTAGCTCCAGAAGGCCAGGCTGGGCTACTTCTGCCGGCATGTTTTCTAATTTAATTACTTATCCTTGTCTCAAATTGTTTATGGTACACTAGGCTATTAAATGTGCCATAAGCAAATGGCTCTTGAAAGAGGAAGAGGATTTATTTGTTTTAGCAACCACTCCAACAAAAGTCTATTTCCTCAGCTAATTAAGATTCCATTCGCTAATTTAAATGTTATGCTAATTAAAGCATAATTCTGAAACTGTAAAAAGGAACTTAAAAAAAAGGGGGGGGGGAGAGAAAAAAGAAGCAGCAAGTAAGAAAGAAAACTGGTTGGCCTTTAGAAATTACATTAAATTTATTGTGTTGTTGTAACAATGGTGAATGGAGTAATTATTTCATTTGCCTCTCATGTGCTATTCATGCTGTTGCTTTTATTCATTTTCCCCCTATTCTCACACTTCATCTCATTAACACCCCTTCTCTCCCCTCTAATGGGCATCATCTTGCGATGGTTTAAGATGAATTGTGAGCGTGATCCCTGTGCTTCCCAGAAAAGGGCCACACTGAGGGTATTTGAGCCTGTTTATCTTCCAGCCCGAGCTGAGACAACGCTCAGCAGCCAAACTCACGGAGTTACATTGTGCTCACTTTAATTAAAATATAAATAACCTCCTTTTGGGGAGGGAAAAACAGAAAGAGCAAAAGGAGCGAGGTCTGTTTTGGTTTGTGTTTTCTTTTTTAAATCTGGCTTTACATGCAGGGGACTGGCTCCTTTTCTTGGTTCACCCACCGGATTCTCGCCTCGTAACTTGGGAAATAGAATCATTGAGCACTTCAGAGGGAGATTAATTCACTGGAGACTTTACTAAGATAAAGTCTGGTACTTCCAAGGACAGGTTGAATGTGGCTCTGGTTTTGTGGAAAGTGTCCCTGCCCATGGCAGGGGGTGGAACGAAATGGTCTTTAAGGTCCCTTTCAACCCACACCCTTCTGGGATTCTGTGATTGTTGAGCTGAAACAAATATATCAGGGAAAAACTTCATCACGAGTAGGGAAACTGGGCTTGCTGTTGCAGTTTTGGCTCTCAGCTGAATGCTAGGTCTTGGAGGTCCACTGCCCACCTTCCACCATTGATCCCACCAAGATTCATCACCCACCAGAGCTGGCACGGCCTTGGGCCAGCCTGGGAGGTGCCAGGCTGATGGGCATCAGAACCCCAGCCTGAGCCTCAGCTCCTTGCTTTGATGTTTGCTTTGCCTGGGCCAGGGTGAGACTTTGAGCTTTGCTGGAGCCTCCGGAGGCCGGGATGAAAGGCAGAGCCATCCACAAAGTGGAGAGAAACAGAGTTCTTGAGAGCAAGTGCTTGCACTGGAGAGGAAATAAAAGGAGAGAGGGAGATGAAAGATGAGCGTAAAGAAACCTGGCTGGCAGGAGCAGGACATGAACCCAAACAAAAAGGAGCTTGTAGCAGCCCCAGGATGTTATCCCAGCACTCAGGCTCCCCTCCTTCCTCCACATCCCTCTTTGCCCCCCAGCCCTGGGGTGCCAGAGCCTTCCCCCACTCCTGGCTGCTCCATCCTGGGGATGAGAATTTGGAGAAAGTTTCCTTCGTATTATCAATAAAGAGAAACAGGCAGGTCCCTTTGATATTGCTTCAATTTATGCATTTGGAGTTTTTTAAGAGAAAACCCATTAAGATTCTCTGATGATCCCTCCAGCTCCCAGCGGCTTTGGGAAACACTTGCCATGAACTGCATTCAATACCTTTGTGTGTGGTCCCGATAAACACTTTTGGGTGATGCTGAAGGATCTGCAATATCTCCTCCTGCCTCCTCTCCTCCCCTCCCTGCTCACTGCCGTCACTTTGCCTGGCAGGCTGAGTCCCTGGGTGGTGGAGGTTCACAGTGGAGTTTGTGGAAAAGCCAGTGTGACGTTCAAGGTGGGGCTAGCTGACTTTCTGCCCTGCTTATGGTGTGGATCGTGAGTCTTCAGCTGTTTCAGAGCTGGGGAATGTTGCCTGCATCAGCTGCTCTGGATGCTCCAGTTGGATGAAGGAATTTTGGGTTGTTGAGCCGTATCTGTGGAGGGTTGGGGACCGAGGGATGTGTTCTCCTGACTCAACCCCCTTCCCAAAGACCAGTCCTTCTATCCATCCCTCGTTTCTCCCTCAGCTGTGGATCATCCCCTCTCCATCCCAGCTCAGCCCCTCGCTCCGGACCCACAAGCAGCACCTGCTTTGCCCATCTTGGTCCGCAGATATATTTAAACTTTGATCTTGATGGGAAGTGACTGGTGCTACATTAAAGCCATATGTTTTAGAGGGAACGGCGAGGACGTGTAAGCTCAGTGATATTCACATCTAGAGAGAGCTGGGAACTTGTAGTGCCACCCACGCTTGGTATTTCTGTCGGCTCTGCGAGGCTTACACAGCTGGGGAAGGCAGAGTGGGAGCGAGATCTTCTGCTTAAGGGATTTTGTGGAGAGAGATGGATTAGATAGGTTTGATGGAAACTGATAGTTTATGAAAATGAATTCACCTGCATCTCAATTTGGTTCTTGATGCCAGGAGACAGAGAAGAAAAGGAATATAAAAAGGCAAGAGGGGGAGAGGAAAAACAATCCCAAGTTAATTAAAGTGCAGTTTTGATGTGCTGTGCTGGGCCGTTTTCTTTTTGTTTGGCAGGTGGGATGGATCCCTTCATGTCAGCTTCCCAAGGAGGAGTAAGAAAAGGGATGCTGCATCTTGGGATTTCTCTTTGTCTCCTCTGACTGTCTGATCAGTGGCTTAGGGGAATGAAGTGGGACTGTGTCAAAAGCAGTGAGGAGAACCACGTTGGCCATGGGTACTTGGCAGCGTGAAAAAAGCTGCTCACGACGGCTGCGTTTGTCTCGGAATTTATCGGAAGTATCCTGGCAGGAGTGGAATTAGCACTGCTCATTCAGCACCCAGCTGGAGCAGGCTGCCAGCCCCACTGGCTGTCACGCCACTCCCTCATGTTTGGCCACTGGAAGCTTTGGGAGAAGCCAGATGTTGGGTGGGAATAAACAAAAAATAAAAGTCCCTTTTTCAACTTCCCTGTCACCAGGAAGGTGACAAACCAAAACATGGAGTTCCTGTTGGAGGCACGGGAGTCCGGGAGGATTCTTTCCATCCCAAGTCATGGAGTTATGAAAAGCTGGGGAGGAGCTAGGACTGTCCCTATTTTGAAGAGTGCAGGAAGAGTCACAACTTGTTTTTCACAGGGTTTGGGTATGAAAAGGTGCCCCTGCCTTCAGTCAGACAGGGCACAGGCAAGAATTTGCAGAGAGCCCAACTGGAGTGGGGGTTTAACTGGATCTTGGACCTTGGTTTGAGTATTTCCAGCTGATGAAGGTGTTGGGACAACTGTTCCTGGGTTCTGTGGGAAATCTGGTTTTTCCTTGGTCTGGGTGCTCAAACAGGGCCTTTCCTTTCTTCCCCGTGATGGAAAACCCTCTGAGCAGCCTTCCATCCCGAGGAGGTTGTGTTCCTCTGTGCTGGAATCCTGTTGGCAGGGCAGTGAAGGTCAGAGGGGTTCTTGGAGCAGCACTATCCAGGATCTGACCCGTGTTCCTCATTGCTGTCTATTCATACTCTGATTGGTAAATAATTATTAGCATTGCTGGGCACAGGCAGCTCCCCGTGGCCGTAGGCAAATATCGTCATCTCTGTGCTTTGATTCTTTCATCCACACAACAGGAACAATAATCCTTATTTTCTCTCAGTTTATGTCACTCTTTCAATGTAAATATGAACTCCTGTGGGCAAGAAGTGTCTCTGGGAACACGGGAGGAATAACCAGTGTTTGGAGGTGGCATCACATGTATGGGCAGGACCTTTCTAACAGGACTCTGTGCAGCTCCAAGGGAGCATTTTTCAAAAGAAGATGGGGAAAAAAGCCAACAAAGAAAGTTGAAAACAAAACCTGTGGGTAAATTAAGGCATGTAAGGCTCGCTTTGGAGTGAGAGGAAAGCATCTCTGCCTGGTTAGTTTATCAAAGGGAGGTTAAGAGGTGATTTCGTTGTGGTCTGTATATTTCTTTGTGGGGGAGAGGCTGCTGAAAATGGACAGGTTTTTAATCTAGCAGCAAAGAGTGTGTCAGGATCCAGTGTTGAAAGGTGAAGCTGGACTCATTTACAATAGAAGCAGTGTCCAATTTTTGAAGGGAAGGTAATTAATCATTGCAACGACTCACTCTGAACCACAGCGGGGCTGCCACAACCCGCGAGCTCTGCACTTAAGGGAGACGTTTCTGAGGGGCTTCCAGGAGCTCCAAGGAAAGCTGGGAGCTTGTGCAGGACCCACAGGCAGCAGGATCCTGCCATGCATGGGATGGGGACAGCCTTGTGCTGGCTGCTGACCTCCAGAAAGCTGGACAAGGGTGATTTTATCCCAGTTTGGATGTCTGCACAGTGCTGGGGTGTCCCCAGGTGCACACAGTGACCACGGATGCATTAAGCACTAATCACTGCCAGGCCTCCAGGGATCAGCAGAGTCGTTGTGCCTTTTTCTTTCCTTTTTTTTTTTTCTCCTTTCAAAAGCATTTTTAAAAATCAATACAAATAAATAAAGAGGCCATAAATCTAGGAAGACACCCGCAGCTCCCTCCGGAGCCCTCTGTTTTGTGGGGATGGGTTGAAGGGTGACAGAGCATTGACCTGCCTGAGACAGATGGGAGGGTGCTGGAGCCAATGGACCCTCTGAGGATGCAGGAGAGGGGCCTCAGGGGGGTTGCAGAGGTGAAGGGGTGCAGGATGTATATTTTTAGGTATAGGACATGCCCAGCTGGCCACTTACCAAGGGAAAACCTGGCTTTAGGAGCATTTTATTGACTTTGAGACAGATTGCTTGAAAGATAAAATGAAACTGAGGCAGGCCCAAAAGCAGCCCCTTGTCTTGGCTCCCCTGGCCTCCTCTGGTCAGACTGGATGTCCCCATGCCTGTGCTGCAGCTCTGGGGGTTCTGGTCACTCCCAGGCTGAGTTATTTGTGCTGAGCAGCATCACCACAGACAGGTGGGAGTGACGGGCTCATTTCTGCAGCGGAACCCATCCAAGCTCCCTCTCTTTTCATCTCAGCAGGAGGGGTGTTTTCTTGGGAATGGTTTTGGAACGTCCTGCCTGTCCCTGGGAACTTGGGGTGAGTAGTGAAGCTCCTCGCCCTGCTGCTGGGAAATCTCAGACGAATTGTGCAGGGGGTCATCTCCTGTGCTCCTTCATCCACGCTCGGAGGTCCAGGCTGGTTAAAGCTCTTCCCAAGGGGACAATACATTCTTATAAAACACCAGATGCTGCGTGTGCCCTCTCCTGCCCAAACAAATTCTGTCTTGGGCAGAGCACAGAAGGGAGACAAAGGCAGTGTCCTTTACCTGAACACTGTCGTCATCCCTGTGGTGTGCAGCAGAGAAACAGCTCTGCCTTGGCAAGGATCCTGCTGAGGGGGAAAATTTATGCACGGCACCTCCAAATTTGTATTCGTGGGTGCAAGGTGGGAGCAGCGGCTGCTCGGGGGATCCTTGCTGGGTCCCTGGGAGGGGAATTCATCTCTCTGTGTGCCCAGTGTGATCTCAGCAGGTTCCCTGGCTCTCTTGCCCCTCCTTCCCCCCATTTCCCCTCGAGGTGGGCTGGTTGTTTCTGGCACGGAGGGTCTTCCTCGGGCAGGTTGTGCAGGAATTGCTGCGCTCCTTGGTAATCATGGACTGTCAGCAGCCTAAGGAGGGGAGTTCAGCTCAACACCGGCACTGCAAGGAGAGATAATGGTAAATAACCAGCAGCTATTGGGGAAGGTTGAAGTAAAATAAATGGATCCAATTTTCAGTCTTTCTCCTGGGTTTTTTAAATTTACTTTTTTTCTTCTTCTTCTTGCTCTATCCTTTCTTCCTGTTGGACTCTAGAGAAGCTCAGGCTGGTATAGCCCCAGCAGGGCTGGAGAGCCCTGCACCTAAACCTGAGGGAGCCCTGGTCTTTTGCTTGGGGTTGCACCCAGATCCCAAGTTTTTAGGTGTTGAGGGGGGAAGGAAAACAGCAATTTTGCTTCTTGTCAAGGGATAAGCTGGAAAGGAAAACGCCTGGTCGCTGCTAAGTGGATGGAGGAGAGGAAAAGGGGCTCAAAACCCCTCCTAATGCCTTAAATAAATCTTTTCCCTAGTCTAGCTGCCCACACATAAACAAAATGCATTTTCAACCTGTTCTTTCTCTATCCCTGACAGCACAGTGGCAGTTTTTGCCAGAAGTCCTCGTGGGCTGTTGGTGGAAACATGGTGGTGGGAAGCGAAGGGTCCCCGTGGCCCGTGGGGGCTGCGGGAATCGCTCCAATCGCTGCTCGCTGACCTCTGCTTGAGGCTTTGAAATCCGTGTGAGAAAACCATAACAGCTCCCCACCTTGCACATCCTCCTTGTCAAAACAGAAACATTTCTTGCAGGACCTCATCCAGGACTTAAATACCTCCAGAAATTCCTCTGCAGCAACTCCTTTTTCTGTCCTGCATCCAGGAGCTCTGCTGTCAAGCTGCTTTTCTTCCTTCCCAGCATCTCTTTCTCAACGCTGCCTGCTGGCTTTGGGGACTGGGAGGATGCAATCCTAATTATCCTCGTGGTGTTTCCGTCAATTCTTGGGATTACATCTTCCCATCAGGGAAGAGCAGGTGCAGTAACTGGCCCCGCTGTTGGCGCAGAGCAGGGGAACTCCTTTGCAAAGTGTTTTTGGGGCCACATTGAGGTGCTGAACACAATTTGGGTGCTTGAGCTGGGTGCACCTTCTGGAGCCCTGGGTGCCCACAGGTCACGCCAGCCCCTTCCCGCTCTGCTGAGTTTCCCAGGACTCAGGAATGACAGACGCGGTGTAATTAAACACGCCGTGCACTGGCTCATTAAGAGATTGCTGGGAGTAAAGTGAAATCCTCGCTGCCAGCCCAGCCTGGCAGGGGCAGGGGCCGTGGAGACGACTCAGGGCCAAGCACAGCTCCATGGTGAGCGAGTTTCCGACCCCGTGCCCGGCTCCTTCCCCTCCAAGAGGTGCCGAGCTGGGATCCAGAGCATCCACAGCCTCTCCCCCACCACATCCCGCTCAGCTGGCCGGTGCTGCGGATGAAAAATAAAATAAACAGCAATTTTCCAGCCATGCAGGCTCTTTGAGCCCTGATTGCAAGCAGCGCACTGTCTGCTTTCTCAAGTTCTCCTGCAAAAGCATGTCAGGTTTCCTTGGAAACTTCCGAAACTTCCTGTCCTTGGCGTGAATCCTCGGTGGCATTGGGGACATCGCGTGCTGCAGAGTGGGTTGAGCTGTCGAGCCGTGGTGTTGCCCTCCCTGCATCTGGGTGTTGCTCAGGGGGAACTTCCAGGGCTTTTTGGGATGCTGTGTGTGTGGTACCCCAGGGAGAGCTGCCTGTGGGGGCATCACTCCCACTGCAGGAGCTTTACCTGGATTTGCCTGCCAAGGCTGAGGGGTGGTATCTGCTTTTGAGCCCTCCAGAAAGACAAGGGGAATCAGTAAATCAAATGTCATCGGGGAATCTTCTCAAACAGCAAGGTCACCTCCAAAAACAGGGAAGATGAAGAGGCTCTTGGGCACCTTTTCACAGTTAAATTGTTCCTCAGCGCAGAGCAGGCAGCCTTGCCGACCTTGCCACCCTCCATTCCAAGGGAAAAACCCGGGTGGTTCTCATGTCTGTGGTGAGCAATGCCCCAGCCCTTTTCTTCTCCCCCTTTTGAAATCTGAATTTTCCATAAAGCTAAGCCCAGACCTGGGGTGAAAGGTGTCTTCTGCTGCACAGTCATGGGGAAGTGAGAAAAAAAGAGTCTCCTCTCTCTTCTTTAAGGCTCTTCTCTCGCCTTTTCATTTTTCTTGAGCCTCGGAGTGAAATTCCGTAAGGGCTCTGTGAAAGAGCGCTGACACAAGACTCTAATTTCAGGTGTGAATATGGAGACGTTTTTCATTAGGAAGCATATGGTGTTAAGGTTAAAAAAAAAAAAGAGATGAAGTTTGACAGCCAGGAACAAAGCAATGAAATAATAACTACAGGTGGGCAAAGCCTCCAGCAGCGTTTGCAAACAACAAAACCAAGCCAGGGGCGGTTCAGATCCAAGTGTTATTGTTACTTATTAGAGTTGGTGGAGACTTTTTTCAGGGGCACCAGGGTTGTTTTTTGACAGAAACTTGGGTTTTCATCAAAAGTGAAATTTCCATGGGAAGTGTTCACCTTCTGCGGGAGATTTGGGTGTGTGGTAGGAGAGAAAGAAAGAAAGAAAAAAGCAAAGAAGGACATCAGAAAGCAGTTGAGGAGTTTTTATGCTGAGTGGTGGATGAAGTGGATGAAGTGTTCCCCCTCCCAGTGCCGGGCAAATACAGAGTGGGAAGGTGCCTGGGAGGGTGACTGGGTGTTGGTCACCTTCAGCTCAGGGCGTGCAGGCACCTGGCTCCATCCCTGCTATCAAAAACTGGCCTGATCTCCCCATTAAAGCAAGCTCATAAATACACAGCAGCTTCCCCGTTCATAAGAAAATGTTTCCTTGCTTCTTTCCTTTGGGACTTTGCGGAAGTTTTCTGCCTCCTCATCTCCTGATTTATCCTTATCTCGTGTAAGCATTGCCTAATGTCTGGAGATATGGATTGGGATGTCTGAGAGGCAGCTGTTTTCTAAAACATCTTTTATTTCTCTTTCTGCCTAGTAAAACAGGGTTAAAGGCATTAATACTCCTGGTGAAATACTGGGGGAGATGCTGATTAAAAGCCTGGGATGGGAGGTGGATCGTTGCTGCCGGAGCATCGCGTCCGGCCTCTCATCTCTCCTCAGGGCTTTGGGAGAAAGTTGAGCTCGGGAGCCAAATGTCATTGCTGAGGCTCCGCTTTCTTCTCCGCTCTTTGAATGCCGCGTCCCGAGCGGCCTCGCAGTTTATGGTGAATATTTTATACCTCTAAATGATGTTTTGTGGGATTCCGCTCGTCTCGCCTGCAGTTCCTCCGCCAGTCGTGGAGGATGGAGCCTTTGTTGTATGTGTCAAGCTTGACGAGGAGCCGTTTTTCCAAATGGATAATTCTGTTCCTCTGCCGTCGAGGAAATAGTTTCCTTCCTGGAAAGGCTGATCTGTGGCTTAAACGAGGCTTTGCCTGCCAGGGAGTTGCCTGGGTAAAATTTGTCAGATGGCTGCAGGTGACCTTGAGATAAGGCATGGAGGGGTGCATGGAGGGCACAGCTTCTGTATATTTTTTCCTGGTGCCATCTTGGAGCTTGTTTGGAGTTGGAAGAGCTTCAGTGCAGGGGAAAGTGGGGGTTACTGAACCCCCTCCTCACAGATCACTTCCCTTTAGAAGGCAGGGCAGTGCAGGCAGTGAGCTGGCTGGGGACGGGGGCAGGTTTCTCTACACAAGAGAAAAAGGGCACTTAAAAAAGAAAAACTGGAAAGTGGGAAGATAAACGGCATGAGAAACAAGCCACTAAAGAGCCCAAGTCATGAGATGAGGTTGGGAATATGCTCAGATCGGGAATATGCTGCTCGTTCTGCAGTTCCAGCCATTACCTTCTGCTTTGAGCTGGCTCAGACAGCCCTGGTGCTGCGTGTCAGCCCAGCGACAGCAGAGCCGGTCCCACCGTGTATCCCTGCAAAGCAGGAGCAGGATGGAGCCCGGCCAGCCTTGCTGGATGCCTTGGAAGCTGGAGCATCACTCTCCACAGGTGGCTGCATCCGAATACCCTCGGCGGACACGCTCCCGCCACGACTGCGCAGGGCTGTGACTTCAGGGACCCGAGGGAGGAAAGGTGCCGCAGATCCACCAGTTTTATTAACACCATGGAAGGTTGCCAGCCATAATTAAAGCCGTGAGAAGCTTGGCGGTCTCACTTCACAGAGCCTGGTACAAATATTTCTGTTGGGTTTGATCCATGCTGCTTCGGAGCCTCTTGGTTTCACCTCGCGCTGCCGAGCTGCGTGAGGTCTCCGCGAAGAACGCGGTGAGCCCTTGCCGAGGTGAAGCAAGGCAAGGCTGACGTGATGTGAACGCTGATGAGGCGACCAAGTTTCCTCTCAGCGGGCCACAGTTTGCCTGCAAAGTTTGGATAGATTGGATGGGAGTGAAGTAACTTGGAGAAGTCAGTTAAGTAGCGCCTTGTGTGGGATTCACCGGCATGTTTCCTGCATCTTCTCTGTCTCGGGAGGAGGAGTGTGGGGAAGGAGGTGGGGAAGAGCAGACTAAGAAGAGGAGGCAACCTTTCGTAACTGCGCAGAGATGTCTCTCCTCCTTCCCCACTCTCGCAGGAGCCATCTGCTGCAGCTCAGCAGGCTTGAGCCCAGTCAGACTGTTTTCCCCTCTGCCTCGTAAATTGCTGCTTGCAACTCCAGGCAGGTGTCAAAGTCTCGGTTATAAATGCACGCTTTGGAGAACCTCTTTGCAAACATGGTTGCTCTGGGGACTCGGAGTTTCTTCATGGCACCTGTTTTCAGCTCCATAAAAATCCAGCTGTGGTAGGTGCCCAAGTTTCTCCATAGTCACTGAGGAGATAATGGGGGACCTAGGAGTTACTACTCACTCTTTGAGTCTCTCTGGTGGTGGTAGAGGAAACTTGGAGGATTTGCTTGACTGGGCACCTTTTAAAAGGCAAGAACTGCCTGAGGTGATGGTTGGTGGGGTTTTAGGAGAAGATCTTCCTGTTTGAGCAAAATCTAAACAGAGGGACCAACTTAGAGCTCTCTTCAGGTTCTTACCCTTAAACTTTGAAGGTGACTTTAATCAGCTCCTGAAGGAATTGTCCCGTCCTTGGCAAACTCCAGGGGATTGAGACGATGATTTAACCGCCGTACAACAGAAACATTTGGTACAGGACGTAGTAACTATGATATCACCCTTGTGACAACAGATGACTCATCCCCAAGATGATGAGAACCTCCCCTGAATTCCTAAAAGTCCTCTCTCATCCACACTGTCGAGCCCAGGCTGTTGGATCCAGCCTACAGACACAGCCCTGCTCTCCTGTTCTGTGAATTAAACACCTCAGAGCGCCACAACCACGGTTTGAGGGTGGCTTTCTTGAAAGCGCCACCTTTTTCCTCAACAGCACCTCCCCAGCTGCGTGCAGCGGGGTTAAAAATGGGGAAAGGGATGAAGAGCTGCTTCCATCTGCTGCCCACCTCTCCTTGCAAACCTGAGGGACCACCTGCATTGCGGCACCTCCCGAGCCAAGGGGGCACAGCCGAGCGCGCCCGTGGGAGGCGGCACGGGGAGGCTGCGGGCACGCAGGATATTTTTAACGCCGCTCCCCGAACGTGCAGTCGGCACCGGCAGAAAGTGCCAGATTGCCAGCCCAGCCGAGAATTCCAGGCTTGAGAATTGTCGGGGATGGAGCCGAGGCGTGAATTCGGCGTGCCGCGCTTCTTTCCGGAGGGTGCACGGAGAGGGCTGGAGCGTCCCTCGATAGATGAGAGCTCCTGCACCAAGCAGGGACACCCCTGTTCATCCCCTCGATAGATGAGAGCTCCTGCACCATGCAGGGACACCCCTGTTCACCCCAGGTGTGAGCTTTGAGTCATCCCCTCCAAAATATCCCCTGTTCACCAATCCCCTCCTCACGGACACGCAGCAGGGTGGCCTCAGCCCATCTCAGGCCCCTGAGGGTGTTTATGTGCTGAAGCAGTGCCAGCCCAGCTCCTGTTTGTCCCCCACAAGGGGACAGCTGATGGCCAGGAGCCGAAGCCAAGCTGGCTGCTTCCTCTGCTGCGGCAGAAACAGGTTTTGTGCTTGTTCCTGACCTAGAAACGGGGCCAGCCACCTCGAGGTGAAGAGCTCTGCATCCTCTTACCCATCCCCGGAGCCTTTTAATCTTCTGAGCTGAAGATCGTTTGATCTGAGCAGCTCTGTAGTGCAGGCCAGGCTGGCCAGGAGGTGTTGAATGTTTAAAAACCCTGGGCTGCTCTCGCTACGGGGGAGTGATGCAGGCTTAAAAACAGGTCTCTGGTTCCTCCTGTGGCTGGTCAGGGGATTGGGGGAGGACAAGGACACCTGGCAAACGCCTCGGGTGCCAGGACACAGTGTAATATCCGAAGGTTGTGCCTGTGGTGTCACTCGGAGCAGTGCCTCAGGCTAGAGCAGCATCCCTGGCGCTTGGGGCTGCTCTGCAGCCGTGGGGCAGGAGTCAGGACTGAATTCATCCCTGCTGATGCTTTGATTTCCTTAGGAAACCCCTGCCTGGTTTTCAAACTGGCCAGAAGTGCCTGAGTGTCCCCAAGGGTGGGGATAAAAGTTTGGGAAGACCACCAAGGATCAGGAGCTGCTGTCCTTGAGGTGCTGGCAATTCACTCCCCCAGTCTGTGCTGCCTGGGGGAGAGCCCGGCCACTGGTGCCACAACCTTACAGCCACCACAGAAGGCTTCATTTCCAGCCTCCCAGAAGCTGCACGTCAGAGTCACCTCCTCAGCAGCCAGGAGTACTTTTGGAGAGCTGTTACCCTCCTGCTCCCGTGTGCATTGGAATTGAGCAGCCGAGATATTTGTGTAGTGCTTCTCCTGGCTGCAAACAGGCACCGTTTCCTGGCAGTTCGGTGGTTTTAGGGGATGCTGCTGGGGCTGGAGGAGGGAGCCGTGGCCTGGCAGGGCACAGCCTTGGATTCTGACCTCACAGAGCCTTTGCACAGCATTTGCTGCCTAATGAGGCTTGGGCAGCAGCTTGAGAGCTGCGTGGCAGATCACTGCAGGAAGATCAGCTATTATTGGAGTTGGTGCAGATGATCTGAGCGATGATTTGCTTCTCTCTCAAAATACAATTAGTCACTTCCACCAGCTCAAAGGAGAGCAAGGGCCTGAACTATTTGTGGCTTCGTGCTGAGGGAGCAGAAGAGAAAGTCCTCCTGGTCTGGACAGCTCCAGATGAGCTTCGCCTCGTGGTGGCTTTTGTTAGCGATGCTCAAATCGAGCTCTGTGTTACGTGTCCACATTTTTAGCACCCTCAGATGTGCAGCTGTGCCCTGGGTGTGGGGTGAGGTGGTGGAGGCAGAGGATGGGCATTGATGGAGCCAACTGGGTCCATCCCCAGCACGGCAGTAGCGGGGAAGAGGGAGAGAAAACTGACTTGTCAGGCTGTTGTTTTGTTCACTAGAGCGGAGGAAGGCTGTACCCAGCTGTGCTTCTTCCCTTCTCTCTGGCTGGTGGGGATGTGGTGGCTTGGACTCTGCACCCAGGGCTGTTTCTGTGCTCAGCAGGAGCTGAGGAGCAGGTTTGGCAGCTGGCAGGCTGCCTCCTCGCCTCGCAGAGGTGTGCTGGCTGCAGCCTTGCTCCTCTGTAAGTGAGCTCTGCCTCTTCGGGAGCCAGCACCTTGCCAAGAAGATGCTTCTGTGGGATTATTCCCAGTTTGGTACCCAACCCTGGTGGCTTAAAGGAGATTTCCTCTCTCTGCACTGCACTTTGCCTTTAAACACTCCTGGCTGGTAGTTGCTGGGAGTGTGAAAGCACCTCAGGTCAATTGGTGTTTCTGAACACCTTAATTAAGTGCTTTTTGCTTCTATTGAGCCCCTGCCCTTAAAACCAGCCTTGAAATTGCAATATATAACCAACACCTTCAGGTTTCCTTTATGTCTTAACTTTATGCTTACAGGTTCTTTCTTGCTGGAGCAATCTCTTCTCCCTGTTCTTCCCTGCCTGCCAACCTCTGCTCCCCCTGGGATCTCTCTGGAAGGGCCGCCCCACATCCCATCCCTGCTGAAACCTCTCCACCCCCCAGTCCTGCCAGGACTGTAAAATCAGGATCAGGGGAGTGTTTTTGAGACTAATGGGCTGTGCTTAGGTCTGTGGGCTCCCGGGCTTTGGTGTGGGCAGCATCTTCGGGCTGTGTTTGGCATCGTGGTGAGATCTGGATCCAGGGAAGATTTGTAGGGTTCCTGCTTTGCTTTCCTCCCTTTCCCTGCCGTGGGCACGGACCCCGTGCCGGTGGCACGATGCACAATGCTGTCCCCAGCTCTCCTGCTGTGTTCCCTCTCCCTTCCTCTCTGCTGATGAGAGCAGCCGCTGTGTTTTAAGCTGTAACCGCCGTGCATTGTGAATTTCCATAAAGGACGTGTTGTGGAAGGGAATTGTATTGTGTATCCCGGCTGCGTGCTTCCTTTTAAACTATACCCCTGTCACCAGGCAGCTTTCTACAGGTTGGTTGCAGAGTGAACAGCTGAGAACCTGTGGGAAGACCCAAATGGCACTTAAATTATATTTGCTCTTTGATTTTGAAGACATTTAGTACCATTTAATAGAATCAGAATGCAATTTAACTCTGCCAAGTGGGGGAGGCCGCCTCGGGAGAAGTGACACTGCCATAGCTGGGGAAACAAAAAAAATTTAAGTGAGCAAAACAGCAGGGTCGCATTTACTATCCGGGTAATTATTATTAAATAAAGAGCAGAGTGGGACTGTGTCTGTCAAGGCTCCCCGAGCACTCCAAGTGGCATTAACCACTTCAGGGCCGGGGGATGCTCTGGGTTAGGAGCACTCCGGGGACACCCGAGGCGTGGCAGCTGAAGGGGCTGTTGATCGTCAGCCGGAATTAACCCGGGAGCGTTTAAGCGGAGGCTGATTTTAGCGCTAATGGTCCCGTTAGCCCGGCTGGGCTCCCTCCCCCGAGCCCGCAGCAGCACTTCAGCGCCAGGATTGTTTTCTCCACCAGGAGCTGGTTATTAAAAAAATAACGTAGGGGAAGGGACAGGAGCTGTGCTGAGCACGTCTTGGAGACAGCTCCACAGGGAGGTCTGGCTTTCCTGCCTCCCTGTCTGGCTGAAAGGATGATGAAGGCTTCTTGTTTGACTTTAAGCATTCTTTTTCATTTTTTTCCGAACCCTTTCATTGATTTTTTCGCCACCATTTTATACTTTTGTTTATTTGGTTGGTTGGGGGTTTTATACCCCCATCGGTTTTGGGGGTTTTCTCTCATTTTTAACCTTAAACTGTGCGTTTCAGCCACCAGGACGCCTTAGGTCTGGCAGCACTAAGTTCTCCGCAGTGAGGAGCAGTGAAGCCCGGCCTGGCTGCCTGGCAGTGCCCCGCTGAATTTAAGGGCTTTGGGCAGGTCTCCAATGCAGCGAGACAACGCCGTGGGCGGACGATTGCCAGCGGTTGTTCCCTGCCTGTTTAAAGGAGATAATAGCGCTTCCCAGCCCCACCGGGGCTGTGCAGAGCACGAGTCTATTAAAGACTGCGAGGTGCTAAAGATGCTTTGCTGATTGGGGCCGTACAAGTAGCTGAGGTATCTGGTTTCGGGGAAGCTTTGCAGTTGCGAAATCAGAAGATTGTGTTTTTTATTGCCTGGCACCTGGAAATCAGATTGAGTTGTTAGAATTTTATTTTTGTCTGAAAAAAAAAAAAAAAATTACAGCAAACGGGGAGATAACTTATGTGTGGTGATGATACATTGCATTCCTCAAGCATGTTTTGGCTGAAGCTTCTTGCACAGCAGGGGAACACTCCCAACATGCAGGTGTGGAAACTGAGGCACTTGGGATCGAGGTGATGGGGATCACCTGCCCCAGAAGGACATTGGAACAGTCTTGCTCTCATCCTCCTGCCAAGGGGAGCAGCTGGGGATCAGCAGGGCCACAGATCCCGGGATGTGTTGGAGGGGTGGGAGTTGTGGGGAGGAAAGGTCTCCCCTAAAATGGTCAGCAGTCATTTCTGCTTCGTCCAAGCCATCCCAAACCCCTGCTCACAGCAGCTCGGGGTGTCAGCAGGGATGCGCAGGCAGAGGTTGCTGCTCCAAGAGGAGTTTCCCCTGGAAAACCTGGAGCTCTTGTAGAGCACCATGACAGATGCAGGTCCCCATCTCTCCACTAGTACCAGTTGGGAATTTATGTCTGCATCTCTCAAACAGCTTGATATGTCCAATCCTCCTGGATAAAGGCAAAGGATTGAATTATTTCCAAAGGACAATATTTCATTTCCTATAAGTGCCTTAATCTCGTGAGTAAATATTACAGCTTTGTGCTATAATCCCTAAGCTGGTATATCTCTTCCCTTCCCAGTTACCTTTTGTGTTGATTTACATTTAATATGTTGCCATTAAATCTCTTTCTCTCCCTGAGGCCTATTATAAGTGCAGTATTTATTCTGTTGAGTCTTTTTTAGCCACATTTCTATTGTATTCTAATGTGCTCACACAAAAGACTGCCGGGCACATTCCTGGGATATTTGCATCTTTTTCTTCCCTGTTTTTGTCTGGGCTCCTGAAAACACACGCAGCTTTGGCCCTGCACCCAAGGCAGCATTCCTCATACTGATGAGATTCCTGCAGGAAAGCTTCTCTGATAACTCCTGGGCTTTCCTGGTCTGCCAGTCCTGCTCCCAGGAGGAGCATCCCATCCCGCCTGGTAGAACTGAGCAATCCTGATCTGTAGAAAAAAATTCCCTGAATCAGCCAGGGAGATCTCCATCTCATTGCATCCTTGGGCTCAGGGTTTGCATGAGGCCACCTCGTTCATTAGGCTGCGTCAGGAGGGGTTTTCTGGAATTTGCAGGCAGGAGGAAGTGGTTTGAGAGCTGGCTGGGGGTGTTTAAGGGCAGGACAGAGCAGGGGTGCAAAGACTGCAGGAAAGTTTGGAGAGAGAGTGGGAGTTTTTAGCTCCTTGATGCCATGATGGGTCTTCTTAACCTTCCCTTTGGATATCTGAGGGTCTCTGCAGCCAACTGGAAACTTGGGGGGGGTCACAAAGGTTTTCCTGAGCTGAGGAACCTCCCCTGGGTGGTGGTTTGGGGGTGGGTGAGGGATGGTGTGGGGGGTTGCACTCAGGGAGGATCAGAGGCTGTGGGAGGCGGCGGAGAGGGACAGCTCCGTGCCCTTCTAGGGGTGGGGGAAATGGGGGAGGTCACCCCCCTTTTCTCATGGAGGAGGGAGAGTGCATCACCCTGAGAGCGCCATTCTCAGGGGCACAGAGAAAGCAGGGATGGTTCCAGCTGCTCAGGGAAACCCCTTCCCTCCCCCTGCCCTCACTGCTGACCTGCTCATTCCTGCAGCCTGCCTGATTTTTGGGAGCTGTGCCTATGTTTTCCAGGCTTTGGAGGGAGGTGTGAGAGACTGGGGGTCTGTGCTGCCTGGGCTGCCGATTTCCGTGTGCAAATCCTTACATTTCCCCGTGTCCCTGTTCTTTTCTCTGCTGTCCCCTCAATATAATAGCTTTGCTCCTCTCTAAAGTGCCTGGATCTCTACAGATTAAGGGTGCTCAGCAGAAGCTATTATTATTGTGATGCTTTTATTGCATAGAGAGACTGAGATATTAAAGGACTCCTTCAGCTGAGGCTTTTAGAGGTAGAGAAGATTGGCCAGAGCAGATTTGGGTGCAAACATCCACCCCAAGAGACAACCTGAAGCAGCAAAGAGCTGAGCTCATCTGCCTGGGTTGGAGGAGAGGCTCATGCTCAGACTGCAGATTTCCACCAGCACAGTGAATGTCAGCTCCCCTCTGGAGCATCCCTGCCCACGCTGAGCAGGGATAAGCTTCCCTCACTCCCTGCCTGTGCAGAGGGTGGTGGTGTAAAGAAGGTCCCACAGACTCTGCTCACAGGGTGGGGGCTGTAGGTCAAGCCTGTTCTCATTGGCTGCAGAAAAATCATGAAATTATTGACAAATGGTCTTAATCGGGATAAAAGTCTGCTTGAGCCTGAGTGTCTCCTGTCACATCACCAGCACCACCTCTGCTAGGGACAGGGCTTGTGGCAGAGCCGCTGCCAGGTCCTTTCTGGGACCATCAGCACGGATTAAGCATCCCAGAGTAGCCAGACTCTCCCTACAGGGCTCGAGCGTGGGATTAAGGCTCTGCAAGATGCAAAAGTGAACCAGCACGTGCAAATATCCAGGGGGTAGTGACAAAATGGCTGCGTTTGAGCTGTGCCAACGAGGCGAACAGCAAAGGAAGGAAAAACAAATGTTGGCTGTTGGGGGACACGGGGAAACTATGCTTTTATCTCCTTTAAAATCACTCTGCTCTGTTTGGTTTTTAAATCTTCCTTCCACACTGGAGTCATTCCGCTACTACGTGCAAAGCTGCCAGGGGAGTTGGGGGAAGAGGTAAAAAAAATTAATTGAATCCTTACGTTTGAGTGATGGCTACTCTGAGAGCTTGTCAACCTGATGGTAAATCTTGGGGGTGTTAATTGCTTTGAAATCCCTTTCCTCTCGTCAGCAGTTCCCCACCTTCTCTGCAGTCCCGTCTTGCTTGTTTGCAGCCCACGGTGAGCTGCCCGTGCACAGCTCTGAGCATCCAGGGGAGGCTCAGGGTGAGAGGGAGGGATGCCTTCTCCTTACTCCCTTTCCAATGGCTCCTGTTTGCTGATAAGGTTAATTGATTTCTTTTGCTTTAATTAACGAAATTCAATTTCCACTTAATGAGAAAGATTTTGGTGTGACACGTGTAAACGGCGAAGTGAGGAGCGCCAGGCGAGAGGGGAGGGGGGCAGCAGCCTGTGTGTGGGCAGGGAGGTGGGGTCCCCCATCCTGGGCACTCCCCTTGTGTCCCCTGAGTGAGGTGCAGCCCACTCTGCATCCTCTGTGCTACCCAGGAAATCACCAAATGTCCTCTGCAGTTTGATGCAGCTTTGGCCTGTTTGGAGAGAATTGACCCTGGGATAGAATCATGGAAAGGTTTGGGTGGAAGGGACTTTAAAATTCATCTCATCCCACTCCCTGCCGTGGGCAGGGACACTTTCCACTACCCCAGGTTCCTCCAAGCCCTGCCCAGCCTGGCCTTGGACATTCCAGGGATGGGGCAGCCACAGCTTCTCGGGGAAACCTGTGCCAGGGCCTCTCCACCCTCACAGGGAAGACTTTCTCACAAATATCTGACCCAGCTCCTTTTCGGGCCCTTGGCTCCCTCATTTGTGCTGAAACTGGGATCAACAGGAGAGGAGGCTGGGGGGAAGGAGGATGGCAGAGAGAGAGAGAGTCACTTCTCATCAAGTTGATCAATCTTTCTGCTGTTGAAGCCTCTCAATGAGTTGAATGTGATTTTCTCTGCCTTACGCGCAAGGTGGAAGTCGATCGCTTTCAATTTTCAGCATGCAGAACTGGCACTCTGTCAAGCTCCTGCCTTGCATAACCATGATTGCTGCTGGCGAGGGCTTCCAGCACACCCAGAGCCGTGCTGGGAGCAGGGCTGGGTGTGGGCAGCACCCCCTGCCCGGGAGCTCCGGCCAGGGTGATCCCTCTAGTGACGGTGTGGCCTGGGCTGCTGGGAAGAGGAGGGTGAAATCCCTGCATGGGGCTGAAAAAATGCTGGGCTGGGCTGTGAGGGGACAGTTGTGACACCACAATGGACTTGATCACGCCAGGATTCCAAACCCAGAGCCCTGAGAACGTTAAGCTCATTGCACATGAGCCAAGGGCCCTGCAGCTCCGTGGCCAGGGAATGGGACAGTGCTGGGTGGCATTAACCTGTCTGGGAAGGTGGAGAAGCTCTTGCTGCCTTTACAAATTCCCATTTCCCGTGAGTGCATCCCGAGGGAGGATGCAGCAGGTGCTGGCAGGGTGTTTGGGACATTGTGTGGGGCTGTTGTCAGCAGCCCAGGGTGTGAGTGTGGCCTCGGAGCCTCCTGCCCGCCACAGGGGCCAGAGGCTGCAGATAAGAGAAAGTGATTTCTGGTTTTAATTAACTGAGCTTTCATTTCAGGATAAACAAAGGCCGTGTTTGTGTGCTGACAGCTGGCTGTCCTTCTGGGTCAGATAAGAAGGCAAGTTATTGCCTCCAAGCTCTGGGAGGGACCAGGAGAGAGTCCAAGGAGCGGGGAAACGTGAACAAATGCCGGGTGAGCCTACACGGGCAGCCGGGCTGGGCTATTGTGTGTGCTAAAAAGGGATTCTTGTGCCTATTCATCCTCCTGCCCCTGGGTAGGAGCTGCCATTGTCCCAGCAAATCCCTAAACCAGTGGCAAGCGTGTTGTGATGGCATCCAAGGTTTCCTCTGCAAAGGTGGAGTGTTCCCGGGGGCTTTGCTGGCTCTGGGAAGGATGGTTGCCCATCCCTGCATCAGCTCCGTGATTTCTGAGCCTTCTGGTATCCCCGAGGATGCAGATGTCGCCGGGATGTGTTCCAGGGAGAGGAGGGAATCGCCCCGAGGCCAGGCACTGGTTTGCTTTGGCAGCCCCTGGGCTTGGCTGGAGCAGAGGCTCCTTCGGGAGGACCAGGCAGTGCCAGGGTAAATGCCAGGCTCCCCAGCTCGGCATCCCCTCCGAGGTGATTAAAGTGGTCAAAGACCTGAGAAATGACAGCATTTGCAGCCTGGTGCCGTAACCGAGACATCCCATGGGGAAATGGGCGCTCCCAGGCACCTGCTGCTGCAGGGAGGGAGGGGCAGTCAAAGCGATGGAGGAGTGAAAACGCCTCTCCACGGCCGATGATTCAGGAATTCAGCCAACCTCCGGGGCTCCTCTCCCCAGTCTGGTAGGGAGAGGGTGCTCCCAGCCTGTGCCGTTGTTCTCTGCTGTGCTCTGGCTGAGCAGAGGCTGGGAGAGCCGGATTTTGGTGAGGATGGGCACAGGGCACTGCTCCCTGGAGGCACCATATCCACGTGTAGCTGTCTGTGTGCACTCCTGGTGGATCCAAGCACCGGGACAGCACCTCCAGGTCTCTGGAGCTCTGCACAGGGGAAAGCAAACAGCTGGTTTGGCAGGGTCAGCAGATGTGCTGCACATCTGGGCAGGGGACAGGGAGCTGAGAGCCTCCTGCACTGCCTGAGAGCTCTGCAGGGGAGCTCAGCTCTTGTCTGGGATGCTGACAGGAAGATGGTGCCGGGTCTTTTCTCATCTAGAACATTTGCAGGAGGTCTTTTGGGAGGTCAGAGTTTTCCATTACCTTTGTGAAAAATCCCAAAGCAAACCCCGAGGTTTTCAGGCTGTGGCTGTCGCACGTCATCCGTTCGAAGCTGAAGTAGAAGTATGTTCATTTCTCAGCTAATTTTTTACTGAACTCTTTGCTTGTTCTCTTTCACCGGAGAGACAAAAGTAAAGAAACTTAAATGACTTTGTGGGATGTGGAGGGAAAAAGTTTGGTTTTCCTTTAATCTTCAGCAATACAAGTTGGCAGTTTCAGTCCAGTTCCAGTCTTGGCACATTTTCTCCTTGTGCCTGATTTGAGGTGACCGCTGTAAGATCTGCTCTGGTTTCACATTCCTCAGCCTTGTGTTTTTGCACTTCCAAGAGTGTGTGATGGATCTTAAGGAGTCTGCATTATACAGCCCTGTATCCATCTGTTGTCCTTACAAGTTAAACAGACTGAAAAAAAAAATGGATTAGAGCCTCAGCTCCTATAATGAAGCAGCAATTTGTCTCCAGATCCTGATCCAGGTGTAGCAGAGCTAACGAGCCGGCTGGCCTTGAGCATCAGAGAATGTTAAATACATTTTTTTTGGTGGAGAAAAAGCTGGAGTGAG
Organism: Orthonyx spaldingii; assembly: GCA_013397795.1. Lineage (NCBI taxonomy): Eukaryota > Metazoa > Chordata > Aves > Passeriformes > Orthonychidae > Orthonyx > Orthonyx spaldingii. Next base: position 135,181 of record VZTJ01002237.1, on the reverse strand, counting down.
GAGGAGAAAGCGGCGTTGGGAAGAGGGAGGGAGGGAAGGACAACAAAGGTGGGAAAATTGGGAAGTGGGATGGGGTTATCCCCGCTGAGCACTGGTCATGGAGCAAAGGGGGATCCCTGGTCAGGTTGGATGTGCAGATTGTGCCTGGTGTCATCTCCAAGGTGTCTTTGAAGCAGTTGTTGAGCATCCAGTGGTGCCACAGGTTACTGGAAACCTGGAGGGGAGGGGAAGGAGTCCTGCTGAAGCCATCTGGCTGCTTTTCCTGCAAGAGGATGCCAAGGCTTGCCTGGGCCGAGCCTCTCAGCGTCTCTCGCAGGGTGTGGATTAATGGAAGGGTCCCCCCAGCCCCTTCCTGCTGCTTTCCAGGAGAGCAGCAGGATTATTAAGGCAGGTAAAAAACGGTGGCGAGAAAATGAGAGGAGAAGGTCTCATTCCATTATGTGGGAGAAAATACTTCCCAATTAAAGAGAACGAGCTGAAAGTGGGATGTGTGGGGGGAGAGGGAAGCGGGGGAATCGTGCAGCTCCTGGCAGGAACAGTCGCCTTCAGTGGGGCTGATTTCCCGGATTAGCAAGGGAAGAGGATGAGGAGGATGGATGGATGGTTGGGTATTTTTTTTTTCCTCATGGTGAGGAAGGTTTGGTTCTGAAAGCGAGAAGCGCGAGGGAGGGGAGGCCAGGTTGATGGAGATCACGTTTCATTCAATTTGGAGAAAAGGAGAGGGAGAAAAGAAGATGAGCCTGAAATGAGGCTTAATTTTAATGAAGAAAAATTCTCTGCTAAGTAAGGAGAGTTGAAAGGGAGGGGAGAGGAGGGTTTGAAAATGATAGGAGCCTGACACGCTATTGTGGTGGAGAGATTTCCTTTTCTTCCTTTTCCCTTTGGTTGGAAAAGAAAAAAAAGTAATAAAGACAGTGAAAGGTGGAGGAGAAAAGAGAGGAGAGATCTAATAAATGAGTTGCAACACCTGAGAAGAGGTGGCCTCGCTGCAGGGGAGGTGGCTCAGGGGTCCTGCTCAGCACTCCCTGGATGCAGATGGCTTTTTTCCCTGTTTTACCTCCCACAGTGTGCCAGGCCTGCAGGGGCAGGGCAGGGCTCGGCCCAAGCCTTTTAATTGATTTTTAACTCAGAACTGACTCCTTTAATGGGTACCACAGGGCCTTGAAGCACCCCAGGGGCCACCTGGTGGATGGAGCCACAAAGAATGATGAACATGAGCCCTTTGCTGCTGCTTGGGGCATTGTGTCCTGGTGGGGGAGGATTTGGGGACTTGCTGCCAGCACCATGGTGGGAAGGACAGATCCAGCCTGGGCAGTCGTGTATTGTAGCTGGTGCATTAAATAAAATCCCTTTCTGGCACCCAGGATGGATTTCTGGGCCCTCGGGACTTCACTGCACTTAGGATGTGCATTCCTGCTTGTTCCCAGCTACTGATTTCCATTAAAAGGAGTTAAAAATACATGAATGGTGTCCTTTGCATTATTTTCTTTGCTTTCTAATTGCAGAACCTCGCACACAACTGAGGCCCAGTCACTGTTGAGGGGAGGGAGGTGCAAGAGGGGACTGGTGCCAACTGCTGCCTCAGTGGGTGGTTGGCAGTGCTGACCCAGTGAAACCTCTTTTGCAGAGGAATTTTCTGGCTCTGGGTGCTGGTTTGAATGCACCAGGGGCCTTTGTGGTGGCACCCTTCAGATATGCTGGAAATATTTGGCTGAGTGGTTCTTGCTGTTGTCGTTCTGGCTGCCCTTGGTTTGGTGGGAATTACTGAGTGTTTCATGGATTCTTTTTCCATCTGTTACCCAGATTTCTGCTCATTCCCCAGATCTCCTGCCTGGCATGTGGCTGGTGGGTTCACAGGCTGAGAGAACCCAGGGAACTGCAGTTAAAAGCTCATCTCATCTTCTGCACGACTCACGCTGCAGAACTTGCTTGGTTTAAGGTTTATTAAAAGAACAACACATCCTCTGGGGACAAAGAAATCCATCTTGTTTCCAAATGCTTTTGTGGAGACAAATCCAAATGCTTTGCAATAGCAGGCCCGGGTGAAGCTCACATTCACTCATTTATTTCTTGCTCAGGTGACTTGGGCTTCCTGCAGACTTCTTGTTCTTGATGAATAACACTTAGGTCTTAAAGTAGTATTTGTGTAAAGCCGCTGAAGAAATAGGAGGCAAATTGCCTGCAGTTGCTGGATCCTAATCAACAAGCAAACAAGAGAATTGCTCCCTCCCCTGTCCAAGCTGTCCCCCTTCCTCTCCAACAGAGTGTTTGATGGTGCTCCCGAAAGCAGCGAAATGGTGCTGATTCCTTTTCCCGTGCTCCATCATTTTTCCCCTTGCCAGGACACAGCTGAGTGGGGAGTGCCAGCCTTTCCTGGAGCAATTTCTTGAGGGATGTGGGGAGGCCAGGACACTCTGGAAATCTCTGGTTCTGTTCTGGTAAAATGTTCCCTTCCCTCTGATGGGGCCTGGAAAGGCATTAGGAGAGTAACTGCTCTGTGGCTTCCGGGAGGCAGCTCTGAAATAGGCTCTGTAATCTCAGACTTTGGACCTTTTTTCTCCATAATCCAAGGCTTAGATCTTTGATTTGGTGTGGATGAGTCCCTCCTGCTCCCCTCTTCCCCCCAAATCCTCTCCCTTTGAAATAACACCTGCTCATATCTGTGTGTCTGTCATGGGGAGGCAGAAAGATCTTCTCATCACAGGGAAACGTGGTTTGCTTCAATCCCCCCCACTGCCACACATCCTCTTCCAAAATACTGCATAATGTCAGACTAAATCCTTATCAGAAATTTTAATGAGCAAAATAAAACCTGAAATCTGTGTGATTAAAATCAAATCTTCCCTCTTCTGCTCTGCTGGAGCTGGCTGCCAAAACAGAGGCACAACGCTGACAATGGGAGGCTCCTCATATTTAATTACCTCCGGCTTCATCGGCGCTTTACAGAGACGTCCTCTGGTCCCTGCTGGGGCTCTGGAGAACCTCAAAGAACAAACAGAGTGTGGTTAAAGTGGTATCCACTAAAATGTGCCCTGAGAAGCTGTGGCTGCCCTATCCCTGGAACTGTTCCTTCTGGTGGAAGCTGTCCCTGTCCATGGCAGGGGGATTGGAACAAGATGATCTTTATGGTCCCTCCCAACCCAAACCATTCTGGGTTTCTCTGCTTGGCTGCTGCTCTGTGCTGTTGGAGATGACCCAGTTCTGGTGCCAGGGAGAGTCCAGTATCTCCAGAGGTCTCCAAGAACAGAAGCTGGCCAGTGTTGATCCCAGGTGTTAATTTCCTTCCCCCAGTGATGGTCTTAATACTTGTGGAGGACTTTTCTGTCGGTGGTGGCTGCTCGTGGCTGCCCTGAGGACACTCCATCTGTCCCCTCACCTCTCTGCCAAATTCTTCTTGACTTCCTCTGTCAGCCCTGCCTCACCTGTGCTGCTCAGTGCCCAGCTGTCCTTTCCTGCCTCCTAGAGATCCCTTTTTCCTGCCTTGTCTGTCCTTGAAGACACATCACAGTCCTTTGCGGTTGCTGTTGTGCAGGTGCACATAGTGCTGGTCCAGGGCTTCAGAGCCAAGGTGGGGCTCACCAAAGGGAAGAGAAGAGGTGAATCCTGGTGGCTCTTGCTCTTACACACCTCCTCAGTGCTGTTCCAGCTCCACATCCTCACTCTCTGTGTGAAAAATCACCTTTCAGCCCCTTTTAAAAAAAAAAAAAATAGTGTCTGTTGTGCCTTTCAGCCTCCCTGGGCACTCCTTGCAGCTGACTTCCAGTCAGAGGTCCACGCAGTGCTGCAGTGAATTAATTGACTTCCTTTTCTGTTTCTTTCATTCCTGGATTAATTCCTTGAGTACCTTTCAGAATTACCATCTGACTTTCCCAAAGTCTCTTGAATTATGTCTTCACCCGTATCCTCTGTCGTTTGTCTCCTTCCAAGAGGCTGTTTCATTTCATTTGTCCTTCGAAGGAAGCGGGAGCATATTTCATGAGCCGGAGAATTGAATCAAATAGAAGAGAGCAGGGAGCACTCACCTGAGCTCAGACCTTTCCCCACTAGAAAGAGAAAGAGATAATTAAGAGATACTCAGGAGGTGCAGCCAGCCCGTGTTTCTGGCAGGAATCCTGCCTGAGTATCTCTGTCTGCTTTGCCCAGAACGCAGGATGCTTAAATTATCATAATTTAATGGCAATAATATTAGTATCCAGATAGGAATAACTAGAACAGATTCTGGGAAGTGAACGGGAGAACTTTGTTCGTAATGACCTTGCTGTGTCTTAAAACCTGATAAGCCAGGGTGACTTGAGCTGGAGAGACAGTAATGAGGGGAGTATATGCAGATGGCCAGTGTCCTCCTCACTTCCTGTGACATTGTCCCCAAGCAGGTGGACAGCGCTGCTGCCCTGACTTGTCTCGCGGACAGCTGGCGCTGAAACGGTGGCGTGACAGTGGGACATCAACTCCTCAGTGCTCCTCCCCTTTCTCTTTCTTTCTTTCGGTGTGCAGGAGTAATTATGCCAAGATTAAAGTGTTAATCATCATTTGCAAATGGGGGAGTCGTTCTGAGGAAGCAGCAAGATATTGAGGGAAGGTATGGATTGACTGACTTTGAGTCTGAGAGGAGCCACGCAACCGCCATCCTTCAAGCATACGTCTCCTTGACCTCGTGAATGTGCTGGGTCGGAAATCTGTAAAACTCATCCGAGAAATCCTGTTTTGATTAATGTCAGCGTGGCCAGACATTCCCCCCTTCTCCAGAACCAGCCATGCAGTTTGCTGAACGTGCTGGGAGAAAAACACTCAGCAACTGGTTTGTGGCTGTGCACTGCACTCGATGCTCTCCAAGATGTGTCCTAGGAAAGCTGGGCTGGAATAAAACAGCTCCTCTCAGAAAAGCATCATGAAACTGGGTAGGAGAGCAGTTCCATGCCTGCAGTCCCCTTGGTTTTGTTGGCTTTTGCAGGAAGCATTTTTTTAATGAAAAAAAAAGCAGAAAAGGGATGTCTTGTTGACATTTATTGTCTATTTGCCCTCTTCCACAAGTTAAATCTCCCTGAGACTGGAAATACGGATGCTCCCTGGAGGACCAGCATCTCCTTCCTCCTAATTTCATTTCATTTGACAATAATAAAATATAAACCCAGAATTAAATCCATATTAAGAGCTACAGCTCGGCAAAGTCACGGGGGCTGTTGAATTAAGGTCCAGCCCTGCCTGGTCCTGAGTGCTTTTCCTTTCTGCTCGGCTGCAGTGGGGGCTCGAGACTTTACAGGCTCTCACATGGGATCCTCAGCATCTTGCAGAGTTGGGGCTTTTAATTTTGCAGATCATCAAAGGCAAACCAATCCATCAATTATCAACGCTCCAGCTTGCCGCCGAGTAAATGAGAGTATTACGGTGTATCAATTAGCAGCATCGGATGCCCTGAAATGATAACAGAGGAGCTTTCCAGATGTGCCTGGCATCCCAGGCTGCAAACCAAGAGAGCAGGTGCCAGGATGTGGCAAAAAGTGGTGGGATTTTGGCTATTGGGGAAGGGAGGATGATGGACTCGGGAGTGGGACTTCATGGGGGAAAAAAGAAAGGGATGCTCCTGGACTGGTCCAAATCCCGTCTCCTGTTCAAGGGTTGTAGCTCTTGTGTGTAGTTGGTGGTTGTATTGGTTGACTGTTGAGAATCTAACTGTACTTTAGAATGCAGAGAGATTTGGGATGTTTGGGGGTTTTTTTAAGGTATTTACTTCAGTAATTCCAAATCAGGACAAAATCCAGGTAAAGGAGCAGCATTCCTGACCTCGTGCTTTGAAGCCTGTGCCTTCGTCCCCCTCTTTTCCTCCACATTTGGGGTATGACATGAACAGGCTCATTGGAAATGTTCCTCTGGATTGTCCACAGCTGCAGGAGCCTTCCCTAATTCCTCAGCATCCTTTGGGGAGCACGTGTAGGGCACAACACAGAGTCCTGGTCCCTACACAATTCTCGGTGGTGGTTTGTTCTGCACCCCCACCAGTTCATCACCACCAGGCTCTCATTATCTGTTCAGATTGATGCTCTTGTACTCCTTTTATTTATTTATTTATTTATTATTCAGCACGTTAAGTAGAGCTCAGTGAATAACACATTTTTCTGCTCATTTGCTGGATGGCAAAATTCCTTTTAAAAAAAAAAGGAGGGGTGGAAAGCTCAGCCCCACTCCCTGGAAATGGCACTGTTTTGTTTAGATTTCATTTATTTAAATATATTCCCAAAGGGTTTGAATAAAACAGAAGGGAACTCTGTGATGGGCCTTTGAATGGAATGCTCTGCATTTTTTTGTGTTTCAGCATCTTTTGAAGTTGTTCAATTCTTTCCCTTTCTGAAACAATCCAGTGGGTTCAGTCCAAGAATTGTTTGGGGTCACCAAACTTTTGGTTTCTAGAGAACGATTTTTGATAGTTTGGGTTTCTCTTCCTCCTAGTTAAGAAAATGAGTCTTGCAGCCTTTCATGATGTGGGAATGGAAGGATTTTGCCATTTTAGGTTTGTGTTGCTGCTGCAAGGAAATGTGGAATGGAACCAAAGTTAATAGGGAAGGGTCTGGAGATCCTATGAGGAGCAGATGAGGCAGCTGGGAGGGCTCAGCCTGGAGAAAAGGAGGCTCAGGGGGGCTTCCTGACTCTTCACAACTCCCTGACAGGAGGGAGCAGCTGAGGGGAGTCAGGCCCTGTTCCCAGGGAACAGGGACAGGACAAGAGTAGATGGCCTTAAACTGTGCCGGGGGAGGCTCAGGTTGGACATCAGGAGGAACTTCTCTATGGAAAGGGGGTCAGATATTGGAAAGGGAGGTTTGGAGTCCCCATCCCTGGAGGTGTCCAAGAAATGCCTGGATGTGGCACTCAGTGCTCTGGGCTGGTGACAAGGTGGGGATTGGTCACAGGTTAGACTCGAGGGTCTTGGAGGGCTTTTCCAGTGATTCCAAGAGTGATGATGCAGATGTTAATTTAGCAGCTGATGTCTTAATTCCTCATATGCATCTTGCAAACAATTACCCCTTGAAATCTTTTTACTTGTGTCTTTTGACATCACCCTTTCCACAGGGAAACCAAATCAGTGGTCGAGCTTCCCACTCCCACACCATGGTTTGTTGGGATAGCCATGCTTTGGTTTGCATCCAGCTGTTCGCAGCTGGCCAGCTGTGTGCGAGGAGGGCTGTGCTGGAGTCAGCCTGGGAGGATGTTTTGGGACCTTTGTGGTGACCTGTGCTGGGGTGGCAGAAGCTGCTGCTCCTTCCTGCATGTCCAAAGGCTGCTGGCAGCATCTCCCAGCCCTGCTGCCTTATGCCTAACGTGCAGTAGCCTTAAATATTCCTGGCGTGTGATATTTTTGAGGAGTATTCATATAGCACTTCTCTTAACAGCTACAGCAGTGCACCTGAGGGATTAGAGCTGATCTTTGTCACAAGTGTTTAGTGCTTGATACACATGTTTATTATATATTTCAGCTAAATTGGAGTCAATAAACTCTCTGCATAAATATAATGTCTCTGAACAAAACACACATCCCCTCCCCAAATAGGCCATTTGCTATGCAGGAGCTCTAAAGGGTTGCAGGGATGTCTGATTCTTACTTCTGTTGTAATTGGCATTAAAATATAATACCCTCCCTTCAAAGAGAGGCTCCCATACTGTGAAAATGCCTTTTCTGTCCAGGCAGGGGCCAAATAATAGCAAATTATAAGCATGGAAAATATTTAGAACAGAAAAAAAAAAAAAAAAAAAAAAAAAAAAAAAAAAAAAAAAAAAAAGAGGAAAGAGGACTCTGAATTATCAGAGCTGATCCATAGCTTGCAGTCTCGTACAATTTGTCTTTTGAATACACCATACGAACCAGCTATGAATAAAATCAGTCAATTTAACCCAAAATCAATGTTCTTTTGTAGAAGTGCTTAAAATCTAAGTGGAAGGGAAAGCTTTGAAGCTGCCTATCCCTTGGTAAACGCCGCGCTTACTCCCCATTTGATTTTAGTAGAAAATCCTTCCATCTCCCAGTGCCCGGCACAGCACCTTCATTAGAAAATCTGATGAGTAATTAGCAAATGTGTGGAAAACTGCTGATTTTTTTTTTTTTTAATAAGAAAACAATGTTTTTTCTTTCTGTGATTGGCACACATGGCTTCCATGAGCCTTGCTGCAACGAGGTTGCGTCCCAGCTCCCTCGGAGTCGTGTGCCGCGATGGGGAATCGCTGGGGACACGCGTCCCCTGGCAGGGGCCACGCACACCTTGTAGGAAGCACGGAGCTTCCTTTGTCTGCCTGGTGCCTCCAGGGAAAGCCCGTTGCTTCTCCACCTTGGGAGAGCTGCCAAGACTGGGAGCGCTGGCAGCCGTCTGCTGCTCAGCAGGTTGGCAGGCTCCTGTCTCCATGAGGGATCCGGGCAAGCCAGGTTGGCTCCCGCCGCCGGATTAGAGGCTGTGGCGTGATAAAGACGTGCAAAGTGTTTCCCTGGCCTCCTCTGGGGAGGGAAGTTCCCGCTCCCTGGGATAACGGCACCGTGGAGGTGCTGCTTGGGCTGGTGTGGCTCTCCTGGCTCCAGGCCATTGTCCCCTTGGCTTCGCTCCTTGGCTCCTGCCAGTTTTATCCAAGCCAAATTTGCAGCCCAGGCAGGAGACAAGTCCCTGTGCAGTGCAGATGGTTGGAACCCCAGCGAATGAGATGTTTAGAAATGGACGGGATGTCACAGCCAAGGAATTGAGCCTGACACATCACCACGGAGGTGCCCAGTGACCCCAAATTCTCTCTTTTGAATCCCAGTCAAGAGTGCTGTGATGCAGCAGCTGTGATCTGCTGCTTGGAGGATTAAAAGGCTGCTTGGGCCTCACTGAAAGGATTTTGCCCATTTTGCTGTCATGTCTTGGCACCCCAGACTTGCAAGTGTGTTTTCTTTCCCTTAAAGGAGATCCCAACTCCACTGGGGATGAGACCAGGGAGTCTGGGTGATGTGTGAGGCCTCCCTGGGAGGCTGTGGCAGAGCAGAGAGTGACCCCTCTTATCCAGAATCCCAGCCCCTGTTTCCATCAGTAACGTCTCTGGTTTTCCAACCTCTTCCAGCTACTTCTTATACTGAGATCATCAGGGGCTTTGCATGATTGAATTACAGGGTAAAAGGTGGAGCTGGAGCCGGTCCATGAGATGGTTTTTTCCCTTCTGTGGTGTTGGGTTTCCTGAAGATTCACATTTTGTGAGGTGCTTTAATGGAGTGAAGTCTTGGGGGTCAACTAAGCAATCTGCAGTCATGAGGGGGAGGTGGTGGACCCGCTCTTGTCAGTCCTCGGTATCAATTGCTGAAGTGAAAGGTTTTGTTCTCCCTCTTTGTTTTGATCAATTGTTGATAAATAGCTCAGTGCTTGTGATGGATGTTGTGATCAGAAGTTTGAACTTGCCCCAGGCCTGTCAAATTTGATGTATCTCAGATGTCTGCACTAATTTATACAAATGCTTTGCAGCGCTGGAAGAAATCAAAACCTTGGAAACACAAGAGTTTGCCCAAAAAAGGAGCAACTTTTCCTTCTTGTCCCCAAAGACCTTGGGTTATTCCAGGTAAATGTTAAATTAATGCCTGGGGACCCCATCCCAAGCTGGGGTCCTGCAGCCCAGCTGTTGTATCCATGCATAGGAAGTCAGATTCTTTCTTTCAGAAAGCTGATTTCAAAATACACACAGCTCTCGAAGAGGAAAAAGGGAAATGTCACAGTACCATGGCTTGCAGAAGGACATGCAGGTGGCTGATGGTGCGGCCATGAGCGTAACCTGGTCACCTGCGGCTTTGTCTTCACTGATCTGCTGCTTTCATTTCCCAGGCTGGCATTTCAAGCAGGTTAAACACAGAAATCAAAAAGCAACTCTTGCTAAATTCCCTAAATAAAAACATTTTGTGGCTTAGCCTATTTATAGCTGGCTGAGTGAAGGCAGCACTCAGTGAGAGGGACATCAGGAGGTTAATATGCGTGCAGCTGGTTTGGCCAATTGATTTTTGCGACCATTAAATTCCACTTCTGAGAGTCTTGCATACACATTTCGGTTGATCCATCTTGGACGGCGGAGTGCTCCAAAGAGTGCTTGAAGCTTTGTTTTGCCTGGTTTACAGGAAAGAAGGTGTTGCTGGTGAAAGGTGCTGCAGATAAACGCACAAGGGTTTGGTCTTTGTTTTGTCCCTCGTTGTTTTTGTGTTTTAATTGGCTGGCAGCTCTCCCCCGTCTCCCCCTGCCCAGTCCTTATTTAGTTCAGCGTGTAATTCCGCACACAATGCGCACACGCTGAGGTGTGGTTTCAAGGTCTTCGCGTGTTTAGCAAATATTTCAGCCGAAACGATCTGTTCAGCTGTTACATTGATTGCCAAGATTACAGCACGACAACAAACATTATTTGGGGGATCGGAGACGAAATTACAGCCCACTCTCAGCGGCGTCTGCAGCGAGGAGCAGATGCACCGTTAATTTGGTGCCGCAATGGCCATTACCCGGCGCAGCGGTGTGGGATGCAGCAGCCTCCAGCCAGCCGTGCCCACCGGTGCTGCCACGGAGCTGCAAACCCCGCAAGGATCCGCGCCATGCCAGGGCCTTTGCTGACGACCGAGGGCTGTAGTGGTGGAGGCCAAAGCAGAACAGGTGGTAGAGGTTGGCAGAGTCGTGTTGGAGGGTTGGGATGCAGAAAGTGGCTCTTGAAACGGCGACAGATCCGCAGCCGGGGTGGTGGTGCTGGCCACGGTGCAGGCTGGGTTTTTCCATGAGAGTCTTGGACCGATGGAACGGTGGCGTGACCATAAAAAGCTGTTTATTTTGGAAGGAGTAGCGATAGGAAAATGGGGCATTTGCTCCATAAGCTGGCATAGGGTTCCCTTTGGACAGGATGGGGCACAGTTTTGTTAGTTTGGGACTCAAACTTTTGCTGGAACCCAAATCCGTTGGCTTGCAGATTGCCTGTGACTCAAGTTGGTGGAGGAATTGGGCTTTGGCTTGTGAATTCCATCCCTGCAGGATGTGTTAGTGCTGCTGGCACACTGACCTTGGAGATGAGCTGGAAGCAGCACCGAAGGCAGCAGGAACCCATCCGCTGTGACCTAGCCTGCCTCAGTTTCCCCATCTGTACAGTGGGGAGTGTCCTGCAGGTGTGCAAGGGGAGCTCCATGGAATGTTAGCACATTGTGACACGTGATGTTAGGGCTTGGGGACATGCTGGCGCCCAGGGTGCCGGGGAGGGACCATCTATGAGGTTGAGGAGAAGGCAGCAGGGTTCTGCCCCGTGTCCTGCTCCTCCCTGTGAGCACTCCCCGTGCAGCTGAGCAGGCTGTGGAGAAGGAGGATGCTTCCTTCAGGGAAAGGAAATGTGACTTCTGTGCCGTGCTTCCCCACGGCTCTCACTGCGGTGCCTCCCCTCAACACACGCTTTTCACCTCCCATCTGCAAAGAGTAAAATATCTGCTCGAACACGGGAAGCTGGTGCATGCAGAATGAGGTCACTGCGCTTGATCTCATCATGGACATCTTTTTTATGGTTGAAAGGTGAGTATCAACTGTGTAGCTGCCACCGAGGAGCTCAGAGGAGGGATATGCAGCCTGGTATATGGCACTGCCTTGAAGTTTGGGGCTGGGGCTCTGCAGTCCCAAGTGGTTGAGGACTCTCTGACCTTGAACGCTCTGCTCTGTCCTGCCTGCTGCTCCCGGGAGATTTCTGGCAGAGGAAAACAGCCCAGCCAGAAAAGTTGATTGAATGACATTTCTGTCCCGATGCTGGCTACGGGGTCACCCTTCTTATTAAAGTTAGGGTTATTGATAGCTCTTCAGGAGTCTGTATAGAGTTAATAAGTGGTTAGCAGATGTTAGAAGCATATTGCAGATATTAGTGGTAGATTGGGATAAATCCATCAGTGGATGATGCTGCTGGTGGCTGCAGACATGAGCTGAGCACTGCCTCATCGGCTGAATATTCAGCAATCCATTACCTGTTAACTATTTGCCTTTATTAAGCCTTGTTTAACTCTCCGTTAACCAGCCAGAGTCCCTCTCCGGGAAATTTGGCCTGAAATAGCACCAAGTACACAAATCTCTCAACATCTCTGCCAAAATCTTGGCTAGCGAGTAATTTGTACATCTGATTTGTGCCTTTGCTTTGAATCCCTCTCAGAGCAACCTCCTCGGCTGATTTCTGCAATTTATTAATCCACTTTGTCCTTAGAGTGGTAGAGGCACAAAAAGGTGATCAAAGAGAAGGAGGAAGATCAAATATTAAATTTCTGAATGTTTTCTGCTAAGTGACAGCGAGGGAGCCAGGAATTGAGTGTCCAATATTGCTGCTTTCAATGGCTTTCTCTTCCAAATGTCACCACGTAAAAATAAAACTGAAGGGAAAGGGAAAAGCCAAACAGCAAGAGGGACACATCACAGCTAAATGACATGCACCCCGAATGCTGGAGTGGTTTCAGTGGCTTTTATGGGAGCTGCTCCCATCTCGGTAAAGTTAATGAGTAGTCAGTTTTCACTGCCTGCTGGGTAATGTCAGGTCTAAAATACAGCAAAGCCTGTCTGAGGCAGCCACTCAAGGGAGCAACAAATACAGGTTGCTGGCAGAGACGGCTCAGAATTGCTCTCCACGGCCCTGGTCCTCTGCAGTGACCAAGGAGCTTGTCTGCTGAACGGGGAAAGATGACAAAAGTGGTGTGGAGCCGTGTCTTTTGATAGCCAGGGAGGTATTCCTGCTTTTCTCTGGTTGCTCTGGCTCTTGGTGGCCCTGTCCCTCCGTCCTAGCAGAAATCAGTGTAGGAGTGTCCCTCACTGGGTTTCTTCTGCATTGTGGAAAGTCTTCAAGCATTTGAACCCCTCAGTTTAGCCTGGATTTAGGATTTGCACAGGGTAGGAAGCCAGGGGAAAATTCTGCTGTAAAATTATTATCTGAAATTGTTATGCAATTATTACAGACCTGTTCCTGACATTTCTGATTTTCTTTGTCTCCTACCAAGCTGGCCTGCGTGACCTGGTCTGCAGCTAAAATTTCTGCTCTATTGTCAGTCTTATCTCTGATTAAGCCAATCATGTGCAAATGAACCAGCATGACCCACACAGTCCCATCATTGCCCAGGGCACTCCTGGATCCCACGCTGTGGCTCAGTGCTGACCCTCCTGCATCACTGGTGGCTGTGGGCTCTAATTACCCGTGGTGTGAGGCCAGTTGGGATGTGTTTGGGAAATTGATAGATTGGCACAGTGATGAATAATTCTTGCAGCTTCATGAAGGTGGGATGAGTTACAGGTCAGTCCCTCTCCCTGCTGGAGGAGGGCACTGGAGGAGACTGTGTGGGGATGGGATTGGACTCAGCATCCAGGACAGGAACATCTTTCTTCCACAGCCATTTTGGTAATCCTGCCTGGGGTTTTTAGCCTCTCTGTGCAATGTGGGAGTCCTTTGCACCTTGGGGATGTGCTCCCTTGCACCTGCATGCAGGATTTTGGGTCCCAGCAGAGAAGAATATCTAGAGAATAGCCCACAGGTGGCATTCAATGGCATGTCCTGCAAGGATGGCATGGGCTGGGGAATGTTTCCAGGGGACAAAACCCAACCCAGACAGTGGCTGCTGACACCCTGGTGCTCATAAAACGGAGTTGGGAGCAGAGGTTTGCCAAATGTTGCCCGTCCTTCATCCAGGAGGAGGAGGAGGTTTCCTCTGGCCCAGCTGCTGATCCATCTGCATTTCTGCTGAATAACGGAGCCGGCGTGGGGGAGCGTGGGTGGTGGAATGTCGCCCGTTTCCATGGCATCTAAGTGCTTCTGCAACGCTCCAGCTCGGGAAATGGGTCCGTGTTATTATTCCCATTAGAGTGATGGGAAACTGAGGTGCGGGGAACTCGGGAACCAGGTTGGGCTTGGCGATGCTGTCACTGTTTCGGGGACACACAGCTCTCAATGAGGGACTTGGGAGAGCTGGGTGCTTTGCAGATGGGGTCTGAAAATCCAGGGATGTGCTTTTCCCAGGTGAAACAGGTACTGAAGTTCTGACAGGAACTTTCAGAAATGTTTTAATGGCTGCAGTTGTTTGTAATAACTGCACTTGGCCTTCTCTGGCTTTTTAAGCCATGTTGTGCCTCTTGTGTTTGCTTTCATTTGTTTATTTATTTATTTTGATAATCCCCACTTCACAGAAGGGATCTGCAGTGAAGGAATTAGTGGCCTGTCAAGGCAATTTCTCACCCTCTTCACCCAGGACATCTGGTTAGTTTACATTAGGGATACTTCAAAAAAATAATTGTTTAGAGCCCATAATTCATTTATTACTCACTTCAAAACATTTGTGTATGACTGTGGCTCTTTTGAGTTTTCTCAAGTCTTAGGCAGTTGACATTTACTGGAATTATTTTGTCCCTAATTACCTCTACTTTTGATGAAAGAGAATTAAAAGCATAATCAACATCCCCAAAGTATGTGAAGTCAGACAATTGCAGAATGGGTTCATTCCCAGCAATCCTATATATCATAAAGACAGCTTTTTTTAAATCTTCTTATTTCTTTATTGTTTATTTATACAAAGCTCATTATATATTTTACTTTAGCATTTTGTGTACATATTTCATCTGTTTCTCTACCACATTCAGGATGTTTATATTGAATTTCATGCTCACTTATGCCCAAGCATAGTTTTTGCTTAACTGACTGACACAGCTTTAAGAACCATGGATGGTTACATATTGTGTTTCCAATTTCACTTGGTTTTTTTATTATTATTTTGAGCCATTTCCAGTCATTGTAGCATGCCTCCAGCGCATTGCACAGTCTGTATTTAAAATACCCGTGTCTTGTTAAAAATAATAAAGGTTTAAAGTGTTATTCTTGCAGTATCTTTAGCTGGTAATGACCTTTCTATTGCCGAGCACTGAGGTAAAGGAAAGACACGGTGGTTCTTTATTACCAGAGGAGCCTAACTAAGCTGCAATTGCCAATGTCAAATTGCTTGCGAGCTGTTTGACCTCCTATTTACTTCTAATTTCTGCAAGCTGTTAGTAAGAGCTGCACTAAATCAACCTGTCATTTGATTTCGCCTTTTGCAACCATCACTGAAAGATTTTATACTTATGAGCATCGCAGAGGAACTGCCTGAAATGGCTTAAGAGAGAGTATTGGAGTTTACAACGGATGTGGGAATGTTTGGGGATATAAAGGGTAGAAATTATAGGGTAAGGGCTATGGAGGGGAGAGGAGCTGGTGCTTCTTTCACAGGAGAAACGTGGGGAGCAGCAAGGGAAAACGTAGACCCAAAGCAAGATGTCACCTGATGGGATTCCACATTTATTCTTACTCCGTGGTTCCGATTACGGATTTACGCAATCTGTTCTTCCCCCTAAGTGCTGGAGCTGCAAAATCAAGCTGCATTCACCCTGCTTCTTAGCTCATCACTAATAATAAAGATCCTTCACCGGGAGTGGAGTTGACAGTTGTGCTGAGGACAGTCATCGCGGGGGCCGCACCGCGAGCGAGGACACGGCATTGTTCGGCGTGAACCGCTGTTCCCACATTGCACAGCTCCTTCAAAGGCTCTCACAACCCTGCTCAGTTGTTCAGCTGCTCAATACCTCTGGTAGGGAGCCGGCGTTCAAGGTTTCCTGCAGCGGGGGAAACAGAGGCAAAGGGAGGATGAAAAGAGAGATGGGAAAAGATGGGAAACAAAGAGGTGATCGTGATTCCTGTCTCCCAGTGGGGTGTTGGGACTTGCTCCATAGGAGACTTAGTCCCGAGCTCTGCTGTTGAAAGTGTCTTGATTCCCCTCTTTTGCTGCAGAAATGTGAGTCTGAGGAGTGCTCGTGTGTTCTGGTGTGTGGGTGCTGGGTAATGGCATCAGCAGCTTCTCCTGAGCAGCTTTTCCTGAGCGTTTTTAAGAGCCTGATGCTGCATTGATGTATCTGCACTTGCAAAATAGCAGCAAAAGGTGTTGTACAGAGAACTCCCTCTATTACAGTATTTACCGATCTATGTATGTATAAAAACACCCCAGAAGGCAAAGCTGTAGCAGGCCCCTTTAACAGGTATTTATGGCCAGGTTCTGCTGTAGCATTGCTCCCATTCCTCTTCCTGTCTCCCAGGAGTGTTTTGCAGACACAGTTCTCCTTGGAAAAACAACCCAGGGAGCAGCGTGCTTCATCTTGGCACGGTCACTTGGCTGGATTTTGGGTGCAGGATTTGCCTGCTCCCACAGGAGGAAAATAAGTACTTTTGGGAAACCTCTGTGTGCAAGGTCTGCTTCTTTCACAGCATCAAGCGAAGGAGACCAACAAAAGGCAGAGCTGAATAGCAGATAAGGCTGGGAAGAATAATTCCTGACCTGTTCCATTGTGCAGATAAGTGAGGTGTAAAACTGGGTCCATATTTAAGTCTGAGGGAGAATTGGTTTCCAGGGATAAGGCCATGCTCTGGCCAGCACCTACTGAAGTGTTGCCGTCTCCCCTAATTGGGCTGTTAAACCCTAGGGGAGCAAAAAATGTGGTAATGACCTTCCTGGAAACAAAGCTGGAGAGAGAAGGAAAGATGGGGAAATGTCTCAGGAATCCGTGACCGAGTGCTTAGCGCCAGGTGCTTGGATGTGGGGAAGCTGAGGGTGAGATCTGTCTCCAAAGAGATGGCAGCGTTGTGAAAACACACTGAGGTAAATCACCGCTCCCCAAGCAGAGCCAGCCCCCATAAATCAACAATAATATCTCAGCCCTCGCTGAGTGCACGTCTGAGACACTGCACTCAGCTCCAGTCACCGCGTTACAAAGGAGGAAATTACAGAATAAGAGAAGGTGAGAATTAGGGCAATAGGACCAGAGCTCTGTGAATATCAGATATTTTTTTTCATAGTACTTCTGAACAATTGGGGTCAGATTGGTTTTGATTTTTTCTATAAAATCAAAGTAGCGCCCAAAATGAAATATCAGACAGTATGGGGGAAAAAAGCCAAAATTGTTTGAAAAAATACCTCGCCCTCCTCCAGGCATGTTTTTTTTTATTTTTCTAGAAGTCAAAACCCATTCAGTGGACTTGGCATAATTTCACTCAGAGTTTCAGCAGAGCCAGGGTCAGATTTCTGGTGTTGCCAGTTCTCCCTGGCTTGGACTCCGAAATATGTTGGAAAAAGGGCAATGGATGGAGGATCGGACAAACCTGAACCTTCTGCTCTGTGTAAAATGGAAAGGGAGAGAGCAGCTGCTGGATGCTGTGGCAGAGGAGAGCAGGGCTGGCTGCTGCTTTGGTGGGGGTGTCTTCACAGGAAAAGCTGCTTTGGACTGCAAGGGGGTCACACAAGGCAAGGAGGAAGGAGAATATCAAAAGTTGATTTGATGCACGTAGCTGGTCATGACTTTCAAATAAGATACAAAGACATTAAGTAAGACATGAAGTGCTGGAGTTTGTCCAAAGAAGAACAACAGACCTTGAGGAAGGGTCTGGAACACAAATCCTCTGAGGAGTGGCTGAAGGAGCTGGGGAGGCTCAGGGGAAAGCTCCTCACTCTCAATAACTACCTGAGGGAGGTTGGAGCCAGGTGGGGGTTGATCTCTTTTCCCAACCAACAAATGACAGAGCAAGAGTAGACGATGGCCTTGAGAGGAGGTTTAGATTGGGTATTAGGGAAGATGTCTTCACCAAAAGGGCTGTCAAGCACTGAACAGGCTGGCCAGGGTGGTGGTGGAGTCCCATCCCTGGAGGGATTTAAGAGATGTGGATGTGGCACCTGGGGACGTGATTTAGTGGTGGCCCTTGCAGTGCTGGGGTAACAGTTGGACTCAGTGATCTCAGAGGTCTTTTCCAACCTAAATGATTCTATTCTATTTCTTGGGAGGACAGACTTGCCCCAGGGGTTTTCCATGGGGCAGATGGACTCCTCTGGCCATATTTAGCCTGGGCGGGTGACAGCAAAACCCAAACCCTGCTGCTCTGGGGCCTGGGGCGCTGTGGCTTTCTCAGCAGCAAAGGTGGGAAAGGCTCTACCACTGAGTCATCTGTTCATAATAAGGTTCTGTTATTAATGCTCAGTAATGACCTTGCTGGGGCACAGTTGAGTGCCTTGTCATCTGTCCTGATCTTATTAGAGGCGTCGGCGGGGCTCGGTGTGCGCCGGGTTCCTCTTTATCTCGTTGCCATCAATACCACACGCAGCCATGAGGGCCCTGTTCCCAAGGGCCTCGGATATGTCTAAAACCCTCTTCATGACTTGCTATTTTAAGAGCCACATTTATAAGAAAGAAAACAGACAGTTACAGTAGACCAACAATGTCTTTCCTATCACCAGCAGATATATCAGAGATAAAGTACCCTGGCTCCTTCCTTTTGCTGGTGCCACGCAAGGGAAGAAATCCTGTTGATTCATGGGCTGGTGGTGGCTGTTGGCTCCAAGGCCTACTAATCACAGGTATTAATGGAGCCAACTGGAGAAGTGGGTCAATGCTTGGCCTGAGTTAGGAGCAGAGCATGTCACCAGGAAGAAAAACGAGGGGAAAGCTCAGAGATGATGTTAGCAGAGGGATTTCTGCAGTCAGAGCCCGGGAGAGAACCAAGAGGAGAAAAGACTTTGGTATCTCCAGGGCAGATATGAGCAAACATCTTGTACTGTTGTAAATGGGTGAGAGTGAATTGCTTGCTTGATTGTAAATTTAAAAAGATACCGTGTTTCTATCAATAACTGGAGGCTTAAATAATAGACTTTGGTCTGACTACCAATCTCCTTTCCCCATTTAGGGAGAGTCTCTTAGAGCAGCAGGGAGAGTCTCCACGCAACATCTTGTAGCTCTATCTATCACCTACCTTATCAGTGGGTGTACTACAACTTCTTGTTCCAAGTCAGCTTTTTCTTTGTCTCTTCATCCTCTTCTTGACTTCTGTTTGTGGTTTCTAAAATGTTACTTCCAGGCAGGCAACATGATGGCTCAGCCCAAAACATTGCTCAGATCCAGCCATTGCAGAGGAGCTGGAAGCAATGCCGTGGGTGTTTGTGTGTGTGGAGAACAGGGTCCACACCTGTGTCCATCCCAGCGTGGCTTTGGGAGGTTCTGGGGGTCTGACAAAGCTGAGTCTTTCTCCTTTTAGACACTCGTTTGTCTAACAGGACTGGGTAGCATTCCCAGCATTTTACCTGCGGAATGTTTTGTGTCCCTTCACCAGCTTTCCGCTGGATTTGTTAAAGTGAGAGAAACCCATATGGTGGGGCCTTGCTGCACACTTGGAAAATGGGATTCCAACCAGGAGCTCTCCCGTTGCTGCCTCAGCTGAGCCATTTTGTGCCCCGCTGCCGCACTATTAAAATAAGCACGAATCGAGAATTAGTGCAGCACAGTGGAAGGGACAGGCAAAACAAGTCCGAGGCTCCAAACAACAAATTATTCTTGAATCAAACATCTCATTAATGGCTGCAGTGTCGCCACTCTGCTTTGCATAATTAAGTTTCATGGGGCGTTACAATTAACAGTTGTGCCGCAATGTAGGTAGGAACAATCTCCCGTTTATTTACCCTGGCTGTATCTGAAAGTGCTGTGTGGTGAATAAGACGCATTTACAAGTAGATTAGGGTGCATTCTGGGTCATAAATTGAGTAAGGCTGTAATTGCTTTCCAACAAAGAAGAGCTGCAAATAAGACAGGCCGCCTCTCTTTTTTTTTTTCCCCCTCCTGAAACCCCTTTTTTCCTGTTGATGTGTCTGAAAATTCTCATCCCCAGCTAAATAACACAGTTATGGCATTGAAAACCTTGTAGAAGCTTTTTCAACTTGACAGCTCCTACTCTGTAATATTTCAAGGCATATTTTCCCCCTTCTTCTTCTCCCTTCTTGAGTCTCTGCTGCAGAGACTTGTTTTAAAACCACATATTCTGGCTTTGTATATTATCAGTCAAATATCCGCATGTGCATCCACGATGGGGAGGGAGAGAGGGGAGATGCTTGGGTTTCAGGCACTTGGAATTAACTGGGAAAGAAGCCAAAATGTCATTAGAAGCACTCGGATACGGCAGAATGCGAAGCACCTCCAGTCTATATTCAGATATGAAGGCAGGCCCAGGAATTAAACATTTATCAAGGCTGGGGGATTAAAGCCTGACCACAAATACTCTTCTTGGTGAAGGGCTTTCCCTGTGAGGAAGGAAGGATCCGGAGTGTTAGCAATGCCGATTGCAGGCTGTTGAGGAGCAGGAGAAGCTCTCGCCGCCTAGAAACTCTCTAGGCCAAATGAGCTTTTCTTGCTTCAAATATTTCTTAATCGTACTTTCTTATAGGATTATGAAGAGGCTGGTGGAGAATGTTAAAAAAAAAAAAATTGGGTTTTTTTAAGCCTCACGAGTATTTCTCGGGTGGTTGGTAAGACTTGGAGCCGGAGTAGCTCGAAAAGGGAGAGAAAGATTCAGCTCCCAACCAGATCTGTTCCTCGTTATACACTTAAGGAAAAGCTGCCATTTCCTGCTAAAAACCCATTTGTCTTGCAAATTTCTATAATGAGCAGATTTTGGAATAAATACCATGTAATCTGCAGTGACAGTTCTCTCATTTCTTTTTTATTAGTTCAATCTTCTCAGCATCTGAAACACGTAGCAGCGGAGTCTCAGAAGAGGTTTAGGCAGCTCTGTGGGAGTTTTTTTTAACACCTTGGCACACAACTCTGCCACTCGCTCTCCCGTGCCATCACTCCCCTCGCTGTTACCTTCCATTTATTTATTCAATTGTGTGTTTTAGCAGCATCTGGCCATAGCCCCAGGCACCCTTTAAGTCATTCAGAGTACACACAGCCGTGCATTAGCCTGACATGCCCTGTCCCATCATCCTCAAATCCTACAACAGCCTACGGAGCAACAGCTGGATGGGCACAGCCTCCTCACTTGATTTTCCATGCTTCCAGATGCCTGTGGAAAAATGGGAAGGGCTTCTCATGTATCTCCAAGGAATACTTTAATATTTATCACATTCACAAGGCAGGTTTTTTGGTTGGGGTTGGCAAAGGTGGACTTTCTTTGTCAAATTGGTCTTTCTGAAAGGAAAGGATGAATAGTTGTCTGTGTCCCATGTCTGTGGTCTTGCCTGGTGGGCTGGAGATCAGGTAGGACATCCCCACCTGGAGGGATGAAGTGCTGCAGCTAGAGCTTGGGAAAGATGGATCCTGAGCAGTTTTTTCCCACAGAGCATGGAATGAGGGATGATATTGGAAATATTTGGTGGCACTGCTTGTTTGGAACTGCAGAGATGGAAAGGTTGGTGTCAGACCTTGGCCAAGGTGGGAAATATTGCTGTTGGGAAAAAAAACAACATAAGAAAAAGCAGGAAGCACCTCTCTCTGTTGGGGTGGGAAGAGGCAGCTCTTGCCTCTGGAACTGAGGCCTGTTCTACAGTCTTGGGTAGGGGGATGGAAAAAGCTGAGACTGTGAGAAGTAAATAAGAAAACAAACAGCTCATAGGATGGCCTTGTGACTGTGTGCCATTCAAGCTGACCTTTGCCAAAGTGTATTAAAACCTGGAGTTTTTCCCTTTGTGTTTCCTTCAGCCTACAAGTGAATTACAAATTCCATCGCTTTTAAAATGCGTCACGTTAAAATACCTGGTGAACTTTAACTTTTTCTTCTTTTTCCTCCTAGGTAAGTGGCATTTTCTTAATGTTGAAGTACTTGAAGGTCCAGAGTGGGGATGTAAAACATCCTTGCCCAGTTGAAGGTGACTTGTCAGGTAAACCCAAATCTTTTCCTTCCTTTTTTCACCCCATGTCCAACCCAAGCTGTTTCCTCTCTCCTTTGATGTTACTGAGGCGGGCTGATAAGCAGGGGAAAGGCGCGAAGGTGTGTGAGCTTCATTTCCAGTTCACTGCTTTGAGGAGCTGAGTTGCAGTTTGGATTGGCAGCTCTGACTGTCTCCCTCAGGGCTGAGCATCGCAGCACAGGAAGGTGTGAGGTTCAAAAATCCCCCAGAAAGGTGATGCTGAGCCGCGCCGTGCTTGATCCAGCCAAGTGTTTCAGCAACGCTGGAAACTGTCACAGAGCCTGTTGCCATCACACAGTTTTGGAAAGCTTCAGAGCCGTGTTTCCAGGAAAATGATGCTTGTGCTTGCTCTCACCTCCCTCTGACCTTTCAGAGCATGGTGACTGCCTCTGCAAAAAACTGTCACGTGCCTGACTTTGAAATATTTCTCTCGTGTGGTGATTTTCACACTCAATAGCAATTCAGAGTGATTTTCTCCCTCAAACCCTTTCAGCCCCAAACCCTCTGTGAGCTGGTATTTTCTTTGCTCAAAGCACACCCCTTTTTTCCTGCAGAACCCCAAAAAGCCTGGGTGTGCCACGGCAGGAGCCACCCGGGGCCGGGAGGGATGTGCTGAGCCAGGTCTCACGGTGTCGTATAACTCCCGGCAGCTCATTCCCCGTGTGTCACTTTTCCTGAGGTCGCTGTATTATCTCACCCTGGCAGATGCAGCCAGGTAGAAATACAAGGCAAAATGCAATGCAGTTTATTAAGACATGTTTTAGAGGTGGTTTGAGGGAGCACTGGCTGGAAATGTTAATCATCATCTCTGACAATGTATTGACCTGCCTTCTGCCTTACCCCGCTGCCTCGGGGCCAGGGGGGAGTGCGGGCTGGGATATCGGTGTGCTCCAGCTGTGCCTCCCCACACCCCCTCCTGCACCGCCTCTCCCGTGCCGAGCAGGGAACATCGCTGCTGGCACACGGAGGAGAAACTTTTTGCCTCTTGGAAAGAAGCTCGTGGGTGGGGAAGGCAAAGGAAAACAAGCACTTATTTTATTTATTTTCTTTTTCTTTTACCTTTTACTTTTTTCCTTTTCTTCCTTTTTCTTTTTTTTTTTTTTTTTTTTTTTTTTTTTTTTTTTGAAGCTGGTAGTTTTCTTGCTGGAAAGAGGGAGTAATCTGGCTTCTGTGGAAACAAATGATATTGCACGACTGCCTTGCTGCCTTCTCCTGCTCCGCCAGAAAAGGTGTCATTATTTTCCCCCTTTTGTTTTAGACTTCTGTGAACCAAAAGGGCTTGAGGATTTTAATGGTCTATCTCAAAGATTGAGAGGCCCTTTATATGTCAAGCCACAATCCCATCCTAGGCTGTACTGGCCTCTGTTTGATTTTATGAAGCTTATTTTGGATAGATGGTATTTTTATAGCTCCTGCCTTGCTTCACCGATGGCCATATTGATGTAGCGCTACAGGACAGGGCTAATAAATAGTTTATAAAACTGTAGGTTCATTCTCCCAAGTGATGTAGGGCTGTGTCTGAGCAGACTGCAAATCACCGTCCCGGCGATGCCGAGCCTCCGCATGGTGCAGCCCTGGGCACACGGTGGGGAGGGAGGGATTAAAGCAAAGCACAGCTTGCTCCAGCTGCAGCTGCCCCAAACTTCCCCTTTCAGCGATGCTCTGCCCTGGCAGTGGATGGTGGAGCAGCCACTCAGTGTCGGGTTAGAGCAGCAGGAGTGTCCCTGCCTTCCTCCTGCCCGTGGGCCCTGTGAGGATGCCATCGCTTTGGGAAGTTTTCCTTAGGATCCCTACAGCCTGTCACATCAGTGTCACGTTACTGTTGACAAAGCAAAATTTGGCTGGCAGCACCTTCTAACCTGTATGGACCTTCCTAAGTCTTGGGATGAAACGCCCTGAGTGATGCCAGTCTGAAGTGCATGGTGTTCCACTGATGACCTGAGTGTGGGCTTGGTAGGAGCCAGCTCAGACCCAAGTGGAGCCCTTGGGAAGGTCCTGCCCTGTTGTTTTACTCCTAAATGCTCATTTAAATAATTGTCCTTGAGTCTCTTTTAAATCCTGAGGTCTGGTGTCTGCTTGGTCTGTTCTTCCTTCTCCAGAGATGTGTTTTCCCATGTCCCTCGGAGCAGTGTGTGTCTGAAAACCCACAGCCGGCTGCTGGCAGCAAAGGCTTTCTCCTGTGGCTTCCTTTCGGTATAAGAAATATGAGCCTCCCTCATTTCTCCCATTTTTCCAGCCTTACAATGCTTAGGATGAAGAGTCAATGAAGTTTTCTGTTTGTGGGTGGTGGCATACCCAGCAATGGGATCCTAAAAGGGGCAAGAGGTATCTTTATTAGTCCATGTGGAAGCCGGGTTTGGTCTCCAGAAACATATGAATTGATAAAAGTGCGCGTGCCAAAGGGAAGGGAAGCAGTGAGGGTGCGAGATGTACCCACACACTTATACATTGATTTTTGCCATGCATCTCCTTCATGGTCTGGGCTTGATTTGGAGGGGTCTCTGGGCAGTAACTGTGCAAAAGAGTTGTCCTGTCACCACTAAGGGCTTTATTCATTTGCAGATACAGCTCAGAAGAAGGAAAAAAGCAAACCCAGCCCACAGCCTTCTCTGCACCCACCGTCCACACCCCATTAGCATTTGGCAAATGAGAAAATATTAAAGCCATATATTTTCCTGCTGCGCTCAGTTACCACGTTGTCCTTTTCTTTGGAAAGGAAATGCAGTTGGGAAGACATATGGAGGTGCTTGTTCTTCTTGTTGCCATGGGTATGTCTGTGGTGTCTTCAGACATGCAGCTCTGGGTGCCCAGTTTTGGCTTGGTCCCCTCGGCTCCACCGCTGCCAGGTGTTTATCAGGGGGTTTAGATCCATATTGCTAATTCCCTCCTTCTCTAAGATGCCTCCTGTACTATTTTAGGATAATTTTGCCTGTCAGCTCTATAATTTGAAGGTTAATTTGGATATTACTATTCTGTTACTACTGCTCTGAGGCTCTTACGAGGGCTACTATGATCACTCCAGCAACTGGCGTATCTATAGGTGCCACAAGCCTGGCTTAGGGACACTCAAGCTGCTTTATCCAGGGTGATCTTAAAGCACCCATAATCTCCAAAAAGGTGAGGGTATGGCTGGGCAAGAACCAGAGCAACTCTGCAGAGGTGATGCATCCAAAATTGGGATCTCCTGAAGGACGTCTTGGAGTGAGTTTTGGGCTTTTGAGGAATTACTGGATGAGTGGGTGATAGAGATACAGCCACACTGCAAGAATATTTCTTGTTTGATGCCAGCTTGCACAAGGAAAGGTGGGAAAAGACCCCTGGGGGCTGTCGTGTCTTTTAATTTGTTCCTTGAACCAGTCTAGGACAAATTGTCGTGTTGGTGTAGGAAACCTTAGGCTGTCCCTGCTTGTTGTGTTCCTCATTATAAGTACCTTACAGTTAACTTTAAAAGACTTCATTCTCCAGATAGCTCAGCTGAATGCTTTTTTTTTTCTTTCTTTAGTACTGAGCATAAAAGAGAAGTGCAGCCCTTCAAGCTCCACAGTGGAGTTCAATGAGAGAGAGAGATTGGGAGTCAATGCATTTATTAGAGCCATTAGGGCAGAGGAATGTGCACGGATACGTCGCCAGCTCCGCGCTTGGAACTGGCATTTTTTTCCCTCGATTTAGATTGTTCTCAGCCTTCCTGTGCTGATACAGGAAAGTCCCAGCATGGGATGATGAGATCAAGTGCGCATTGGTAGCAAATGCAATTTGTAAAGCGTTGGTTGGATAAATGACATTGTGTATAAAAGAAATGTTGCAACACAGCCGTACTAATGCAGCCATGTGACACCAATTTAATGCATTTTCCCCATTAAGCTGCTTGTTCAAGACATCTTTCGACCATTTCGAGTGCAGGAGTGGTGTGTAAGGCCTCTATTTTCTGAGTATTACTCATTTTGTAGTTAACAGATGTCAGTGTCTATTTGTCCCTTATGGAAAAGTCCCCTTAAAGTTCAATAGGGATTAAATTTGTCAGGCTCTATAGAAACATAACAGGATTCTATGGAAATTACTCCACAATCCTATAGAATGTAATAGATAATCTCCTCGTCTCTGGAGGTATTTTAACTCTTGCATAATTGCAGACCAGAATAGAAAATCTCCATTAAATTCAACGAGGTGGTTCACAAAAATCCTATAGGAAAATGATAATTTTCTATTAAATTCAGTAGGACTTTTTCATCAGCACGTTGGTATTCATAGGGAGGTTTTATTCATTTGCCAATCCTACTAAAAAGTGTTTTGTCAGGAGGCTGATACTTGCTTTGTTCTAGGGAACAGTGATTTGTGCATAAACGATGCTTATGTCCAATGCTCGTATAATTTATGGCGAGGCACTAAATTCCCTTTCAGAATAACTGGAGCAGGATGAGGCTTTAAGCCCTGTGGGGAGGGAAAAAAAGAGATGTTGCTGGGGATTTGGAGAAGGGGTCTGCCAGGGAAGACCATCCTGCTATTGTGTTACACAGGTCGCCGGAGCCCACAGCAGGCCCAGGCAGGATGTTGTGAGCAAGCCACAGTCACAAGCTTGTCCCTGTCATCTCCCTGGCTCCGGCGCTCCTTATCTAAAGTGTTCAGCCCAGGATGCTGCAAATTAATGTTGGATTGAAGCTCTGGTTCTGTGAAACTGCCCGTGGCTGGTTTGAATGGCTCTGCTGCCTGCTGCATCCGCAGGCTGGCTTTTCATGGCGTGGCCCGGGTGGTGGGGAGCAGCGGCTCCGCCAAAATCCAGGGCTTTGCTCTTGGAGGTCCCTGCCTCTGCCACGTTGCTGGTGGAGCTCAGCCAGGACATGGCTGGAGCAGTTAATTATGGAGAGAAAGCTCTGCTTGGCCGCGGGGGGTGCGGAAAGCCACCCCTTGAAAGGATCAGCCTCCTTTTCTCCAGCCTCGGAAGGTGCTGCTGTGCATGTTGATGAAGGCAAAGCACCCAGGTCATAGGAGCCGTAGCGAAATGCTGCCTGCAGATGGATCGTCTCCTCTGTCCAGGTGGCGTTGCTTGAGACACACAAAGAGGCCACCCCATGAGGGAGCTGGCTCAGAGGAGGGGACACGGGGGTGGACGATGCTGTGGGGAGCAGGTAGAGCTGTAACCCCTCTCTGGGGCCGATTGAGGGAGGCGAGCGGCGGCTCTGCAGCGCTGACACGGCAGCGTGATTGCTCTTTTTGCCGTCCCTCGCGTGGGAGGATGAGTCATCTTGGAGAAGGGAACTGCTAGCTCCTTGGGGGGTATTTACAAAGGATAATTCTGCGAGGAAGGTTGCTTTGTTTTGGCAAGACGTGCTTAGAAGGACTTCCTTAAAAGGATAGTGGATCAACTCCTCAGCTGAACACCGGCTCTGGTGGTGGCATTGCAGGGGGAACAGTGTCTTGCCCTATGGTTGTGGTGGTCAGTGTGTATCTGCCCTCAGCAAAGCACAGCTAGCTCTGGGCTAAGGGTTAGTGCAGGTCTGAGTTTCTCTCTGACGGCTTACACTCAGTAGGCATTTAGCAAAACTTTGGGGCAGATCCCAAGGTTTTAGTCCATGGGTGCAACATGGCACAGATACCTCCCTCCTGCAGTGGGGAACAGCTCAGGGAGAAAGGCTGCATAGCAGGGATGGGATCAGCTGATAAAGCTGAGAAGGTCCACGACCAGGGGAAATTTAATGTCACATGGTAAAGGTCAGGATGCGCCTCAGGATGGGGCGATGCCAGGAGAGAGCAGGAGCCAGCTCCAACTTCCAGTGCCTGCCTTCCTTTGCACTTCCCCGGTGCCAACGCTCACAGCGCAGACTATAAAAATCAATTGACACAACATATGTAATGGTCTCATTTACTGGCGAATAGAAATGTGTGTAAATCTGGCATTAAACATGAGTTTACACTGCTCCCCTTCTTGGGAGAGCAGTGATTGACGGCGCTGTGTAAATGACAGGAATATGCCGGCAGAAGCTGGGAAACATTTACCCTTCAGAGAGCCATGTGTACATTGGAGGATTGCCTTGCCTTGCTGGGCGTTAAACACATCTGGAGGGATCACTTCTTGCACGGTTCCTTGCTGTTGCTTACGGTTAATGCCTTTTGTGGTAAGAAGCAGTGCGTGGAGAAGCAACCCTGTCTTTCATAAATTATTCCCGGTGTTTTCGTCCCTCCTGAGCCATGCTGTTCCCTCCTAGAAGGTGCTGGAGCACAAGCTCCTGCAAACCCCTCGTGTAGCAGCAGGTAGTCCAACTCCAGAGGCTGGGAGGCTGCCCGGGTGAGTAGGGGCTGGCTTCTCTTGCTGTGCCCATCAGCCAGCTAGTCCAAGAGAAAATTCAATAACAGCCATTTGAGATTAAGTTCTGAGCACTTGAGTAATCTAAAGCCAGCGAGGAGTCGGTGTCTCAGCAGTCAGTCAAATGGTCTGGGCTGTCATCTTATTAGAGGGAAAGAGAAACTTTGATTTAACCCCAGACCCTTAATTTTCAATAATGTTTCCCGATTCCCACTAGCTGTTACCATTTCACGAAATCTTTGGTTTCTAAAATTTGTGACTCGTCTTCAGGGTTTGGACTGCACAGGCTATTTTCTTTGACAGGAGGATCCATACAAAACAATTAATGGAAGTAGGGGTGGAGACCAGTGGGCTGTGTGGGCGTTGGAAGGGGATACTGGAGCAAACTCCCTGGGATGAAAGACAAAGGAGTTGCCATTTGCAGTGTCTGTGGATAATGGTGTAGGAAGAAGAAAAAACAACCCAAACCTCAGAACCTGATGGAAAACCTGACTGAAGTTCTCCTCAGCCCCATGGGTTTTACAGCTTGGAGTCCTGGAGTGGATTCAAGTTCTTGGGTGTCCCTGTCCCTTCCTGGGCTGTGTTCAACCGCTGCCATCTGATCACAGCCTTCCAAAATGCTTGGATATTAATTGCAAGCTTAAATACTACCTTGGCCTTTAACTCTGCTTCAGACTGACTGAAGTAAAGGTTTTATCTCATCAGAAAGACATCTTTCTGAAGTAGGGAAAGTTGTTCTTTTTCCGCTGGAATCCATTTTCCTTTTAATTGCGCAAAGCCCCGGCCCCTTGCCAAACGTGAGAATCAGCCACCAGCCTTTTATTTATGTAACTATACATTTATTTATATTATTGCAAATTCCCACCTTCTGGCTGAGGATGGTTTTTGCCCTTAGAGGCGAGCTTGAGAAGTAATCCTGGGTGCTCTCTCCACATTTCTCCCGTGCTTGGGAGCAGCACGGGCAGGCAGCGCAGAGGTGTGAATTAGATTTCGGTGTCGTGGCGCAGGAGCTCTGGTTACGCCACCTTCCCCCTTCAATGTAATCCTTCCCCAGCTCCTCTCACCTCCTTCCCTGCTATTCTTCCTGCATTTATTGCCTTCATTTTCATAGCTCGGCCGGGGCCGCATTCTCCTAGCCCGCTCCCCTGTAATGTGTGACCCAGATAGCGCTTTCTTTTCAGACAAAGCCATAAACAATGGCTTCCCTGACAATGTGCTCGGCTGCTGCTCCACGCTGAGTGGGGTTTGGACTCAGCATTAGGGAAATATTCTCTCGGAACCAGATTATCTCAGGTACTCCATGCCCCCTATTACCATAGGATCTGAGCGCCTTGCAGCTTTTGAAGATGCTTATTTTCCTGTTAACCCTGTGGCGTTATCCTTTTTCATAAAAGGCTGGGGACTGAATCATCAGGAGCATAAGGAAAGCTCTGGGCATAGGGCCTGGAGTGGCTTTTTTTGGTAGGATTGCATTGATTTTTTGGATACTTATGCTGGGATGAATTACTGAGGTGGCTGGGCTGAGCGAGGTGCTGTGGAGTATTAACATCAGGACTATTTTGTGCTGTGCCCCTGCCATCATTTTCCCTCTGCTAGGAAAAGCTGATATTCCCTCCCCAGCTGGTGGAAATCGATGGAGTCCGGCTCCATTGCCATCCATGCAATTGCCCCATGTCTGTGAAAATCTGAGACCTTTCAGAAGCTCCAGAGTCCCTCAAAACACGTCCTCCTTCCTGATGGGAAATGACCATGTCTTTGGTGGTCCCATGCACTGGAGATGTGCTTCCCCCACCTTTGCAGGGACAATAATTTACAGTACCATGCTGCTTCCTTTATCTCCATTTATACTCTCTTAATGTGGTTGGGAATCCACAAATTCCCTTTTACGCTGTTCTGAACGTAACCTCCTAAACCTTAATCATGGTTTGGGGAGTAGTAATTCTTTCTTTTATACGGCTCCCTTTTATTTTTTCTTATATAATTTTTTCCTTTAAGAAAAGATCATTAATCCATGTTTCTGAGCCTTCCCATCAATCTATAATTGAATCGTATAAAAAAGGCTTGATTTTACATCCGTATAAGAAAGAATTCAATTCTCCCTAATGCCTGTAGATTTATAGGTCTAAATTTCCAGATTTCTCTTAATTTTATTTTACTTTTAATAACCCGGCTTGTCTGGACTTATCTAAATTATTAGTGAACCTGAATATGCTGTGATCTGAGGAGATCAGTTATCTTTTCCACAGAGGAAGAGCCAAAAGCTGAACAGGCCCTTCTCTCAGGGAAAACAAAACCACTTCTGAGAGCTGCCTAACCTTGGTGTGTCGGGAAGCCCCTCTCACCAGCACCTTCAAAAGGTGCTCGCTTAATTGTTGCATTTTTAACACCGTATTACCCTGCAGGGCTTTCCCCTCTCAAGTCTGGGCTCTGCTATCACCTCTCCCTTTAAAGCACAAAGGCAGCACATCGTGCCTTGCTGGCTTGAGGGGCTGGGAGGAGAAACTCTGCCTTTCCAGCCCCGTCTCTGCCACCAGAGTCACTTTTAGACCTGGGCTGAGTTATTGCTGCTGCCTCGTTCAAGCCATCTTCTCTGTTTAATGCAGCCTTTGCCTTGCCTTGGATGGGTTGTACCCGCTGGGGTGGGTACCTGGTGCTGCTCCCAGCCCAGATTTTGGGTGAATGCAGCTTTCAACACAGTTTTAGCACATTCAGAGGGATTTGTTTTGTGCCTGCACTGATGGGAAAGGGAGAGAGGGACCAACTAACTTCGAGTTTTGGAGTCCTGTGCCAGCCTCCTCTGAGCTGCAAAACACCACTGGGCTTTTTATTGTGATGTTGGGATCCAGCTGGAGTGTCTGGGAGCATAAGGCCTGCAGGGAGGCAATGGCTTTTGCTAATTCCATAATGTCCCTAAAAAATACGGGGCTTGGATTGATGGAAAACCTCCAGTGCTGTCAACTTGTACCCCGATGGCTCAGGTGGCCCCTCCTTTTAAAGCTGGATGGTGTCAGCTAAAATCTGATGGACTTTGATGATCCTTGTGGGTGCCTCCCAACTCAGGATGTTCTGTGATTCCAAAGCAGCTTTGCCCTCACTGAGATCCCACCTCGGAGGTGCTCAGGCATCCCGCAGATCCGGCAACTTCACCTTCTCCTTCCTCCTCCTCTCTGCAGCAGAGGAGAAGACAAAGGCAGGTAATTGCGCTGTCTCTGCACACAGCACATTCCAGCTGGGGTGTCCATTTTAAGCACTGCTTGGAGCCTTGACAGTGACATGTGTGTGGGAAATTGCTCTGCATTCCTCCAGCCTCCACTGTGTTTAACTCCTGGAAAAGGTGTTTGGAAAAGCAACACATCTGATATTTGCTCTGAGTTTCTTGTGCTGGGAAGAGGAGCAAATCCCAGGTTTTGGTGCGTTTACCAGCCACCATCCCTGCCTTTCCTTGCAGGCTCCCAGTCCCATCTGTTCGAGCTTTCTTGCACTGATGTGCTTTTTCTCTATTTTCCTGCCATGCCTGTGCTGCAGATTCCCCCTCTTTAAATGAGACACGGGATCTGTTCTCTGCTCTGCTGCTGCATCTCCTCGCTGTCCGTCTCTCCTCGCAGACATCCTCGCTCCCTTTCCCTCCCCCTGTACATTTGTTCCCTTCCCTTCTTGGCCAGCAAGGGAGGGCTGGTGTTGAAAGAAGGGGTTTTGGGGTGCTCAAGAGATAGGGGGGTCGTTATTGGGGTTGGTCCATCCTCTGGAAACTCCTTAAAAAGGAACTCCAAAGTAGGAATAAAATCCAGGGAAAATTTCCCTCTGCCTGACCCCTCCTGGTGCTGGTGTGCAGGTTTTGTGATTCCTAAATATCTTAAGGATCCCCTGGCTCCCAGTATTGTGTTTCTAGGGAATCTCCTGGGTCTGTTGGAGCACTTGGAGGTAAAATTGCTGGTTGGAACGGCTGCAGGCAGATTTGTGCTCCTTTTTATTTTATTCATTACTTTTTCTCCCTCCATTCTCCTCATTGCTTTCTGAGTTTCAGACGGATTATCCAGATTGCAGAGCCCAAACCTCGCCTGCCTGCCAGGTCCTTCTGTTCCCTTCCAGTTCATTTCTTACAGGCAATGTTGCAACCCCTTCTTTCCATGGGGATTTGAAGGTGCAGGAGCAGCTCTGTACATCCAGGTACCAGCAGGGTCAGGGCTGTGGTCACCTCCAGGACACCAGTGTGTCCCACCGAGGTCTCTGCTGGTGGGGAAGGATTTGTATGGCTGCAGGAAGAGGCCAAGGCTTTGCAGGAGCCATTGGGGTTGTTTTGCAGGTGGCTTCTTGGAGGGATGTCTTGTTCGGGGATGTTTCTGCTGCTTCCCCCAGCACAGGCTCGGGGTTTCTCCCTCCTGGTGTGCCCTTCCAGGGTTATCCTTGGAATATTTCTGCCTGCAGCCCTTCCTGAGCTTGCTTTGCCCATGCCCACGTTCTCCTTGGAGAGCTCTAGGAAACAAGGTGGCTTTGTAAAGGTGGAGAAGGAAGGGAATAGAGGGGTAAAACTATCCCAAGGTAACTTTATATCCCCTTGCCCATACAGGTGGCAAACCAGAGGCTGTCAGGATACTCCTGGCACATGGGAGTCCTATCAGGACTGGGGCCAGGCTCTCCCCACAAGTAATTTCTCCTGGATGTCACTTTGAAAATTGCAGGTTGGGAGACACTGAGTGATGTGGCAGTGAGGGGAAAAGAAAAAAAAAAGAGTGGTTTTTTTCCCTTTATTTTGGAGGTAGGCTCAGGAGTTTGGGAACGTGATTCCTCCCCTGAGGACTTCACTCTCCAGCTCTCTCCTTTGACTTAGCACACAGGGGCTGTTTTCTTTCCTTGGAAGGGAACAGACATAACCATTTTCTTTCTGTATTGATTAAAACCAGCAAACATCCTTGAGTGATTTTGTGCTTCTTAGGTGGAGGGAGAGAACAAAACCCAGGTCTTTGTTTGCTCATCAGCATCTTGAGGCTTTGCTCTGGCTGCCTGCAGTGCTGGGAGAGAAGAGCTTTTCATCACTACTGCCACTGGGGCCCACCAAAAAAGACCAAAGAGGGTCTGCTCTGTGTTGCAAAAAAATAAAATTACTTCCCTGGCTGGGGTCAGAGGGGTCAAAAAGTCAATGCCTGTGGCCAGTCTGGGGATGTAAGACCTGGTTTTCAGTCCCAGAACATTGGGCAGGTCTCTTTGCTCTTGGCCTGCCTCAGTTTCCCCCTCAGCAAACCCTGACGTGCTCATCGCAGCACTTAACCTTGCTGTGTGTGCAGTGCTTTGTACCTGGGGATGAATCTGCTTGTGAAATGCACCTGAAATGCAGATGGATGTGAATTAGAGAACAACGGCTTTTCACTCTCTGCGTGTTAAACTCGAGGTGATGTCCCTGGTGACTTTACCATGGCCGTGAGCCAGGTTTGGGGTCCCAGCCCAAGAGATGCCATTGGGACCCCATACAGATGAACACAGGTGTTAAATACTCCCTGTGATCCCTCAGCCCCGGCTCGCTGGTGTTCCTGAGGATGATGGATGACTCCTGGACAGCTGAGATTCTTTGAAATGTTCTGCTGGCTGTCAAGCCCTGTCTCTTCCCCTGTCTATCCATCTCCTCAGAATAACCGTGTTCTGCAGTTCTGTGCACACGTGTTTCGCTGCCCCGTGGGGAGATCCTGGAGTGGGATAACTGCAGGACTGCACGGATTAAGTTATTAAAAGCGGCGTTTGTCATGTTTTTTCCTCCTGAGGGTCTCAGAGCAATTTGCTGAGGTCTCTTTTACACATGGGGAAAGCAAGGCAGAGCCCAAAATTGTGCAGCGAGTCAGGAGCAATTTGGAGATGGAACCCAACCGTTCTGCTGTCCAGGGTTATGCTCCTTTCTAGGGCTCAGAAGAGCAAAATGTGCTTCAGAGTTCAGTAAAGAGGCGTGTGGTGGGCCCTGGGGGGAGGCTGGAAGCTGCAAGATGACAGAATCAGTCATCACGTCTAAGCACTGATTCTGGCTCCATCCTCCTCCTCTTGCTGCGTTTCTCTCGTTTGTGCTACCCCTCTGGGAGTCCAGCTAAGGATGGAAGAAATTGCCTGGAAAAGCCATCAGCCCACATCTAATTCCCTTCTGAATTGACGTTTCAGGCTCTGAGAGTTTGTATTAAGCCTGCAACTTTTGAATAACAATTTTGTTTTCCATCAGGAGTTGGTTCTTCCAGCTCAGAAGGCTCTCGTGGCACACCTAGGAACATATCCCAGATTTGGCCTTGGTTTCCCTGCTCTGGTTGTCTGGAGAAACAATTTTTAGGTGTTGAGACATGGGGTTGTCCTCTCTTGCCAGCCTTTGCTTTCCTGGTGCTTCCCAGGAGCAATTCCTGGTGGAGACCAGGGCTGAGGTGAAGCACAAAGAGGAGCAGGGCTCCTCACCTCTGCTCCACACAAGTCCCTCAAGACATTCACCTGCCCCCAAAAGGCAACAAATCAACTGGAAGTGTTAATATTAAATATCATGAAGAAAGTACCAGCCTTGGTTTCACAAGCCACTTGGTACTTCTATTTTAATTATAGAGTGAGAACTTTGATTTGTGTTTTATTTGGACAACTTCGCATGAGCAAAGTTGGGCAAGAGAGTTTCTCTGTGCTGTGGTTTATTTGCCAAAAATCCTGAATATGTAGAACTTTTAGAAATCATTATTCTCCCTTGGAAATCCAGTTTTTTAATGGTTGGGAATAGCTGGGGTTACAGCCAGGATGGAGCTGGGGCTCTGCAGCATTCTCCATCACCTTTTCTTGCTCTTTCAACTGGAGGTGTTGAACCTCCCCTTTCTCGCTCGGGGTGACGTCTGCACTTTAATTAGCAACTGCCACTTCCCTTGCAGGAAAGTCCTGGAGAGTTTCATGGCAATGATACTAATGAACGTCTGTGGAAGTTGTTCCCGAAACATATGGCAATGAATATTTCTGTTGGGTTTGTGCTGCTGTCCCACCGAATGCTGTGACGGGGAGATGCTTCCCCGGTTTGCTTTGAAAGTCAAACACTTGTGCAGTCTGTAATGTCTGCAGGATTTTTCCATAAAGATGAAAGGTGTGAAGGAAAAGAAAAATGATTATTGATGCTTAATTACTGTTTGGTTTTAAAGACAGAAGTCTTAGGCGCCTAAGAACAAAGTTTCTGCCTCCTCATCCCTCCCAATCCCCTTATACAAGAATTTAGGATCCTCTGTCATTTTCAGAACTGCCATGAGCCCCATGGATTATCCCAAACCCAGGGATAACCCAAACCAGCATGGTTTTGGCCCTGTTGAGGTGTACCTTTTGGAGTGAATCATTCCCTGTGCCATCTGTTTTTCCCTTCCCCTCCAGACCCCAGCGCAGAGCAGAAACCCCAGCGCAGCAGGATTTCCCCCGTTGTGGTGGCACGGGAAGAGCTCTTTTCATCAAACAGCTGCCGTCTCCTGGCATTGCAGTTGTGGTCTTCTGTCCAGGAGTTAAACTGCAGGGGTTTGCTGCATCATAGCCAGGGTCTGACCTGAGCCTTGGGGCCACCGAGGGGTCCTGCAGGGGAGAGAGCGTGGGAGGGATACCTGGGAGCCAGGGCGTGTCCCACAAATCTGCACTATCCCAACTCTCACTGTGGGTAGAGCCACGACCCTGGTGATGCCAAAGCTCAGCATCTTGTGTTGCAAATCCAAAGGAAAGGATTTTCTGCACCTTTTTGGGCTGGTGAGCAGTGGAGAGCCTCTTTTGGAAATGCTATGATGGGAAGCTTGTTCCAGAGGCTTGACTTTCTCCTGAGCTGCTGTGAAACACTTGGGTCCCATGAGCACGAGCATGAGTTTGTGTGGCATAAACCAAGCTGCTGGCCTCTAGAACCCAAATATTTAACTTTTCAGCAGCCCATACAACTTCTTTGCAAGTCAAAAACTCCTTTACCCATGATTTAAGGTCCATCATCTGTTGGCTGATGAGCCCTGTGTGCATCACAGGATGCAGTGGGCATATTCAGACCCATAACTGCAGCCTCTTGTGGGATCCTCTCACCCCTCCTTTATTTGGGATCTCTCTGTGCTGACGTCCCCAGCCCGCATAAAAATTTAGCAGGGAAAAAGCTGTTCCCTGTGCACCAAGCCCACTTTTGAAAGATGTTGTGTAAGCGACTTGGCGAGCAAGTAACTTTTTGCATTTAGACTGTAATTGGCTTTAAATTCCAAAGGTCCATTGCTAATGATATTCAGAGTGCTTTAATTAAAGGGACACTGTCAAGTACTTCCTTTATAGTTTTCCTGTCGCGCGTGCTCTCGGTTGTAATACCAATTTTTTTTTTTTTTTTGTAAGCTTGAAGGTAATAATTAAAGTAATTCTCTGCTGATTTTGTCCTTTTCTATTTGGCAAACTTTGATCCATTATTATTTTTCAATGGAGATGAGATTAACACGGCCACTTTTGTTCCGCGATCGTTCCGGTTCGATACGGCCCCGGATTGCGCTGGGATCTCGCCGCCCTCGTGCCGGTGGCATCGCTCGGTGGTGACATTGATGCTGCTTTGGGGAGGGCAGTGACATTGATGCAGCTTTGAGGGAGCTGCTGAGGCAGCTGCAGGAGCTCGTGCTCCTCCTTCAAGAGTCTCTGAGCTGTCTGATCCACTGTAGGGAAGAACCCGAATCTTTGGTGAAAGGTGGGGTTTAGAACTGCTCAAAGTGAAATGAAGATAAGCCTCTCCTCTCCCTCACTAGGAAAGCCCATCTTTTGTATATGGAACAGTATTTTCTGATGGAAAAAAAAATGTGTTTGCACGGTGTCAGCTCATAAAGGAAGCCATCTCATGATCTAAATTACAAAGATGCTCAGCTCTAAGCTGTCTCTTCAGTTTTCAACTCCAGACTTAAATTGGGGATGAATAATTTGTCTAGGACTTCAAACTCCCCGGCTTCCCTGCTTGTTAAAGGGGAATAAACAGGGCTGAGGGATGGCAGCTGACTGGTCTGCAGTCAGGGGCTGCTGCAGCAGCTCTGCTGCTCTGTGCTCTTCCCTCCCCACACATCTCCCTCATCACAGAGTGGGGGATGCTCATCCTGCCCGAGGCCTTTTCCCCGAAAATGCTGCCTGGAACAAAGCTGTGCTTGTGGTGTGAGCATGAAACCACTCAGGGCGTGGGTGGGATGGAGCAGGAATGTTTTGCCTGTTCCAGGCAGTGATGTGCCTCCCATTAGCCTTGGGACCCCGTGAGACAGGTCAGGAGGGAAACACTGACCAACCAAAACTCCTCTGCATTCACCAGGCGCTCTTTAGTCTTCCCTGGAGCAGCCAAGTGTGGAGAGGGCCATTTAGATCTGAGAGGATAAGGCAATAACCATTTTAAGAAAGATATTCGGCGGTGGGTCAAATTTTAAACAATGAAAGTGTTTCCACATGGCAGCCTCTGCCAATTATTGCTTGTAATTGCTTTCCCTCCGGTGCTGCCTTTGCCCTTTCTCTTTTACAGTCCCCTGTCCACTCCACGTGGCTTCCTCCCACCTCCTGCTGGGCTGGAGCACGTTTGCAACAGTTTTTTTTGGACTCTGTAAACGGCTGAATTGCATCTAGAGGGATAAAGGGTTGCTGCTTTTCCTGCTTCCTCGGTTGTTTGGCAGCTGGTTACTGCAGCAGCAGTGAATTCACTCAAGGTTCATGCTGAGGTGTAGCTGAGGTCTGGGTTGAGGGAACCAGCAGCTTGTTTTCTCCAGGCAGGGACTGAAGGTGCCAGGTGATGTTGCTGACGGGGGTCAGGGCTTTCTGGAGGGTCCTGTGGCACCATGGATAGGGAAGGGTGTTCTGGTGGTGTGGGTGAGCACACGGATCCCGACTGCGCTCATGCCAGAGGAGTATTTAGGACAGACAAGGAGACCACGTGAACCTGCACTGAGACAAGCCAGCTGGGCTTTGCACTGGGCTGTAAACACCCACAGCAGCCTCTCTGAATCCAGCACTGCGAGTTTTGGGAATGCTTTCCATGGTGGCTGAAGTGACAACCTGCCTCTGTCCTCTGCTGAGCCACCAGCCCTCGAGGCCACGCTCCCGTTTAGCCCATTAAAACCGGCTCTCGATTTCCCTGCTGAATCAATTTCTAAGTCTTTAAATGGTACCTTCCTTGTGCTAATCATACAATAGGACTACTAATGAATGTCTCAATTATTTAATGTTTGAATCGAGCCATTATTTTCTTGAGGTAGCAAATTGAAGTTTTCAGGAGGAAAAATACCATCTTGTCCCCCCCTTTTTTTTACTGCTACATAATTAAGTAATTGTATAGCCAGTGATTTAATAGCTACAAGATCAGGAGTGACATATTTTATTCATTTTAAGCAGGAGCGTTTCTCATTTCTCCTCTTTCTGTCTAGGAGCAACCCCCACCACCCTCTGGGAAGGTTGGGGGAAAACTGCAAAGCTTTACCCTTGCCTCTGTCGCGTTTCTTTCTATGTTTAAAAATTTTTCTCTTCTGTACTGAGCTGCCTCTGCCATTGGCTGCCAACGGGTGCTTTCCCTGGGGTCCGTGGAGGGTTGTTTTGGAGGATGGATTTGCTGCCTGTCACCACCACCAGCTTGTGTCCCCACCTCTCTGCTGTGCCTGATGCACTTGGGTGCTCCCGTGTTTTTTTGGTGCGTATTTGGAGGGAGGAGAAGAGCTGAGGCACTGAGTATGATTTAACTGGGAGCTGTTTCTGCACCAGTGATGGCAGGAGGCCCCCAGGGAGTGGCCTGGTCAGGGGATTTATCTCCCTTTGGAGCAGACACCCGGCCCTGGCGCAGAGCGTTTGTCACACATCATCCCCGTCGCGCTGTCGGAGAGACACGCGGAGTGACAGTCGCGCTGGTGGAAACCTCTCTGCTTGTTTTAAATAAATAAAGAAGTTAATCACTAGGGAATTACCGTGCTCAGATGTTGAGACATCCTGGGGATGAAAAGAAGTGTCTAAGGAACAAGAATATTTAATGTCGACTGAGCGTCTACCTGGATTCCCCTTATTTGTGTGCCTGTCAGCCATGCCGGGGTATCCGTGCCGGAGAGCAGAAGGGCTGGGTGGTTGTCTGGACAAATAATTCACCTTACTTGCTTGTTTTTCATCCACTGGTGGACAGACTGTGGTTCCTTCAGAGCCGGTTGCTGTAGATTGGTAATTTCTGCTGGTGGGACTCATCTGTAGCGTGTTTGTAGGAACCTGCTTGGGAGTAGAGACTTTTGTAGCCGTAAAATGCCTGATAAAAAATGGATGATGTGTGATACCCTTGTTCTTCTGCCAGAGCCAGAGTCCCGGGCAGGCAGTGATTGCTCCCTCCTTGGATGAGTGCAGCGTTAAGCTGCACTCCTGGAGTGAGCGTTCGTGACCGTGGAGCCAAAATGGGCCTTTCTTGGCACCATCCCCCGGATTTCAGACAAATTCCCAACAGCGCGGGTTGGTGAGAGCGCTGGCAGAGAGGGAGCACAAATGTGCTGTGAATAGGCGTCGGAGGGAATGCATTAACGGGACCTAATTAGCAAATTCTAAGTGGCAGCGCTGGGCTGAGGAGCGGGGCTGGACCCATCCAGTCGCGGTGAGCATCCCATCAGCCGGCTGGGTGTGAGGCAGGGATGTGCACCCAGGAACACGCACCGAGCCTTCTGGAAATAAGCCACTTTGTGAGGAATGAGGTGTGACCTGCAGTGACACAGCCCCGGCCCGGCTGCACCGCTGCCGGCAGTGACAGAGCCGCTGCCTCCCGTGACAGGGTTAAACTCCTGTGACGGTGCGTGATTACTCGCCAGGTGACAAACGAGCCCAGGGCTGCCGTGGCATTGCAAGTAGTTTTTCAAGGGCTCAGTCTTTTGTTAAAGAAATAGTGACTTGTAATTATTTAGTTAAAACTTTGTGTCAGGGGCTGCTGCTTCTGCAGCATCACGTGTCCCTCTCAAGCATCACCTTCCCCACTCTGTTTGAAGCCCCCTCAGATCAGCTTTGGTGGCCTCACCACCAACCCCTGGAGGTGACAGAGCCCTGAGAGGTGGCGGCCACCCTTAAACCCAAGCAGGAGTGGTGGTGATGTCTTCACAACCTTCCCCAGGTAGTTTCCACTGCTGCTTTCTGGTGTCCTTATTTAACACGCACATTGTAATTAAGAAGAATTTCCTGTACTCCTCTGGGGCTTGTGAGAAATTTGAGAGCTGGAGGGTTTTGTGTGTTATGTTAACACGCTTGTTAAAAAGGAGAGGTCTCCTCAGTGGAGCTGAATGGAGCCCAGATACCAGCTGGGACAACTGTAATGTTGGAGGACCTCTGGGAAACTCAAGTGTGGGACGGATTCCTGTGTGCAGGAGCGACTGCTGGTGGAAAAGGAGGAGGGGAGGTCAGGATGCTTCACTTTGGGTTTGATTACTGAGCTCAGGTGGCCACAACCAGCATGTGGGTTGTCTTTACCCCATGTCATCTGGCAGGGTAGCTCACCTTCATGATTGGCACTGAATTTGGGGAGATCTGATGGATGCTAAATGTCCTGGCTCTCCATTCCTGGTTATCCTGAACCACTGGGCCACGTGCACAGCAAACCTTCCCACATAAACCACTGAAATCATTCTGCAGCCTGGGCGTGGCTCAGTGTTCCTTTACCCAAAGGAGTTTAGCTGGTCAGTTTGGTGGCTGTGGTGACCCCAGTGCTACACTGATGGCTTTTGCTTCCCAAAGCCTCCTGAGAGTTTGATGTTTGTGACTGGGGATTCAGCCCATCCAGGTGCTTGTTGTGAGCTCTCCCACCCTGGGGACTCCCGAGCTGAGGAGTTGTGGAGCTTGGCCAGGAGGGTGCAAACATCCTGTGTTGGTGGACTGAGCCTTTCTTTAGCTGGAAACTTTTAGAGTCCGTCACCACGTGTAGATTGGAATCACAGAATTGTTCAGATTGGAAAAGACCTTTAAGATCATCAAGTCCAACCACCACCAAGTTCACCATTAAACCATGTCCTCAAATGCCACATCCACATTTTTTTAACACTTCCAGGGATGGTGACTCCACCATCTCCCTGGGCAGCCTGTTCCAATTCTACAATCCTTTCTGTGGAGAAATTTTCCTAATATCCAATCTAAACCTCCCTTGATGCAACTTGAGGCGTTTCTTCTTGTCTGTCTCTTGTTACCTGGGAGCAGAGCCTGACCCCTGCCTGGCTCCACCCTCCTTTCAGGGAGTTGTAAAGAGCAATAAGGTCTCCCCAGAACCTCCTTTGCTCCAGGCTGAATTTCAGCTGAAATCTCAGCACATTGCTGATATTTGGGCAAAGGAAATGGCTGTTTTTCCCCTTAAGTATCAGCTTGCTTAGGTTTTACTCTTGCTTTCTTTTTAGTTCAGCTTTCCACAGTGGTTACTGACAGTGTTAGGAGCTACCCAGGGATCAGGTAGGAGAGAGAACTGTGGTGAGGCTTCAGCTGGGACCAGTCTGCCCTTCCCCTCGTGGTTCTGCTGCTGCAGCTGTGTGCAGCTGTGTGCAGCTGTGCTTCTGCACCGCAGCCCCCAGACCCCGCTGTGCTCCCAGCAGGGCTTCTCCCACAGCTGCGCTGCGATGGTGACAAAGCCTGGATTTATGTGTTGTGACTTGCCCTGGCCTCTTCTGCAACTGGTTCTTGCCTCTTGGCTATGAGTGACCCCGTCCCCGACATCTCCCTGAGCGCCTCCGCTGCCGCCAGCGCCGGCTGAGTTCCGGAGTGTCCCCCGCCATAACCGTTACCAGATGTTTACACGTCTGGAGGTGCCAGGGCTCCATCTCTCACGCCTCATTTCATAAGGAACAGTTGTGTTTTGCAAAGTTATCTCCACTCCCTGGATCTGTCTCTGTGGCCTCGCTGTGCCACGCACTGGCGTATTCCAGCTGCTTCCTGCTGTGGGGCACTGGAAAATGTCCCAGGAACGTCCAGCTGTGCTGGGAGCATCCAGCTGTGCTCATTGGCTCTGTTTTGGGTGCCTGAGGGGTGATTTAGGGCTGGGGACTGTCAGAGGGAGGTTGTTATAAAATCCCATCCCCTCCAGTGACTTTGCTCCCAGCTGAGCTCCATGGGGAGCATGTCTGTGGTGACAGCACCGGGCATGACGGGCAGTGCCCGGGTGGACAGAGGTGACCGGCTTGTAGGGACAGGACAGCCTGGAAATCCACTCTTCTGTGCCAAAGAAAAAAGCAAGACACTGTGTTTTTAAGCATTCCCCACATGCAAGGCTTTTGCTTGCCTGTGTCGCGGTGATCTCAATTTAAATCCTAAATAGATGTGAGTTAAATAACTTCATGGAGTGGTCATTAAAGGCTCTTTCTCGGGTTTGTTTCTGTTCCTCCCTGAAGGTGAAAGCTGTGGGAGTCCCCAGTTGTCTTAATTTCACCTTGAGTGTTTTTGGCTGCAAACTTGTGGTGTTTGGCTTCTCAGAGATGATAAAATCTAAGATTTCACTTGTGAAGGCTTCACTCTGCTGAAAATCCCTGTTGAATGAGGAGTGCGGGATCAGACCCCTCATTTAGATCAATGGTTCAGGAAGGGAAAAAAAGAGAGATGAACGTGGAGCCTGTGAAGAAAACCTGGTTGGAGGAGAAGGGAGGTGGGGGAGAGCTGAGTTAATGGAAGAGAGATATCTCCAGCCTGGAAATGGATGAAGGGAAAGGGAATGTATCTCACTTCGTCCTCCTGGGATTAATTTTGAATATCAAACGCTTGATCTCGAGCCGTTCCTCAGGCAGCCGGTCATGTTTCTGTGAAAGCTGTATTTTGAAAAGAATTTTTCTGATGCTTTAAAACAGAGGAAAGCAAAGCAAATGACCTTATCCTGCTTTGCATTATGTCACACTCGATGATATTCTTTTGCAGTACTTGCAGATAGCTTGACACATCGAGGCAGACAGCCCCTTATTATTAAATCTGTTTGCAAATGTGCTCAGATTGCCCTTCACATCCACCCCTGGTTATGAGCGGTGGCAGCCCGTGCCTGCAAATCCCAGGTTCCCCACAAACACCCACCT
Organism: Orthonyx spaldingii; assembly: GCA_013397795.1. NCBI lineage: Eukaryota > Metazoa > Chordata > Aves > Passeriformes > Orthonychidae > Orthonyx > Orthonyx spaldingii. The sequence continues at coordinate 92,184 of VZTJ01002237.1, read as the reverse complement.
TCTCCCCGCCTCCCCACTGCGCTTGTCAACACTTTGGGAATTAATAAAGTGTCCTACGGGAAAAGGAAAGGGCTTTCTCCCCACTCGTGGGAGGGATGAAGGGTGATGCCGCCTTCCTGTGGGTTCTCCTCCTCCACGGCTCTCTGGGCTCCGCACTGAGCTGCTGACCTTAGGAAGGTTCCTGTGACTGGCACGGAGGGCCCCAGCCCCTGTTCAGCTGTGTCATGTCTCCCTCCGGGTCACATCAGGCCAGCGCCGCTGCGTTCTGCGCTCGCTGAAAGCTGAATCAAGAGTGCCTCACGCTGCTGAGCCGGGCTATTGCTGCAGGATCCTGCTTCCTGCAAAAGGCCACGCTGTTTGTTCTGATTCCCAGCCTTTTTCCAGGAAACCCTCTGTGCAAAGCACCCCCGTGGTCAGCATCACCTGGTTTGCCTCTGTGGCAGGGATACAGGGATGCCTGGATTCCTCGGGAGCTGAGGAGAAAAATTCTCCCAAGAGGAAACTGAGGGGAAATTTTCTTTTCTGAATACAGGCCGTTGGTAATTGGCCTCAGACCTCTATGAGGACCTGCCATTAAATAAACACCAGGCTGGCCATAGCCACAAATGGGTCAGACTCCCAGAGGTTTTTATTCAGCCTCCATTCGGATCCTAATGGATTCTTATCCTACCAGGCAATCTTTGGGCTCCGATGTTTGTGTTCACAGCTGATGTTGTTGCAACAGACCTGATACTCCCTGTGATCTGTGGGATTGCTCCCTGCATCACTGGGAGCCCTTGGCAGAGGCTCCCAGGGCAGTTTGGGCATTTCTGCTGAGGCACTCACTCTCTGTCTCTTCCAGATCTGTTGGCTTTCAGTGTCAGTGAATTTGTGCTTTTCTTTATGGGAGGATGAATAGAAGGCACCACTTAACCTTGTTTTTTTTTTTTTTTTTTGTCTTGAAATGTTTTTCTCCTTTTCTCCTTTCTCGTCCTCCTCTTGGATGATCCACCCCCAACTTTTTCATTTGGTATGGAACTGTGTTTAGGACCATATTTTTTAATTGTTATTTTCATGTTCTCCTTACATGCATCTGTCTTTCCAATGCTGAAGGTGATATTGCAAGTTGAGAATGTTGTTTTCTTCCATGAAACCACCACAATATTTTCTTTTGCTGTTCTCTCTCCCTTTCTCTCCGTGCCTTGCTTTCTTGGCCACCATTGTCTGTTGATCACATGTTTTTGTTAAGTTGTCCAGAGTGATGTGTGGGTTTTTTCCTTCCCCTGAGTGGTTACAATTAAGTTAGAATCCATCAATGTGTATGAGTTGTTGGCAATGTTGCTTTTGATAGGCATTACCTTGTACTTGTCTGTATTAAATTTCAGCTGTCATTGTTTTCTTAATTGCCTGTGTTAGATAATGCTGAATTTCCCACAGTCCTCTCCTCCTGACTAAAATGAATAGCATTTGTATCACAAATGCTTCAAACTTGACACCTTTTTTCCCCCATGCCATTTAAAACTTCACCTTGGCTTGGCTGATTTAATTTGCTATCAATTTCTCGTATTTTGAGGCATTCCTTTCTTTCCCTCTCTCTGTCCTCCGCTGCCCTATCAGCCTGAGGATGTTTTTGCCATGGCAGGAGGTGCTTTTTACAGGATGGGTAAGGAAAGCTCCATTTTCCTAAAGCTGAAAGGGTGAAGATGCAGCACAGGTGGTATAAACCCTCCAGGAGCTCAAGGATATGGGTTTGGGTTGTTAAACCAGGATTTTCTCAGCTCTGGTGACTCAAATCCAGCTAACCCGTGTGTGGTCTTGTATCCTCCTGGCCATATCGATGTCATTTTTGGGATCTGCCTGATACAGGAGTGGGAGAGCCGTGATTCAGGAGCTCTGGCTTTTGTTTTTCACTCTCCCACATCCCTGCTTTGTATGGATCTTGACAAGCTGCTGTTCTTCTCCAGCTGCTGCTCGGTTTGTGTACTTTGCTTGTTCAAATGACATCCCTTCACAAGGCATCTGCAGGAAGATGGTTTTCATCTTCGGAGCCTGCTGCTTCTTCAGGGGTACTGGTTATTATTAATTAAGACATTTTTGAAGGTCTAATAAATAATAGCAGCTTTTCTTGAAAGTGTTGTTGCCTTCCTCAAAGGACTCTAATGGATTAGAGAGGGGACACTTTATTTTCTAAAAGCCACACTGTGCCACGTCACGTTCATCCAGATAGTTTATTATAACTTTCAAACCCCTAATTTAACAAGTTTACTTACTGCTGAAGCAAGCCTTTGAAGTCTGGAATTATCTGCTCACTTCGAAAGCATGGAATGATCATTTCCATGCCAGCAAAAATTACTGAGTGAAATTGGGTGATAATTTTAGTCTTAATTTGGTTTTCAATCTATGAAAGTTTCTCGATATTTTTAAATGATGTGAAAGGATCTCCTCTGTTCTGTGTTGCCCAAAATAGTCTACTGCGGCAAATTAAAGCATTTGGTAACTTGACCTTTATGAGAACCCTGTATGGCTTTTCTCCCTTTGTAACACCTCTTTGAGGAAGAGCTGGATGCCACAGTAGCAGGTTGGCAGACCAGACCTTCAGAAGGGGCTGCAGGACCATAAAGAGGTGGAGAGACCTCTGGCGTGGCTCCCGAGGCAGATGAAAGGCACAGAGAGGGTTTATGAACCCATCTGCAGGAGGAAGGCAGCGAACTTGCCAGTTCAGCGAGCTCAGTTGAATCCTTCCCAGTCAGGGTAGATCCAAAGTTAATCGCTTAGAGGTCTGTTGGTATTTTTATCCCTGCATTTATATTTTATGGAACCATCTGGTCCCATTAAAGCTTTCAAAGTCAGCTTAGATTGAATTGAGTTTCCCGGGAACTGAGAAGAGGAGGAGTAAAAGTGGGTGAGGTGTGGGGATGAAGGAGATCTTGTTGCAAAGTGAGCCCTGACAAACACACAGTCGGGGTGAGAGGGATGAGGGCAATTTGGATACAGCATTCAAACCCTGAGGGGTACCAGGGCTCCTCGCTGTGCCTGCCCTGGAGGTACCTGGTTTTCCAGCTGGATCGTTCCTGTCCAGTGAAACACCATCAGCACCTTGTCCTCTGGGGTTACTCGGAGAGAAGGAGACCTTGCAACTCCTTGTGAAAGCAGTGGTGACAGCTTGAAAAATGCCTTCAGCAGCAGTGAGTGCCCTTCCTGGGCAGCAGCTGGGGAGAGTTGCTCCAGGACATTAAAGTCTCCAGCTGGGTCCCATCGACTGCCCCAGCCTGGTGCTGTGCATGAAGTGGTCCAGGACCTCAACCCCACCTTTCCTCTCCTCTCTCATCAGCTTTGCAAATCTGGGGAGGGGGCTGCCCTTGGGAGAGGAGCTGCAGCCCTGGCACGGGACTGCACGTCACTCCTGTGCTCCAGCGGTGCCAATCCTGAGGGCAGAGGAGCTGCTGAATCATCCACACTTGGAGCTTTCCCCTCCTCGTTTCGGTGTTTGCTCACTCGGAGCCTGCTGGTCCCTTCCCCATCCTGCATGTTGCCTTTCCAGGGCTATGGCCTGGAAAAACGGGAGCGGAGGGGTGTGCATGGAATCATTTGCCTTCTGTTCAGCAATTCCAGTGGCTTTCCCAGGGCTGGCCCAGCTCACACGGAGCCTGGTGGCACTCCCAGAGTGTTTGGCTGGGACACAACCCTGCTGTGCCCACTTGGGATGTGAATGGTTACTGTGTGAATCATCTGCTTTCCCAACCTGTTTGGAGATGGGAAAGGAATTGTGGGTGATCTGGTTTTTAGGAGCACCTCAGGTGTCACACAAATTCGGGAATAGAAACCTTTTCCTTTCAGCTGCAAACAAAACCGGCTCTTGTGAGATGGAGCCGATGGTTCCCTACACATCTGAAAGGCACAAGCCACCACTTTTCTTGATTTCTTCCAGAGAATAGCCTTGCATTTGCTCTGTAAGTGCTCCTGCAACCCCCTGTGATTTTTTTCATACACCCGTAACCTGAATCCTTCGCTTGCTGCTGCCTGACGATCTCGCAGCACCATGGGATGGTAACTCCTTGCTCTCCAAAAGACTGGAATGAGTGTCTGAAAAGCCCCTTGAGATGCAGAAGAAGGTGCTTGCAAAGGAACCTGCTGTTTCTTGGGCAGAGGGAGACTTTTGCAATAAGGGATATTTTGTGGTGATAACTCGGCCCAGCTTGCCGTGGTCACAATGTTCCCTCTTGCCCCCCAGTACCTCGGAGCTGCTGATAATGCTGTGGCTTTGGGACAGCTGCTCTTGAGCGTGTTAGATTTGAATGAATAATTCATGGAAGCAATTTATTCATTGAATTCACCAGTCTCAAGCTCGGGGTATGTCTGCTGGGCAAGTTGCTATTTCCTCCAATTTATTAGTCGTGGAGTAATATGCCAATATACATTGAGACTTCTGTGTCAGAAAACATTTGTAATTCAGAAATCTGGGCTGGCTGGTGAGCTCAGAGGGGCAGATGTGGGATGGGGTCCTCCTGGGAGGCTGCTCTGAGTTTCTTAGAGAAAGCATCCTTTGGAAAACTCTTTGTTGATCCAGCCCTGCTCTGTTGGGCATGAGGGGCTCTGGGTTTGGGAGGAAGAGGGGCTGAAGCTGTTAATAGCCTTAAACCAGCGTGTGCTCAGGGCTTTTCATTCACCCTCTGCTCCTCAAGGGCTGAGGGAATTGGAGCTCCTGTTATTATTTAAGTGGCTCTCCAGCTGCTCCTTCTCATCCTGCCATCTCCCTGCCTGTCTTTGATTAATGGCTGGACCATCCATTCCAGTGCTTCCCTCTCTCCTTCACTCAATTCCCTGTTTTTTCCCCCCTTTCCCCTCCACTTCTATTTTTTTCCTCACACAAACTGCTGATCTAAATGTTCAAAATAAATTATGCTGAATAATGGATGAAGGCAGCTGCATAATTTATGGTGCCACAGGGTGAGGCAAAGCCCTGTGTGCTCTTCCTCTGCTTCTTGCCCCCTGTGCCATCCCATGCCCTTTCTCTGAGCAAACTGAGGTGGTGGTGGCACCAGGTTTGCTGGTGGCTGCTCTTCAGATCCCACTTTCGGTCAGAGAAGGGATTTAATATCACAGGATTACGCACCCAGGGGTGTCGTGACCATGGGAGATGCGAGGTGCTGATGTTCAGCCCATCAAAGGTCGTTCCTGCCTGCTGGGACACAGATAATGGGTTTAATTAGTCACCCCATGACGTTCCTTCCCCTCCTGCCTTTCTGCAGCAGGATGGTGCTGCTGGAAAAGGTTTTAAAATCAGGTGGAAGGGGTGGGTTTCTTCCTTTTGGGATCTTGCTTTGCCCCAAGTGTCAGTATATGAGAAAGTCTGGTGTTGGTTAGTGTGATTCATTCTGGCAGGCTGAGGCAATTTCTTCTGACTTTTATATTATATTCAGAATTTCTCTCCATAAGGATATCAGATATAATTATAATATGTTGAAATGAAGTACTTCAACCTTATCAAAAATAACATTTTGATAATTTTTCGCTGAAAATGTCAACACAATCAATAGGTTCTTGCAAATGTTTTCATTTCATTAAACTCAGCAGATTGTTCTGCTGGCATGTTTTAACCCACACTAAATATCCTTTTTTCCATATTGGGATGAACTTAGATAATAAGGTTACCTTTACAAAGCCACATGGTGATGAAGTAGAGCTTTTTAGCAGCAGCCCTCCATGTTCCTTATAAAAGGATGAAAGAGTGGCAGAGATGACTGAGACAGTGAGGGAAAGAAAAAAGGAGAGACAGAGACATCATTTTTCCCTCTCCAAGTTTATTATCCCATCCTTTTGCCTCTGTCTTTCTCTGATGTCTTGTCCGTCAGCCGCTAAAACCTAATTCTGTAAGAAATAAATACAACTTGAGTAAATTAAGTGAAAAGGCTGCACAGAACCCAATTACTCTCTGTCCCCCGGACGCTGGGGAACAGAGTTCATTTCCCTGTAATGAACAATGTGCTGAGTGACAGCCTGGCAAAATGAGTCGTGGTTTCATCCAGGGGCAAATTATGGGGATATGGATTTGGGGAGTTAGGGAGGGTTCTGTCTGTGGAGGCGGAAATGCGGGGATGCAGGAGCCTTCCCCTGGGAGACTCCAGCTCCTCTGTCTGGCTTCCAAGGGAGATCACCTTTATTGTGGAAACCATTTGTTGCTAAAACTGGGAGCAGCAGAGGTGGTTAAAGGTGTCCCAGTGTTTCCTTTCAGAGTCTCCAGGTTCCATTTACTTGAAGGTCTCAGGGTTGTGCAGGCAGAGCCATCCCCTGCCAGGGGAGAAGTTCAGGAGGACCACGGCAGGCACGGAGCTGCCTTGCAGTCCATGGAAGGAGTTCAAAAAGAGGCAAACCCGAATGTATATGGGATCTGTAAAGCGGTGTGGCTGAGGAATTAACCTGGGACTCAGGACTCAGCCCTGCTCTGTCGCAGCCCTGACTGCGTGACCTTCAGCAAATGGCTTTGCAGTCTGCCTCTCTCTTCCCCAGCAGCACATCATTTTGTTCGCTCCTCTCCTCTGATTGCAGGCAGCTTTGGTAAAAGATTTTGTTCCTCTGTGTGCGTATTGAACTTGGCACAAAAGCTGCTCATTCCAGCTGTTGCTGTAATAGGTGCAGGGAGCTTTGTGAGGAGTGCTGGAGTAGGGCAGGAGGGAGCCTGGGCTGAAACCTCTGCTTGGTTTTTCTTCTGTGCTTGTAGGCCTAAACCCAAGAGCTTAAGCCAAGCAGAGGTGAGAGTGTGTGCTGGCATTAAGATTTTATAGGGCAGTGGACGGGGTGCCAGTCTCGAGTAACACCGGGATCGATGCGGGTGCTGTGACGCTGCTCAGGCAGGGCTGACGGTGTCGTCACCATAAATAAGATGGGGATGAACGCATTTCGCCTGTTCCCTTTGCCTCTTTGCATGCACAGACTCCTTCATACAGCTTCCTGAATGTTCCTCGGGCTCCGCAGGGATTATCCAGGATGCTGGACGGGAAGGGCTATCGCTCTGCACGGCCCTGCTGTGTGCTTGTTTTAAGTTGGGGCTGCCTGCGGCGAGGCTGAGCCAGCACAGCTTGTTTGCAGGAGCCGCTGTGGTGCAGCGGGTAATGACTGCTCGGGAGAAGGAACTTGCAGTGCTCTATTATGCGGAATATCCAGGCGGTGAAAGACAGCTGCTGCTGCTCCGTGCAGCATTATACCCCCATAATCAATATCGGGGAGGAGGAACTGCCGGGCAACCTGTTCCCTATTATGGGCACTTAAGCAATGCTTGGGTTGACAAAGAACCTTGTACCAACTGCAGGCAGCACATGTTCAACATGCTCCTCATATATCAGGGAGTGATCCAGCCAAAAGCCCAGATGCTCTTGACAGCTAACTTTGGAGAGGAGCTGGTGACAAAGCAGCCTTTCAACCAGAGGAGCCTCCTTTTCCCCTGGATACTTGGGGATCAGCTTTGCCTGAGCCTCGAAACCCAGAGCAGGGAGACTGATGGTGGTGTGCAATTAAATCCCTGAATATCACCCAGGCTGGCGGCTGGAGAGCTGAGATCTGATGTCAGGTGTGAAGGACCCGGAGCCAGGACCACTGGGCTGCTTCTCTGGCACTGCCACTGATTCATTTTGACTTTGAGCAAGTCATTTAATCGCTCAGTAATTAATGCTATTCATACAGCTAAATTGAGTACTGCTAGGTACGTGAGCTCTCGCTGCAGGCACACTGTGGCCATTCAAAAAAATCACAGCAACACCTAGAATAGAAGAGAAGGTGTTTGATTTCAAAGCGTCCTGGGCTGCCACTTGAATCCTTCTCATCATGTACCTAAAAAGGGCCCGTGGCAGATCTCTGAAAAGCTCCACTTCCTTACTGCAGGAAGGAGTGATACCCACGGGCCAGAGCTGGGATATCCATCACCTACCTCAGCAAAGAAGTGTTAATGGAGTTCATGGGGAGTCTGGGAGGGATGGTAGTAGGAAAGAGCGGATGATTCCTGCTATTTTAGCCTTGGTCTCCTCCCAGCCCGTTGGTTTGAAGCTGGCACAGCAGACCCAGGACCTTGGCTCCTGTGCTGAAGTGACCTCCTGCTCTCCTGGTCCGTGCCCGTTTAACCGAGGAGCTGCCGGAGTCAATCAGGGCCAAGTGTTTGCAAGCAGGGCCGGTGCCTGGTGCTGAGCGTTTTTATTAGCTCAGTACAAACTGCAGCAGAGCACTTATTGATTCCCGTGATCCACTGCCGTCAGTAACATCATTTGTAAACTTTTGGGGAAGCAGGAGCGGTAGCAAAGGCTGCTGCATGATCCCAGTCACTGGGGCATTCAAATTACCTTTACTGAGAGGAGTATTTGCTGTCTGAGACTGGACTCCAGGCTTGGCTGGTGGGTCAGGAAGGGCTTGGAAAGCAGTGAGTGAGTACAAAGAGCTGCAGACTCTGTCTTTGCCCACAACCCTGGCTTTGGCTTTGCCCAGGGGCTGGAGGCCGTGTGCGTGCTGCTTAACCTCTGTGTTACAAGGCAAAATGAGAGACCTCTTGCGTTTCTATCTGCCCTGCCTTGAACTAATGCTGCCTGGAGAGGCTTTCTTGTGCTCACAATAAGTAAAATGAAAGATCTTTGGACCTTTAGCTGCAGGGTTTTACTCAAATTCCCCTGTACTTATTCTTGCTCCTGGCAGACCCCTGTAATTGCACCGCGTCTCTCTGTATTTATGCAGATATATTATATATCAATCTGCTACCAAGTGCATCAATTTCTTGACTAAACCTGCTGTTTGGGAGTCCATTAAGGATGTTTTGTTGACCAGAGGTGGCCCCCAAAGGGAAGAGTTCCCCCTTTTCAGCTGTTGTGTATGTTGGTGAGGGATGTGAGTGAGCGGGGATGGAAATATCTGCGGTTCTGCATGCACACAAAATGACTTCTGGGAAGCTGGGATAAGCATCTTGTTCCTTCAGCTTTTGAAAATGACAGATCTCTATCACTCAGAGGAGTTTTTCACCTAAATAGTGGCAGTAGATCCACGGGGTCCTCTGGGGGAGCAATGGACTTACTGCAAAGTCGGGACAGTTTAACTGGAATTTACAAATCCACTTGGGATTTTGGGTCTGTGCTTCGTTTGAATGGGAATTTAATACCCACATTCCCCAGATGGCTTAGAAAGTTTGGCTGTGTATCTTCCGAAAGGAGGTTTTACAAAAATGTGGAAAACCACCAGTGAAATGTGTTTTGCCACAAAAAAAACCCAGTGAATTTTGGATGGCTGGCTTTTAACTTATTAGCAGCTATGGGATGTTGTGGCCCAACAGAGGAAATAAAGCTCCAGTTATCCCCTTCAGTGCAAATTTTGCCTCCTAAAGAGATGTCAAATTGTCCAGTACAATTTAAGAACACATAAATCCATGTGTATTTTTTTTCTTGCTACATCTATAGTAAAGCTGTTTGGATTGAGGGACAAAATGTACTTTTAGAGATGCTAAAATGCATTTGGAGGGAGGAGTTAGGGAAAGGAAGAAGGGGAAAGATGGAAGCAGAGACAGAGCCTGTGAATTAGCTGGGCTGGAGGGAATGATCCAGGCTTCTGACTCATCCTTTTTATCCACACATCAACTTTCTGTCCCCAAGGCCACACTGCCAGGCCATTTCCATAGTGTTTTCTTCACTTATATCTTCCTGTGCCTCCAGCCTCTCCCCTGGCTGGAGGTGTTGATGTCTGGAGGAGTAATTACTCCGGGGATAACGCTGGACTCCGGGATGGACTGGGAGCCACCTGACACTGTCTTGCCTCTGGTCCTGCCCTCCATGGGGAAATTTTAAGCGTGTCAGAGCGATGGCTTTGCACAAATTCCCAGCTGCCAGGACGCATGTTTGGGCTGCCTGGCTGGTCGGGAATTCATTAGGAACTTTTGTGTTTGCAGCTGTCTCTCGGATTATATCTTTATTGATCCTGCCTGCCCATGGCCAATGGGAAATATGTGGAAATGATGAAGCTCTTCTGAAGGGGAGTTCATAATCTTGCTCAAACAAAGCCAGGCCCCCAGAGAGAGGGATGAATGGCCTGTGTGTAGCCTATTTTGAGATGATATGGCTATCACATCTTGTTCCCCTTGTTTTGCTGGGATAACATTCAATTACCCCTGCCAACAGCAGCTTCCCGTAAGGGTTGTTGAGTCAGCTAATTGCTTGCCCCACTTACTCCAGATGAGAATTACAAGGTTGTGTGGGGCCGAGAGGGTCACTGGGAATGGCATCAGTTTTAGGACTGCACAGGTCCCCTAAAGACCTGGTGTCCTGAGGAGGTTGTGGAGCTGGAGGTCAGCCTTGAACCCAGCTCTGCCGTGGCTTTGCAGCTTGACCACAGGAAATTCACTTCATCTTGTGGCAGGGTTTGAGCAGAAGGCTGTGGGTGCTGGTTGGGAGGTCAGGGAGATGCCGAGCTAAGCTGGGGTTTGTGCTCCCTGAGCATTAGCAGTGGGCGGCCCTTCCTGAGTCTTGCTCTGAGGACACACAGGAGGGTGACGCTGTGGCTCTGTGGAGTGCAGAGGATTATTTGGGCTCTGCTGCCCTCCCTGCCAGGGCTGCACAGCCGGTGCCAGCGTCAGCATCTTCAGCAGGGAAGCTTCTCCGCAGCCCTCGTTGTTCGGAGCGAGCCTGGGCAGAGCTGTCAGCAGGTAACAGCTCTCACTCGCTGCTTTGTGCAGCACCCCAGAGAGGCAGAGCCCGAGCAGCCCCGTATCAATGCCTGACAGCACCTGCCTGTTTGTACAGCCGAGCAAGGAGACAACTTGTGAGACAACTGCACTTAGCCCCTGCCAAAGCCAAGCGCCGGAGAAGTCCCTGATGTATTTAGAGAAACACACTGTCTTGCTGTGTCTGCTTTGGAGAAACCTTGCTAATCCTTCCTGAAAAGCCCAAAGGGGGATCCAAAGCAGCTTTTCATTAGCCAGACAAGCCCTACATGTTCCCCAGCAAAATACATACAAGGGAGCGATGCTGCTGCAGGCGGAGTGACACAGGGGAGGGGAGGGATGCGCTGGGCAGGGAGGGGGATGTGAGTGCCAGCATCACAATGGAAAAGGACTGGGAGATTTGGAAGGGGCTTGGAGGCTTTAGGAAGGGCTGAGAGCTTTGCATCGCAGGGAGGGGTGAGAAAAAGTGGGGTTTCTCCCTGGGATTGCACCGTCTTTTGGGAACCCCTTGGGGCTGCAAACCTCGGCCAGAGGTACCTGCTCTTTTCCCACTGGAGCAAGGCTCATTCCAAGATCCCTAACAATGGATAGCCCTCGCTGGTGCCTGCAGCCAGGGCTGCCTGAGTGTTTCTCTATGCATGTGCAAACGAGCTATCCCTGACACAGCGCCTTTACGGCAGAATAACTCCATCCCTCGCGTTGGCCTGTGCTGTTTCTTGCTGAGCCGGTACAGCTCGTACAGGAGCTGCGTGTAAACAAGCCCAGAATGTGTGGAAAGCACTTATTTAGACTTCCTGCCGCATTAGAGAAAGGATGGGAGTTCATTTCTCAGTGGGGCTGGCTGATCCAACAGGGGTGGGGATCTATAGTCAGGACCTGGGATGAGTGCGGGCTGCAAGGTCGTTAACACCGCTGTGCACATGGAAATATTCTGCTGCTGCTCTGCCTTGTTCCTGCTGAGTATCCATCCCTGAGCTGCTGTCTCTGCCTTTCCCTGTCTCTCCCAGCCGCCAGAGCCCTGAGCTGCAGCGGGTTAGATCCCAGCCGGGATCAGGCTAATACGTGGTGCTAACAGGTTGTCAGCTCTGGGGCTGTAAGAGGATGCGTTTCCCAGGCTGTGGGAGCTAAATCCAGGTGGACGTGACTTGCATGTCCACAACTCCCCTCTTGAGTTGCAAGACTTGCAGGAGCTGAGAGTGCTCTGGTGATATCTGCAGGCATGGCAGAAAATCGTTTTCGGTGGTGGAAAGTGACTTTGCTGTATGGATAAAATCTTGTGAAATTACTCTGGGCTAAGAACAATTTGTTTCAGTCTCCATCTCGCAAGATACTGATGTTGCAAATGTCCAGATTTGCCAGACCTTCTGTCTGTACACCCATTTTGAGTGCTGGGTTGGGGTGCTTTTCTGTTGTTTTGCATGGGTGTTCTTGTGGCCTCGGGGACAGGACTTCCACTAAAGCAGATAAAGGACTTGAAAGAATAAGCACCTGCTAAGGTGTCAGGAGAATACTTGGAGGAAATTAAACCCCTGCTGAGGAACTGGGTGCGTGAGTGCATGTATGAGAGCATATAGATATATAGGTGTCATTTTGATGACATGGTGCAAGTGTTCAGACCTGCCCTTCCTATGCAGAGGGGCTCGCTGAGAGTCCCCACTGACACAGGCAGAGGAACTCAGGAGCAATATTAATTTAGATGGCTCTCCTTCCCATTCCAGGCCTGTTGTTATGGTGCTGTTGGTGTGTAATAAAAGACCTTTCAGTGCTGGGGGAAATCAAATAATCCTACGCAAATGTGAAGGCGTTTGGACTGTGATTGTCCTAATGAAATTGGTGATTCAGCTCTGGCTCTGTGTGTCCCCTTTCCTCCTCTTAAGGTGCTTTTTGCCAGCCTGTGGATTGATAGATTGATGCCTGAGTGCCTTTGTTATCAGGAGCTTGTCATTAAGGGTTTGTGCATTGCTTAGAATTGAGACTAACCTGGGCCTTTCTGGCTGGGGGATATTTTGGACAAGATTTATGACTTTTATGAGATGGACTTAAGTAGTAGATACTGAAGGCTTTGGAATGGTAAAAGAGTATTTATCTTGAAAAATAGGAAAATATTACGAACCTTGACATCTCTTTCACTCCGGAGGCAGCCTGTGAACTCTCAGAGCTGGAAAATTACTTGGAGAATATGCCACAGGGCAGTGTTTTCTGTACTCTGTCGTGCCTCCTCCTGTCTGACACCCTCTCCTGGCTTGACAGGGCAGAAAAGACTGTGACAGAGAGCAAAATGAATTTTCTGGGCTAAGGGAGTTCCAGCTCCCCTTCTTGCCTTCCCACCAGTCCTGCCTGTGTCAGTGCCCTTGGGCCGGGCAGTGGGAGTGGGGATGCTCTGGCAGCCCTGGGCACTGGTCCAGTCGGGTGTGCCTGATGTTTCCCAGTACCAGATACTGGACCTGGGAGGATCTCTTGCCTGGGCAGGGTTTTGCCTGCACGTCTCAGTCAGTCAGTGACTGACTCGTGTGCCGAAGCAGAAGGGTTTAGGGCCCCGCCGCGTTTTGATCTCTCCTGATATAACAAGGAGCTTCCTCGTGGGTCTCCTCCAGCTCTGATTTCTCTGAAGCCCCATTTCAGCTCCTCCATCATCGCAGAGCTCAAACCAGCCTTGTCAGAGGCAAGGGGGATAAAAAGCCACAGACCTCTCTTGTTAGAGACATGCTTCCCTGGCTTTCCTGAGGGCTCGGGGACTGCATTACCAACACTCTCCGAGAAGCAAATGCACTTTGTACAAACCGTTTAACCTCTCTGTGCCTCTGTTTACCCTTTTAAAAAGGTATAATACCCGCAGAGATGCCGTGAGGATCAATTACTGTTTCTGTATTCTGAGATCCCTGGATAAAAGGGTAGAGAATTATCCCTGCCAGTCTGCCTCAAATATTGTTTTCATTAAGATTAACACTCTTCAGTAAACAGAACCGTTAAAGCCGTATTAGGTGTTTAATAAGTAATATGGAGTTGTTATCCATCACCGTGTCTTTTCGGAGGGAGCTGCTGGGGAATGCACAGCAATAGGGCTGTGGAAGTGAAGCATCCCGCTCTAATTGCTCGTTTGATTAGCAGCACTTAGGGATACGTGAGGATGATTGGGTGGACCTCATCAAAATTCCTCGTCTCAAAGGCAACAGAAGCAACAGGAGGCACAGGAACGACATCAGCAAGCCTGGGGATTGTTGAGACTGAGATACAGAAAGTCCACTCTGCCTTGCAGGCAGCATATGAGATCTGGGGGAGGCAGCTCAGGGCAGATGGGATGGGCAGAGGGCTGCAAATTCTGCTAAATCTTGGCAAATCTAAAAAAAAAAATTAAATAAATTAATCAGTTGGTGTGGTTTCCCATTGCCTAAAGGCAGTATCACTGTGTCCTTGGTTATGCGTCCAGGGCTGCTTCATGTGGAGCACTTGGGCTTCACCAGAAATGGGGAGTCTGGTGGAGCTGCACTCCCACTCCCCATCCCTGAACTCTGCAGGAATAGCAGAGTCCAGAAAAGGAAGATTTCCTGACTCAATGTATCAACTGTTCTTTAAATTTTCCTTCTTTTTGTCTGTTTCATGTGCTCCCAGACCCTTCCAGGCAAGAACCTCTCACATCTCATCACTTTTGGTCACTATCCTTGCAGCCCCGACCATGGGAACAGGTCTCTCTCTCTCCCCATATTTTTGGCTTTTTTTGCCCAGACTTGGCTGGCAGGAGCTACAGAACTGAAGAAAAATAGAGTTTTAAAAGCCAACAGCCAGAACTGGGTCCTCAGCTGGGTCAAGTGCCGTGCTGATTTACGCTGGCTGAGGTTCTGGCCCATAATCTTTTGTGCTCTATCATAAATACTATGTTGATTTAAAATGAACAGATCTGTCTCAAACTTGGCTGAGCCTTCAGTGTAAGTAACACAACCTTTGGAAGTCCACTTGCACGTTGTCCTTGCTGCCTGTGAGGACATAACTCTGTCTTAACACTTTGGTAACAGAAGGGATTTTCCTTGCCTGCAATTTTGCTCAGATTTGGAGGAATTTCTTTCCAGTGGGCTGGACTGGGAGGCCAGCAGACCCATGCCTTGGTGCATTCAGCTTATAGATGCTGCCTTATTCCCTCACCTCCGGAAAAAGCAGTGCAGGAGCTCGCTGGTCACTTGTGCTGAGGCACGTTCACAGTTGTTGATGGCAGATGTTGGGTGCTGGTTTTGCCATGTGCAAGCCTGGAAGTGATGGGGACATTGCAGCTGCAATCCCCAGAATGCACGGAGTTATCCACCTTGGAAACTCGGCCAGCTTTTAGCCAAGGCTGACATCTGAACAATACACATGAAAACTAGCTGAGTTCCTGAGGAATTACCTTAGTCTGAAAGCATGCTCTGACCCAGTTTGGGTGCAGTAGGCCTGTCTGTGGCTTGAATAGTGGATGGCATTCCCAATCTGTGCAGAGCCATCGCTGCTGCGCTCCGAGGCAGGCGTGAAATGACAGTGCCTGTAAGCCCTTGGCTTCACGTCTCTTCCCCGGGGAGGTGCGTTCTGAGCTATCACTGCCTCGGAGTGCTGCTCCCTGCTAAGTCCCGAGGAAATCCCGTTCTGCCCACCAGCCAGAAAAGGAGTCTGCAGGATTTCTACCAGCCTGGAAATAATGGGAGAGTAACACCAATTAAGAGGACAGGCTCAGTCCGTCTCCCGCTGTTCCGCCGAGGAGATCAAGGCGGGTTTGTCGCCGTTTGAAGAGTGGCCTTTGAGGAAATTGTCAGTGAAGATGTTCTGAAACCACTCCAAACGTTGTAAGTTCTGCTGCTCGGATGCATAGTGGGAGAGTGGAGTCTCCTGCGAAGAGAAGCTGGCAGGGAGCCTGGGGAAGGGCAGCAGAGCTGGATCCCCGTGGGAGGCCAGTGGGAACCGACTCCCAGGATGGTGTGCCGGGATGAGAGGGTTAAAGTTGGTAAGAGCAGAGGTGAAGAGGGAAGAGGTTGAAGCAGGAGTTTGTGGGACTGGAGCAGCAAGAGCAAAGCTGTTCTTTGCCTTGAGCTGGGGGTGAAAAGAGAAGGGCAGCATTTTCCCCTAGGATTGTCTCCTTCCTTATAACTCCATTTTCTGGAGTGGGGCGAAGGATGAGGAAGGACAATGGGAAAGTACAGGTGCTCAGTCAGCTTTACCCCAGGCTGGTAGTCCAGTACAGAGCCAGAATTTAGCTGGGGCATTGTGTGGTGAAAGCTCTCTGGGAAGAGAGGAGAGATGTAGGAACATTTCCATCACATTGATCCCTCTTCAGTGAGGGTCCATGAGCAGTTTCTGGCTTTTGGGCTGACAGCAGCCTGGCACAGTGTCCTTAGCTGGGCCTCTCCAGCACTGTGTTGAGGGATGGAGCATGTGAGTGAAACCACAGGGTTTTGTCCGTGACACAGAGACCCAGCAGGCACAGCTGTCCCTGGGCCACCAAGCCATCCTCCCACCTTCTCCATCGCACAAGCTGTGAGGTTCCAGCAAGGAGCTGCTCGGGCAGACTGTCAACCTGCAGCCCCTGTGGTTTGCAGCCTTCTGGCTTGGATGGGGCTGCCCGGAGCTCCTCGGGTTCAGCAGATTTTTGACAGTCTGTTTTCTGCTGCTGCGGTGCCAGAGCAGCTTGATCTTCCAGTGCTCCAGCAAACTCCTGCCAGCCCCTGGGGAGCGAAGAGCCCGAGTCCTGCAGCCCAGGACCTGGCACAGATCGTCCCCAGGATTTGGCTGCTCTGAACAAAGCCGTGCATTTCACAGGCAGCTTTATCTGAGCTCCCTTTGATGCTAACGAGGCTGCACCAGGTTAAGCTATAGCACTGCCTGTGTCACTTCCCAGCCCTGGGATCTGGCAGAGGGAATGCTCATGGAGGGCAAGAGCAATGGCCATTGCTTGCAGTCCCTGTGCATCAGTGTCCCCTGGTTTCTCTGCACCTCTGACCCAGTGATTTATTTAAACCCTCGTTACAGAGGGGGCCAAGCCCAAAATACAGCTCCAGCCCTCTGCAGGACTGAATTAAACATGTGCCATTGCTTCTTGTGGGCTCTTGCTAATTTTTGTGCAGGGAGGGAGGAGGGAGAGCTCAAACAGATGGCCCAAGTATCACTCTCGCTGTTCTCTACCTCCTTTCTAAATAAATGAGTGGTTCACAGAGAAGTTTGGAGGGTGTAATGTGCTTTCAGGGAGGGCTCTTTCCAGGCAAGGCTGAGGCTGAGGCTGCTGGGGTCAGTGTGGATATTGCTCTTACACCCTCTTGTCTTGAGACACCAGTTAATTTATGCAGCACTTGATCAGACTCTCATTACTGGAGATTCAGCAGGGACAGCTAGCATGGGTATTATTTTATTTCCTTGCTCCATGTTCATTTAGTTCAGCAATTTCTTTCCCCTAGGAAAGTGCGGCTCAGATGAAGCATCTGGATTTTCAATAAGGTCCATCTTTACTTTAAGGTGGCAACGGGCATTTGGTTTTCCGGTGAAAAACAACCCCATCACCCCTCATTTTAAAGGGTTTTTTTTTGTATAGCGATGCTGGATTCTGTTGATGAGAGCAATATATGGGAAAAAACCAGGATCAGAGGGAGTCTCTACCATGTTGGGAAGGTGTTAGAAAGTGTCTTCCATCAAACAGGTCCATGCCCCAAGAATATCAATGGTCCTGCCCTGGGGTGGCAGATGGGTGTCACCACCACATGCAGGGCTTTGGCAGAGGACAGGAGGTCAGGCTTGGTCAAGTCCCACGGAGATCCCTTCAGATGGGACCTGGCTGTGTCCCCTCCTGGCCATCCCTCCTGCCTGGAGCCTGCTGGATTGTCCAGCCTAGGGCTGTGGGGGAGCGTGGAGGCAGAGGTGATGCAGGGAGGGACAGCAGCCGCCAGTGGAAGGGAAAATGCTGACATATATTAATCAAACGAGGCATCTCACAAGATTGAATTAGGTCCTGATTTATGACTGCAGTGCTGCTGCTTCTGCAGTTCCGATGCTCCATGCTTATTCCTCACCCCCTGATTTATGGGGAGGCTCCTGCTGGGAAGGGGCCCCTGTGGAAGGGATGGATGGATGGATGGATGGATGGATGGATGGATGGATGGATGGATGGATGGATGGATGGATGGATGGTGTTACCAGCTGGGCTAGTACCAGCCATCACATCCTGCTGC
Organism: Orthonyx spaldingii; assembly: GCA_013397795.1. Lineage (NCBI taxonomy): Eukaryota > Metazoa > Chordata > Aves > Passeriformes > Orthonychidae > Orthonyx > Orthonyx spaldingii. Next base: position 74,349 of record VZTJ01002237.1, on the reverse strand, counting down.
TCTTCAGGATTTCACCTATTCAACTGCTGTATCAGCTCATTTTTGAAGTGTTTTGGATGCATCATGTAGCTGTTGAAAGGATGATGCCTGGAACAGGAGGGAGCCTTTGATCCTGCATCTCACTCATCCTCCACCTCCTCAGCACACCAAGAAAGCCCCTACTTGCATCTTCCTGTAACCTGAGAGGTCTTTCCAACCCCTTCAGGTTGGGTTGGCTTGTGAGTGAGCCTGGTTTATCTTCTGAGAGATGTTCCTACTGCCCGGGATGCCAATCCCTTCATCTCTGTTCCACTCGGAGAGCTCCTGTAGCTCCTGGCTCCCTTGTCGAGGCTGTCAGGGGGAGCCTGATTTGTCTGGACGTGTCCCATACGTTCCCACACTGCACAAGCAGCAGGTCAGCAGAGCATGAAGTGGCTGAGCACAAGCGACTCCTCAGCCTGTGCAGAGGAGCCAGAGCAGCTTTGAAGGAACCTGGTGCCAAGGTGGCTTCAGGGAGACTTCTGGGGACCTCACCCCCCCATGTGGAGGGAGCAAGAGAAGATAAAGGGAATAGTGAAAAATTGAGGGAGTTGATAATGAGCAGCTCCGAGGAGGTTGGAGTGTGATTGGTGAGGAGCAGGGAAGGGAAACCCCGTGGACAGTGTGGAAAATAGGAATGTGTAGGTTGTGTGGGATGAGTTAGAGGAGGAGTCTGAGGAGGGACGGAGAGCGTCTGTAAGGCAGGTGAGGATGGGGATTTGGAGAGAAATCAACACAGTCCTCCCTTCCTTAGGGCTGTCTTCTTTTTTACCTGCCATCCACACAGGATTCGTTCAGCTTCATCCAGGTAGGGAAAGCATTTTCCAAAGGGCCAAACCCTTCCCTGGCAGTGAGTGTGTCCCTCTCTGTGGTGACTGGAGTGGGGAACTGGAGCACTTGGCTGGAGCAGGAGAGCAGTAGCCCCCAGCCTTGTTTGCAGTGATGTTCCCTGGGTGCCCAGCATCAGAGATGAAGAATAGAAACAGATCTTCTGTCTTCCTGCAGCGTATCGATTTTTTGCTCCCTGCTCTGGCCTTTTGCTCATCCTTTTCAGCAGCTGGCGGTGAAATGAAATATAAGGTTTGAAAAACTAAAAATACAAAATGTGACAGCTTCATTGCTCCGAGTGATGGTATTTCGAGGGGACTCGTGACCTGAAAAAATGGAGGCGATGCCGTCCTGGCCTCCCCCCACTCACGTGGTGAGGAACAGAGAGGTGGAAAGGAAGGATCTGGGGCTTGGGTGGGCAGTTGTGTCACTGCCGTGCTTGGGAGCGACCCTGCCCCTTCTGCAGAGGCACCTCTGGCTTGCTATGGAGCTTTGGCAATGGGAAGGGATGTCTGCAGTCCCAGGACATGGAATGTGCCATTTTTGTCCCTGCCACGTTTGTACAGGACACATCATCCTGCTGTACCCGTGTCCCCAGCCGAGCAGCGAGGGTGGCTGTGGGACGCTGTGGTGTTGGGAGCAGGGATAAACCTGGGAGCAGGGATAAACCTAACAACAGCCCATCGCTGTCGCTACTCGGAGCGTGTTTTAGGGCTATTTACAGGCTTTTGAGTGGTTACTAATTAGCGAGTGCCGCAGCTCACTGCGACAAGGCAGCCGTCTTCGTCGGAGAGTGCCCAGCAGGGTTTAAATTACTTGTCATTTGCCTTGTTTTGCTTGGCCATTTGAATGCTTGACTCTCTCCTAATTGGCATCGTAACCGCTGGGGTGACACGCTCAGAGGCTCTTGATTGGATTCCCTATTTTGTTTTTTGGAGGGGGGAAGCCTGGCAGATGCCGCAGAAATTGAGCAATAGGATTTAATTCCTCTGTGTTTTTTGAGAGACACACGATGCAGAAGGGAGAAATCCCTTAGGTTTGCCATGTTAGGGTGGACTCAGCCCGGAATTTGGATGGTGCAGGTAGAGTTTAGGCATGGGGAGCTCATCTTTTCCCTTCTCCCTTGGTGCTGTGGGCTCCTGAACGTTGGGAAAGTTCTGCAAAGTGGAGGGCTGGAGGAGCAGTTTGCACGCTTGGGTTGTACCAGCAGAGATGGATAATTCTGGAAGGTGTTCCAGGGCGGTGGATGGGTTAATCTGTGTGTGCCTACAGGGAATGGCACAGCCCAAAACCCAGGGCAGGCATAAAAACTGCCCCACTACTATCATGAACATCACCAGGGCTGTGGGGTTGGAACTCCAGAATCCCAGAATGGTTTGGGTTAGAAGGGACCTTAAAGACCACCTGATTCCAACCCCTTTGCCATGATCTTGAAGGTCCCTTTCAACCCAACCCATTCCGTGACTGTGACTGTAAGGGATGGCTGGGTGAGGCCCTGGTGCCCATCTCCTACCTCTTGCTGAGCTTTGCTGTGTGCTCACACACCCCAGGGTTCAGGATCCCCGTGCTCCCGGGCAGTTCCCGTGCCCACTGCAGAGCCGAGCTCTGTTGTGGTTGTTAAATCCGGTGGCGATGAATGGGACATGACACCTGTGTATATGATTCAAATCGAGTCATCCCATTACACGGTGTAAATCAATAAACAAAATGTAGCCGCTGACAGCATTTACAGTTCCCCCTATTACTGCCAACCAGCCCATTTTCTGTGCATGAAAGAGGCATTTACACCCCATTTAACTGTGCTTTGATGCGGGATCCTGTTCCCGGGGAGAGGGGAGGCTTTGACAGGTGGCATTAGGAGAAGGGGAGATCTACAGCGCTCATTTGCAGAGACCTGAGCCGAGGGTTGTGAAACACATCTTCACCTGTTTGTGCTGTCCATCACCCTAATTGATGATGTGCAGGGTTGCCAAACAGAGCTTGGACAGGGGAGAGGTGATGCCGGTGGTGTTGGAATACAGCTGTGCTGGTTTTCCCGATGGATCGTGGCCTCGGGAGAGAGGGAATGTTGTTTTCCCTTCCATCCTAGCTGGGGAATGGTCTTTCTCTCAAGCTGAGTGTCAGGGAGGGAAAGGATGAGGGAGAAGCAGGCTGGGACATGCTCCGAGGGACGTTGCTCTTGGAACACCTCAACTGTCCGACTTGATTTTATTTAATGGGCTTTGCAATCTGGTGATTGATCTGGTAATGAGAGCAAACGTTACAGTCACTGCTGGCAATAAAAATATAACCTAAAGTAGATAAAAACTCTCTTTTTCTTCTCTTTTCCCTTTTTTTCCCCGCTGAGAAATTGTCAGGTGACATCTCTCCCCTTTATGAGAGGCGGCAGGAGGGAGAGGGAGATGCATGCGATGGGAAAATCTGATCCCTGCTGCACCTCTGCAGGGCTCAGAAAACTTCCAGCTCCTCACTGGTGCAGAGGGGCTGAGCAGTTCCCCCCTCCCTGAATTTAGGCAAAGTGATTTTTGGGGGAGGCATGGACAGGGATCAGGTCAGCTGCCTTCAGAACTGCAAATTGATAGTTTTGTCTCGTTTCCTGGAACTCCACCAAATCGCTGGATTACTCCAAAAAGCACAAGAAAGGCCTGTCTTTCCCTCTGCCTGCCTTTGTTGTTGCTTGGTTTTGTTGGTGTTTTGCCACTGCAATTGGCTACGTGGATGAAAAGGGCAGTTTTGTGACCAAGAGGCAGAGACGTGGTTAGAAAACAGCAAACAGGAGCAGGGATTTTTACAAAATGTACTGCTTGAACATCCTTTTGTCAGCACACAGACATAAATCCAGGCACGTTTTTCACATTCCTCATCACGTTTTCCTGCAGATTTCTACCAAAAATGTCCCTTAAGCCCCAGAACGCAGCTTGGCAGCAGACAGCGCTGGTGTTGATTCTGGAGGAACAGTATTCCCATATGCTTTGCTTAGTCCAGATCTGCTTCCAGTAAATATCCTCAGCAGCCAGGACTGAAGTTCGATTCTCTGCCAGTCATCCTCATCTAAGACTTGCTTTTATTTATCCTTGATCATTCCCTTGGCCAATGTCCGGGGTGACTTCAGTCCTTTCTTTCCCCAGCTCCTTGAGCTTTTATCGTAACTCCCATGGGAACGCTGAGGCGAGGAGCCTGTGTCCCCTGGTGCTGAGGGATGCAGGGGCTGGGGATGGCATTTCCAGACTGGCTCGATGCCAGACCCGCAGGCTGGAGCCCGTGGAGATGACAGGGAGAGGGCTGGCAGATAGGGACCAGCGCTGGAGCTCCTGGAAGAAATGGGAGAGGGGACGTTTCAATGCAACTTCTCATTAGAAAAGGTTAAATATATCAACCCAGGATGTTTCTTCTTATTAAAAGGGTTGGGTTTGATGCTTCCTTTCTAATTAGGAGCAAGTCAAGAAAGATTTTGAGACCTTTTGTGTGATTGTGTTTGAGCTGTTTCCCCACGGACTCAGGAGCTGTTGGCATTTGGGTGGAAGGGCCCTGGGGCTCTGGGCGGGAGCGGTGTCATGTCCTGTCTTGGGGTGGCTGAAAGGAAAAAAATGGTCTTGGATTTGGTGAGTTTCAAGCCAAAAAAAGCTTCATGTGGGCCAGACAGCGCCTCCAGACTCATTAAAGCTCTGGGAAGGTGACCTGGCTCCCCTCAGCCAGCAGGGAGGGGGCTGCAGGTGTGTTTACCTGCAGGCACAGGGAGTTTTGCACCCTCTGGCACGGAGCTGCATCATTAGTGTTGCCTGATTTCCCTTTGCCACCTTGGGAAAGTTGGTTTTTAATGCCTCGGCATCCTGTGTGCCCTCCTGTGCCCTTCCCCGGGCTGCTGAGCACCGTCTTTTAACTTTGAAGGAATTGTCACCCTTCTTATGCATCTTCCCCATCTTTCCTTGGCTGTCTGTCACCTTCTGCTGCCAAATTTTCTGGACTGTGAAATGAAGCTTTTATTATCTTCCGAGAAGGGGGGGGGGGGGGAGANCTGGGGGAGGAGGTGGAGGGGGGGGGGGGCAGAAATTAAATTAGTGAAATTAAAAAGATGATGATGATGATGACTGTAACCTGACTTCAACCCTTTTCATTCCGCCTCACGTAGCGAGACAGCCGGCTCTGTTCTGGAGCTTCTGCTTGGATTGCTGGAAAGAACCAAACTTTTACTTTCAAATTAACCTGTCAAATCATATATTTATAAGGGAATTGAAGGCAGGAGAATGAGGGTCCCGGATATTCCCACGCATCAATTAGGGGGAAAATTAATTACAATTTACTGGCATTACCACATTAGAGCTCCCTTGATTAGAGAGCAACTTGCTCTGTGCTCTGGAAAAAGTTAAATTAAGGGGTTTGGAGGGAGGGGGTCCGGGGCTGGTTCTGTGGGTGGGACCTTCAAGAGCAGACACTTGGATTTGGTAACTCCTCAGAAAAGCTCTTCTGGGATGTGAGTGCATTGGACACTCCAGAAATTGTTCATTTGACCTTGACAGAGCGCTTGGTTTGGGGTTGGGTGATCTCCAGCGCTGGGGCAGGGAAAAGCTGATTCTCCTTGTGCTTGTCAGCACATCTCACCCCATCCCGGTGCTGTCTCCTTGGGCTGATGAGATCCTTGCTTGATCCCATTGCCAGGGAATCCCAGAAAGTCCATCAGATCTTCTGTGTGGTTATTCTGGGGTTATTGAATATTTCATGTGCCTAAATGAGTGTTGGAAGGAGCCTCCGGGCCGTGGCTCCCCCGGAGTCCCTTGTGTCGCTGCTAAATGGAGAGACCTGGAGAAATGGGACCTGGGGGAATGGCTGCAAAGCTGCTTTTCCATGGGAAAGCCAATCTCATTCCTGCTCTCCACAGCTGGGCCATGAGCAATTTGCTGCTGCAGTAAAAGCTTGTGGCACGGGCAGAAGCCACGGGGTGAGGCGAGGCACAGCCACGGGAATTCCATCCAACCCCACTTTATTCTGCACCCCAGGGCAGCTTTGCGCCGTGGAGGCAGCAGCTGTGCAGGGGGAAGGTCAGAGAAGGCTTTGGTGGGGCCTGGGGAGGAGGGGAGGCAGATTGTGTGCTGCAGGGAGAGGGAGGGATGTCATGAAACTTTGAGGAGTTTGGGAACAGATGAACCTGGCACGCGGCCACCTTGCAAAGCTTATTGTGGGTTGTGTTTTTTTAACATTCCTGGCATCATCCACCAGCAAAGATGAAGTTCACAGGCTCAGAAAGCCCAGATTCGGAGGTCAAAACTCAGGCAGCGATGTGTCGGATCCAGGGTGTGAATGGAATTGTGTCACTGGAAATCACCCCGGGACAGAGTTAGCATCCCTGGGAGCTGGCAGCTGTGTGCCTGCAGGGCTTGGCCTGGCTCTGTGTCCAGACAGAACAGTGTCCTGGGTGGGAGTGCCTCTTCCCAGGCAGCTGGGACAGGGATATTTAATATTTGCCCTGTGCAGGTGAGATTGGGTGCTTGGAGCAACGGTCCAGCTCCTGGGATGGGTCCCGGGCTCCTCATTTGTCAATCCCTTGCAGAACAAGGCTGATTTATGGCCGGGGTGTGCCACCTCTTATCAAGGACACTGCAGCTGTGGCACGAGGTGCCAGGGGTGGCGTGGGAGGGAGGGAGGGAGGGAGAGCCCAGGGCTGTGCTCTCGTTCCCTCCGTGCCCGTGCCAGGGAGAGCAGGATCCAGCCTGGGAGCTGCTGCAGTGCCTGGGGCCACGCAGGCTGGGGAGGCTTGGGATGGATGCTCCGGGAAAGTGGAGGGTGCTGTGCCCTCCCGGTGAGCTCTCTGGGCCAAACCAGGTGTTTCTGGGGTTGTCCCCTCCATGAATCTGTCCCCACATCCCCCGTTGGTGACCGGCACTTGCTGCTGCCAGTGAAAGCAGCCCTGAGCCTGCCTGAGCCGTCAGGAGAGCTCTCGGCAGCAGCTGCAGGTGGATTTACACCAGGGAAGGATCCAGCCCTCCTCGGGTGCCGAGGGTGCGAGAGACACTGAGGTTAGGGACCCCAAAAGCACAAACATCCCTGTGACAGGCTGTTAGAAGCTGGGCTGATCAGAGAAGGTGACAGCCCTGCCACATCTGGGAACAGTTTCTGTGTCCTCCTTGCTGACAGGAGGAGTTTGATTCCTTTAATATTTGATGCGTTCTGTCTTTTGCAATGTTTGTTTTTGGCGTTGTGGGTTTTGACTTGGATTTTTTTTTTTAGTTTGGTTTTTTTTTTTAAACTACGCTGCTCCTCAGAACCAGCTGCCCATTTGTCATGGGGATGGGAGATCTGCAGGAGCCCAGGGAAGGGCAGGCAGTGTGACAACAAATGTGACACTTGGGGTCCTGGAAACTCTGCCTGACCTGACTCTGCCTGAGATTCCTGCTGCTTCTCCCCATCCACCTTTGCAGCTGGAGTTAGGGGTTGCACTTTTCCTATGTGCAAGAAGAGGCAAAGGACGCTAATCTGGCTTTTCATCCTCCTCCTGCTCCTCGTGTCCCTCTGCTTGAAGCTGGGGGTGACAGGAGGGAGGTGACCTCCTGGGAAACTCTTGGACCGTCTTGCCTCAGACGCCTTCTTCCCACCCTGGTCCTGTACTCGGTCCCGTTCTTGCTGCAGATGGGCAAAGCTCCCACCTGGAGAGCAAATTTCCAGCAGCTGGGATAACTTCTGCTCTCCTGATGGCTTTTTTCCCTCTCCTGGCACATCCCTGCAGAGGAAAACCTTCACATGTCTTGAAATGCTGAGCTGAGGATCTGGGAGGAAAGGGCAGGGAAGTGTGTGCTGAAGTCAGCTGGGGGGATTTCGGGAGTCTCTGTCAGAGAAACAATGGTGGAGGGTCTGGAGAACCTCTGCAGGCAGCAGGACAGGGGGCTGTGCGTTTTGAGTGGGCTCCTGGAGCAGGACTGAGCTGGGGAACGTGTTCCCCTCTGACAGGGAGCTTTGCTTGGTGACATGCTGCCCACATTCCCGGTGGGAAGGCAGGAGCAAGACCCCAGAGAGGATGAGCAGAGGCTGTCCCGGGCTCAGCGCTGGCAGGGTGAGATCTCTGCCACGCAAAGGCTTCCCCCGCTGACATAAACGTAAGTGGGTGCCACAATTACCGCAGGCTCTGACATCTGAGAGGAGCAGAGCCACCCTTGCTGTAATTCACTGCCACTCTGATTGCAGGGCAGAGCAGGGAAAAGTCAAATTATGCACCAAAGCGAAAAGAGAAAGGGAGAACGCCGTGCCTCACTGATGGAGGTCGGGCTGCTGCAGGGCGGGACGGGAGGCAGAGCTGCTCTTCTGCCCTTGCCATGCCCAGAAAATGTTGTGCAAGCTCCGGTTTGAAGGTCTTGTCTTGGCCATGGTGGGATGGGCAGGTTCATCTCCGCAGGATTTGGAGGCTGTGTGAGCCAGGCCAGAGCAGAACAAATTCAGGACGTTCGCTTGCGGGCATTGGCTTGGGCAAATTTCTTCTGAGTGGTTTGTGGAGGAGTGGGGCTGACATGGGAGTTAGCTGGGCTGGGTGGAGATTACTGCTGCTTGGCTCGGGGTCAGGCAGACAAATCCTGCTTTCTGGTTGCTTTCTGAAAGCCCAGCATGATGTGCCTGACAGCAAAGCTGTGGCTTGAGCCTCCTAAGCTGAGGAGCACGAGTTCCCCATTTCCCACTCCAAGTGTCGGCCATCTCTGCCCGAGGGTGCTGCACAGCCTGGCTCCAGCTCCAACTTGCTATCTGTGCTTTTGAGACTCTGCCTGCATTTCCATGGGGATTTTGCTCCTGCCCAACAGCTGGGAGGAGGAGGAGGAAAGCACTGCCACACATTTGACTGCTCCTCTGCAGCCACTGCATCTCCCCAAATCCCCTCAGAGTGCGTGGGGAGGGACCCTGGGTAGGCATCGCTCCTCTCCTGCTTTTCCCTCCCTCCTCCTTTTCCTCCTTTCAAGGTGCATTTCTACATCTGTTGGAAGCAGCAGCGTGCCAGCTCGGTTAATTACAGTCTGCTTACCTGAATTCCCCTGTGGAATTCCAGCTGGATAATGGTATCCTTCACTGGTGAGCCTTGAAGAACCACGGGCAGCCAGACCCCTCTGCCTTTGGGTGTAAACGTGGGTTGATGATGCTCAGAGCTCCTCCAGGACAGCAGCAGGGCGGTCGTGGTGGTTATCTGTAAATGCTTGTGAGCTGGTGCCTTGCCTGATCACTCTGGGATGGGTCTGGCATCTCTGTCCAGGAGAGCAGCCAGCAGGGATGGTGGGAAATGTGGTCCTTTTTAACAGAGCTGGAAGCCACAAGGATCGAGGATCGTAGGAGGTGGATGAAAGCACTTGGAGCTGCTCTAATGCTTAAGTGGACAAGATAATGGGATACTTTTTTTTCCTTATTGGCCCACCAGATAAGTCGTTAATGCGGGCGATTTCCAGCGGGCGCCTGTGATTTGCATGGATACAAAAGAGCGAGATTTCCATTATTTGGTGGGGCGCTGCCTGATCGAGGGCTGCAGAGAGGAACGCGGGGCTGATTTGGAGCGCTATTTATGGTCCTTCCTTAGCAGCTGCCTGGGAGCTTTGTCCCGCCTCAGCTCCGTGTCTCCCTAAGCGTATCGGTAGCACAAGAGAAGCATTTCACGTGAGTCTGGTGGGATGATAAAGTCATCAGCATTCACAGCTATGTCGCTGCAGTTGTGGGCCCCTGGATCAGGTGTTTTTGGAGGCAATGAGTGTGATTTTTGTTAACAAAACAATGAGAGGCGAGGCTGATGTCTCAGAAGAGCAGCTTAGGAGGTGCTGGCGTGGGAAGTCCTCTCTCCATCGCTCACTGCTCCATCTCTGGCTCCTTCCAGGCCAGCCAGGCAGAGGAAGGATGCCCTGAACCCCCCAAATCTCTCTCTCATTCCATGCTGGCCTCCAGCTCAGTGACTCCTGGGGAAGCAGTGTGCTCCTGCAGACCCTGCTTAGCTCATACTCTAAAGCAGCTTTTCTTTGCTCTGACTGATTTTCCCGCACTCTCTCTCGGGAAGACGATGTAATCTCTTTCCTTATTGACACTCTCGGCAGATCCTTGTGGAAAGCACGATCCGGGGGTGATGCTGCAGCTCAGGAGCTGGCCGGGCAGGTTACTGAAACCCCATTATTTGGGATTGCAATTCCTGCCTCCTCAGAGGGGTGAGAGCAGTGTCCTGGGACCTCTGTGGGGGTCCTTGGTAATGCAAATTACCCAGAAAGGGTTCCCCATGCTCTGGCATCTCAAATCTATAAACAGCAGAGGCTTTGGTGAGCTTCTGTTAGGGGAATCAGTCCTTTCCACCCCACTCACCAGAGCTTTGGGGTTCAGGGCTGCTGGCAAGAGGCAGTATTTGATATTCAAGGCACAGGGGCAGGAAAGCATAGCCTGAAAGGTGTCAGTGCAATCTCACTGGCCTTTGTGCCTCTATTTATCTGAAATCCCACAGAGCTGTCCTTCACTGCGGCTTGGATCAAAATTCTTCTGATTGTGGTGTGGGTTTTGCAAGGTGGTTTTTTTTCCTTAAAGTCCCAGTTCCTGTGACAGTGCAGGAATCTCAGTTTGCCTCCTCCTTCTGATGAGAAAGTTTGTCTGAGTATTTGGAGGTGACGCAGAGCTTTCCTAGGGAATGGAAGCTGTGCTTCCAGGCAGGGGTTTATTGCCCATAAGCAGCTGGCTTTCTCCTGTGCCACTGAGCTTGTCCGTGAGCTGCTCTGAGCCAAATCCAGCCCTGGTTATTGTGCAGAGTAATCAGAGAGGTGTCTCATTTAAACTAGGAGTGAACTGGGGCCAAGAAATAACTCTCCAAAGAATCAGCCTCATCTTCTCCACCTGCCTTACCCCATAATCTGCCTTGGAAAGCTTGAGGGAGTGCAATACCTGCTCCTTCAACCCATGGGAGGCAAGACCAGTGCAAAGGGTGTGGACTGGAGGCTGCCCGGGAGCCCCAACCTCCTTCTGGCCACTTTACCCTCAGCAGGGACAAGGTGGGCTCTGGAAGGGCTTGCAAGCTCTCGGCAGGTGAGGGAGTGCTCTGGGGTCTGGGTAGGGCAGAGCCCAGGAGGGAGGGAGGAGGAAGGGTCGTGCGACAGCTCTCAGGCCGGCCGGCCCTTTGGCATATGGAGCCGTTGTGCTTGGGTGCTCCGTTTTAAAGAATTTTCAAAGAGCCCGTCCATCTGGGCCCCCTCGCTGCTGCCGGCGTGGCGGGGCGCTGAGCAGATGGTTTGCAAACAAAACAGCTTTGGCTCGGGAGGGGAAGGAGACCTGTCCAAAGTGGCTGGAGCTCGGCCCCGGCACCGCCAGCAGGGCCCTGGCAGCGGCATTTCCCTGGGACTGCAGGTGTGTGGCTGTGGGCAGGCTCTGAGGCTCTGGGGGTGTTGGTGCCCCTGCAAACCACCTCGTGAGGGCTTTGATCCCAAATCCTGCCCTGGAGAGCTGGCTGGGAGCTGCTCGTCCCCTCTGCCTCGCAGCGCTGTCCTCACACACAAACGCTGCGCCCGCGCTCCTGAATGTGGCATCACTTTGCAGAGGTCGGCGCTGAGCAGTTCAGGGAATGGCTGATCTGCTGCTCGCCTTACCTGAGCTTTCCCTGAAAATCCTTCAGCCATCCAGCCGCTGACCCTGAGATGTGACAAGCTCACAGCTCTTGCCAATAAAGCAGCGACTCGGTTTGAATAATATCTGACAATTACGTGCTGAGCCCCAGCATTATGCAATATTTATGCATGTGTCTGGACTGTAAAACAGTGATTATCTAAAAGGAGTAATTGTTTGCGGTCTTACGCTGAATTTCTTTTCTGCTTTGGCCTTGGAGAGCCACGCTGTTAATCAGCAGCACACACGCCACTCGTTAAACGCTTCCACTAAAACCAGCCCCACCATTAGCCCAGCAGGGCTCCGAAGGATGTCTTGGTGCAGTGGCACCAGGCTCTGTGCACGGAGCTTTATTTCAGTGCCTCAGACTGGTGGATTGCTCATGCTTGGGAAGGCAGGCAGGCGAAGAGGGTCCAGCACCCACCCCTGCTGGCTGAGCTTGCGTGGGAGGACGGGCTTTGATGTGCTGAACAGAGAGGTGCCCGGGCAGAAGGGCTGAGCCCAGGCACCCAGCGAGGCTCTTCACCCTCCCTTTCCCTCTTCGACACTCCTGTGCCCTTGGAGCCGAGCAGTGATTGAAATCTCTCTTTGTTCCTCGCTCCCTCCGCCACAGCAGCTGCCCTTTCGTGGTTTTTTTCCCCCCCTTCTCTTCTTTTTCCAAGAGTTGCTGGCTGTCAACCTGGGCCGAGGAGGAAGTCAAAGCTGAAGAGACAAATGCGGGCTGTCACATCGCAGGGGTGGGGTGGGACGGAGAGGGCAGCCCGGCCTCCTGCCCTCTCCATCCAGTCCCCTCCTGCGGGAGGAGGGACTGCAGGGCACACGGGAGCCACGCGGGTGATGCTTGTTTCTGCAGCACAGAAGAAAAACCTCCGTTTTGAGGGGAAAACAAGCTTTTCCGTCCTTTTGGTGCTCTGCAGAGGTGGCAGCAGGGCAGCAAAATGTTTTCCAACTTGCACTCCAGTGGCAGCGTGGTCACAGCGTTTTGGCGTGGGATATATCCCAGCGTACTCCTGCAGGAGGCTGGGATTTGAGGTGGAGAAAGGCTCAGGGGACCAGGCAGTGGAGACGAACAATGTGCCTGGTCAGCAGAACAGGCAGTGGAGCTGGAGAGGCCAGGATTACTGCTGCCACAGCTTGTTAACATAAACTAATACAGGCTGCTGCGTTGGACACAGGGAGATAGGAGGGAGAAAAATGGGAAGCGTGTGCAGGAATAAGGGCCCAGATAATGAACCTGGCAATGAGAATGCAAAGCAAAACAAAACAGGAAGAAATGCTGTTGTTGCAGAGTCCAGGCTCTATCTGTTCCAGCTTCTTGCTGCTTCTTAAAGACTTTATTCATGGCTGGGATGGTGCTTTCCACAATGCTGGAGTGTCTACTTCACCCCCAGGGCTGTGGGAAGAGAGGATGGATGTCCTGTTTAAGGTCTCGATGGCACTAACCCTCATTCAACCAGGGTGTCCCACTATCGCAGAGAGGTGTGAGCAGGGTGATGCTTCTCAGCACCTCCTGGGACTGGATCTTACAGCAGGAGACACATTATCCATGACCAGGATGGGTTGTGTGCCCTTCCCAGCCCATGCAGGAGTAGTTCCCTGCTGCTGAATTGGAAGACCCAGAAGTGAAATGACTTTTGCCATTTGCCAGTGGCTTTTTGGGCTCCTGCAACAAAATGCAGAGCAAGGGCTGTAGTTATTCCTGGGAAATTTGGGATGAGAGAGCTCCTTGCATATCCTGACAAGGGAGGATGAGGCAATGTGAGATGCAGGTGTCACCCTGGGATGTGCTGTGTCAGAGATCACCACGCTGAGCTGTTGGGTTGGAAGAGGACAGGGGATCTCCACTCCTCTTTTCTGGGTATGAAAAGCATGGAGAAGAGTTTAGTGCAGCGTGTGGGACCAGACCCACCCCGGCAGCATGAGGTCAGCCCTGCTGAAAGGCAGCACTGGTTTTATGAGGTGTGCTGCCTTCTTGCCTGGAGGGTCCTGCCTTCTCACAGGTCCCTGAGCCGTGGACAATTCATCTGGTTTTATGGTGATGACGGAAGAATCCAATCTGCAGCCTGTAGCTGGAAAGTTCAGAGCCACGCAAGGCTGGCTGGGGAGGAGAGCAGGTTTTATTGATGGCCCGGGCTCCTGGATGTTGTGTGGGAGGAATCTTGTTAATGGGTCCCTTGGGCCATTGCCTCCTGACTCTGCCATATCTCCTTATTCACCCGCCTCAGGGCCGATGGTTTCTTTTTTATATTCCTCTTTTTTTTTCCTTTTTCCTGCTCTCTTTTGGTGTTGCAAGGGGTGTTAAAAATGCAGCAGAAGGGGATGATGTGGAGCTGACCAAGGCACCTGCCAGTCCTTCCCCATCCCTCGTGGTGTGTCCTTCAGTATCAGAGATCGCCATGAGAGATGTCCTGGGCTTCGTGATGTGGCTCTGACAACGCAGAGCGATGCCTTGGCTCCAAGGTGACCAGGGAGCTGCTGATGGGCTGCAGCCCCATCAGTCTCTTGTGTCAGTTAAAGGGGTGAAAGGATGATCACTCACTGCTCACCTTCCTGAAATCATCCCGTGGCCGCGCTCCACAGCCGGAATTGTGAATCTTCATGGGAACGGTGGAACCTCCTGGTTGGTGTCACAGGGCGTGCGGATCAAGCTCCACTTTCTGGCCCAGTTTTGATAATTAATTGATAGTTGAAAATGTTTGACAAACAAACAGCAAACAGAAATCAAACCCGCTCACGTGCGCATTAACATTTCATGGCGCCTTTCTTGTTTGTTTGCTTTTAAATCACAAAACGCTGTGATACATTTTTAATCGAAAGCACTATTGGCTGTTGCCATCACTGTTCCAATAACTTCCGTGATGAAAAAGAAGTTCAATGCAGAAATGTAATGGGATCTTTTAGGAGGTGGGCGATGGGTTCGTGACAACCGTTTTCAGTTCTACAAAGGGCGTTTTTGTCAGGGAGAAATATATTTAAAAACATTCTTGTTTGAAGAAGCTCTCTGAGCTCTCGGGATGCTCTTTGATGCCTCTTGGCATGGCAGAGCAGCACAGGATGGGCTGTGTGTGGTGGGAAGGTGGGGGGGTGATGACTGATTGTGTTTAGTGTCCCCAGGGCAGGGTCCTCAGTCCCTCGAGGGGTTGTTTCCTTGCAATCACATCTCTAAACCCTCCTTAAGGTGCTCTCAGATGAAAATCCTCCCTCCTGGCTAAACCCAGTGACTTGCAGACAACAGCCTTATCTTGAAAGCTTAACTAAGGTTTTTCCCCCCCTCCTATGAAGGCAGGAGATGAAAGGCATTTGTTTGTGTGTGTCTGTGTGGGAATGCAGCACAGCAAATAGTGGGTAGGGAATATTAAAACAGGACTAAGCCCATCCCTGGCAGGAATCACAGGGAGGACATATGTTGCGACAACTTTCCTAAGGGGGTTCTGGCCAAGGTAGATACCGAGTGTTCCCCAGAGGGAAGGAGGAGGGAATGACAGCTCTTTTCTTTCCAAGACTGATGTAATTAAAGAGTTATAATGTCCTTTAACTTCCCTGCCCTTGGCACTCTTGTGCACTGGCGTATTTATTTATTATTTTTTTAGCACAGACGAGTGACTAATAGGGTTTATGTGACGAGGCAGGAGGCCCTGAAATACAGTTCTGCATTGTGTAGAGAGAATGTTGTTGTATTTCCCTGGGATTGAGCATCCGTCCATCCATCCATCCATCCATCCATCCATCCATCCATCCATCCATCCATCCATCCATCCATCCGTCCATCCATCTTCCCAGACTCTGTGGCTGAGCGTGAGGTTAAACCCACCGTCCTTCCCACTGTCGCTTAACACACCGAACTTTGTCAAGAGAAGCTTATTTTAATTTAATGGAAAAATACATTATACATAATGCTCCCCATAATTTTCCCTCTGATCTGAAGGAGAATCTACCGGCCTGCCCAACCCAGCCCAATATCTGCAGATTTGTCGCTGCATGGCTTAAATAATAACAATAACAATACCAGCAGCAATAATATCCTTTGCTGCTGTCCTTGAGTGACAAAGATGATGGAAAATGAAGTTGTAGATAGCTGGAGATGACAATGTGAGTATGCTCTACCCATCTTCCAGGTTATTAGCAGGTGTCAGTCACTGGAAGGAATCTAATCATTTCCAGACGCAGTGATGTCTCTGAACGTCAGCCGTGCTGCTGTGGCTGCAGAAAGCAAATGGTTTTATGGGCTCAATTCCCATTTCTGCTCAGACTTGTTGTTAGAGAGGCTGCAATGGTGCAGTGTCCGTGCCCACGTGGTGCTGTCCGCTGCAGCGGGGTCCTGACGTGCCACTGATGGGCGTCACCGTGTCACACGGACAGCTCCCGCTACCTGTGGCTGCTGTGGAGTTGTGTCACCCATCCTTTCCCCCCTTGCCCTGCTAAAGGCCCTCACCCAGTTATCCGTCCTTGATTAATCCAGGAAAGGTGAGGCTGTCACCACTGAGGAAGGGGGAGCACAAGAAGTCTGTTTGGCCCTCTCCCGGTCCCTATGGATGTGACGGGCATCTCCTGAGCTCTTGTGGAGCAAGCTACAAGGGAAAAATTACTCCCTTGGACAAATTGCTCCCTTGGAATCAGCATCCTGACGAGTAGCAGTATAAACATGCGCTAATAATCCCTTTTTGAGTGAACACGACATGCACAATGGGTTTCAAGCCTTGCTGCCCTGGGGAGGGCTGCTCCCACGTGCCTTTCCTGGAGGGTCCGGCTAGTCGGGAGGAGCCGGGGAGCCACAGGAGTTCATTGTTTTCCAAGCAGGTGGTGCTTTGCGAGCTTGAAGTGAGCACCAGATGGGCAGAGATGATGAAAGAGGCATCGGCGTGAAAGGCTTCCCTCTAGGGTGTTAAATATTACATTCCCCGAGCCCGCCGAACTGTTGAAACCAATAGAACTAATTAGGGAGCCGGTGCCGGGGAAGGACGCGCCGTGGCTGGCGGCTGGAAGCGGTGCCAGATCCCACAGAACCCTCCCTTTGTCTGCCCCAGCGTCTCACATGAGCGTGGCAGAGAGGACACACTGTCCTGTGGGGGACAGCGCTGGAAAGGGAGCATGTCCCCTGTCCCAGGGCCACCTTCCAGCGTGGGTGAGGGCTGGGGAGCAGAGGGGACAGCTGACTCCAGTGCAGCAGGGTTGGTTTCCCTCCATTTTTATCTGCTGAGCAGATTGAGAAGATCTCAGAGGTGTTTGCACACCTTTAGAGAGCTGTGCCATGTCCTGTGGTCATGGTGAGCGCTGCCAGGAGTTTCCAGGGGGAGTAGAGCAGGGCTGGCTGGGGCCATAGGAGCTCTGGAGAGCATGTTAGAGCCACTGCCACCGTGTGCCTGCTCCTCTTTTCTGGTGACAAGCCAGGCTCTGTAAGCAGAGCACCCCAGTGACCCCATCAGCACAGGCTGACCTCGAGGGTTTGGCTGGATGTGAGTCCTTGACCCCCAGCTCTCACGTGCTGCTCCCCAGCACTGCCCTCCCCAGCTCAACAAGGAGCCAACAGCGCACCTCAGCCCCCCGAAATCCATCTTTCCCTGGATTTCTGTCTCTGCCGGGGGAGTTCCTGCCCTGGTGTGCGGGAGAGCCATGAGTGAGGCTAAATCCATCCCCGTGCCCTTGTCAGTGTGGGGTTGTGTTCTCTTAATGGCCTTGTCCAGCCCATGTGCCAGCAGCTGCCCTGGAAGAGGGCAGGATTACCCAAGCCAGCCCGTGCCATCTGTGCCCTCAGCCAGAGCTGCCTCATCTCTGTGCTGCTCTCTGCCTCTCCCTCCCTGGCAGCCCTTGCGCTGGAAACAATAATAATAATAATAGTAATAGTAATAATAATAGCAATAATAACAACAATAAAAGAAAAGGAATTAAGACAAGCGAACATAAAGATGAGTTGTTGCATGGCTCCTGTGCCGATTCTGATCTCAATGTCAAGGGAGCATCATTCCAGCCTAATGGCATCTTCCTGTGGAAGAGCTTTGTAGCAGTCATAAATAAACATGCCGGGTGAAAGGCACGATAACAAAAAAATGGAAACTGAGGCGCCCGGGATCTTTATTATTGAGCGGACAAAGCATCTGTGATTAGTAGGAACAGGGGAGAGGAGAGGGTAAAAATAAAAGGCGGCCGATTGTGTTGCTGCCTTGTCCGTGTCAAGAGAGGATCTGGCTGTGGTAGGTTGACAGGTTGTCTGGATAAATAGTTTGGGGGCAGAACACACATTTCTGATGGAACTTTCCTTTTTACAGCCAAGATCAGGAGCTCCAGAGGTACTGTCAAGGACGGACGAAGCTCTATAAATCAGGACAGGCTTTTTTGTCTGTCTGAAAAGTCTTATCTCGGAGTTCGTCCAGGCAATTTTTTGAGGTCTCTCTGGCTTCCTCCCTTCTCCTTATCAGAGCGCCACAGCTTTAAATGCAGATAGATACCCTCTAATGGAAGCACAAGCCAGAGCCCTCACTCCTTGTAAGTGCCAGCTCGTAATTTAGTTGTGTGCCCTTTGGCACCGCCGCATCCATCACGGGGAGCGGAGGCAGCGTCACCTCCCGGGGCTGCGCCAGGGACCAGCGGGGGCTCAGCAGTGAGGGGACCCCAAATCCTGCCCTCCTTGCTCAGCATGGGACGAGCCACCTGTAAAATGGGCTGAGACCGGTGGGTTTTTCCACTCTGTGGTTGTGTGGAGGGGATTAAGGGACAATAAAGAAATCCTGCCTGGTATCTGAGGCAGCAGGGTGGAGATGGGCAGGGTGGGGAGCAGCCATTCCTCTGAATTTTTTAGTTTTTCTCTTGCCACGTCTCTCCCCCTCACACACTTCTTGTATTTAAACCAAATGGGTTGGGAAGGAAGGGTTGATTTTTGGCTGGCCGCGATCCAGAGGGATGTCATGCACCCGGAATCAGAGCTCAGCGGGATGAAAACCGACATGGGGTTTGATGGGGGAAGCTGTCAAGCCACCCCTCGGCTGTGGAGCCCTACCCAAACCTCCTCGAACCTTTTGAAAATCACTTGTCACCTTCTCTAACAAACAGTGCACAGCTAATGGCGACACTTCAGCATTCCCGACAGCTCCAGATTGTTAATTCTCCCTGGTTTTCCCCCTGAATGGCGTTTTGCCTTCTGGCTAAAGCAGCGTGGCTGCATCAGCCCATGAGCTCCTCACCTGTGGACATGTGAAGGGGGTTTAATAGGTTTCTTCTCTTTGCCCCACTGGGCTGTGACCGGGATGGGAGACAGAGCTGCCTGAGTCACTAATTGCTTTGGCCCTGCAACTCCCGAATGATGGAAAAGATTAAGAGGGAAGGAAAACAGCCATTCTATCTCTTTCTTGAAAAAACTTGCAGCATGAAAGGCTCATTAACATCATTAATGTTTCATTAACCTCTAGCCAGACAAATAAGCTGGAGGTAATTTAACAGTACGGGGAAAAGAAAGAAAATTAAAAATTACCCAGGTGTAGGTGACATTCTCCCGTTTACCTTCGCTGTGCATTTTGGAGAGGTGCGGGCTCCTCTGCCTCCCCGCCCGGCGCTTGGAGCTCTGCCAGCGGCTCCGGAGGGCTGCAGGTAATAACGAGCGGGGAAAGTCATTGATTGTGACAAAATGGGATTCATTTGAACACAGCAACGTCTGAAATCTTGCAAAGGAACACTGCTCCGCACAATGCCGGCTTAAAAAAAAAAAAATGGAAAAAAAAAAAAAGAAGAGGGGGGAAAAAATTGGTGTCTGCAAAATGACTTTCTTTGTTTGAGTAAAAGGCTTTCTCCCCTTGTTAATTTTGGTGGGGTTTCATTTGATTTTTATCTCTGCCCAAGTTTGCTCCACCTCCACCCTGCCCATCCCAAGTCCATGTGAGTGTGTCCACACAGGGAGAGTTGTGTTTATACACATGCAAACACTGGTGCCTCGTGAGCCCACTCGTAACTCACTGCTTCCCTCTCAACTGCCTTCCCTTGAGCAAGACCTCTGGTAGCAAAGAAACATTGTTGGTTCCTCCCCGAAATCTGCAGGTGGGTTGAAAATGTAAAGAAATGGCAGTGGTTTTTGGCTCTTTGCTGTGGTATAGTCTGGTAGCTTCCAGAATTCTCTAATTAATCTGGGTCGTCCATGAGCAAGATACAAGAGAGAGTTTCTGCCCATAAGACAGTAGAGAATAAGGAAAATCAGCCAAAAGGGAGAGGTTTCTCCCCATCCATCTCACCTCCAGTTCAGAGGGGCGAAGGAGACTTGCCCAAGGTCACCCTGAGGAGATCACGTTGGAGCTGAGAGTTGAACGTGCTCCTCATGGATCATTATCCCTTGGTTTCCACTGGTTCTCCTGTCCCACAAACCAGACCCTGCACAACTCTGCAAGGTTTGCCTGTTCCTGGGTGATTTTTGCTTTGTGAAGTTTGAACCAGCCACTTCCCTGCTGTGATCTGTGGGGTGGGAGGAGGAGGTCTTTGCTGCTCTGTTTGCTCTAATCCTGGATCTTCCATTTGCTCTGTCTGGGGCTTTGGATAAGGTTCCTGACTTCCACGGCTCCATTTTCCTTTGTTATAAAATGTGAATAAGTCTCCCAGGGTTCAAATTAGTCCTTATAAAGAGCTTTAAGTGTGAAGTACAACATTAATGTAAATTCTCCTGTCTTTGCCCACTCCTGTCCTGGGACAGGAGGTCTCAGCCAGGTGAGAGGATGTTTCCTGAGCTGAGGCTGGGATCGGGCTGTTGTCCAGCACGAGGAGGGGATGGGAGATGCTCAGTAACATTGAACCACCTGCTCTGGTTGCTCACACTTGCTTTCAGCTTCCCCTGCACAGCTCAGGGACTTCAAAAAGCTGCAGTCTTTAGCGTTACAGGAATTTTCTGTCTAGTGCCAGCCCTCGGTATTTCACAGGTTCCCCAAGCAGCCCGCAGGCACAAATAACCTTTTCGTCCTGCTCTCCACTGTTTATGTAAACTTGACTTCTGCTTGTTCCTGTCACGTTGTGCCTGTGCTGTTATTCCTCTGAGGATGGAGATGGAGCAGGGGAAAATTCCTGTGTGAACATTTCCTGGTGAGAAAGGGTCTCTCCTACGTGGGCTTAAGGGAAAGCGGCAGTGCAGGTAGGACAGGAACTGAGAGCTGGATGTTTCTGTGCCTTCTGCCAGGTTATAATTCTGTGTCTGTGATGACAAGGACTGGGTCAGCACTGGGTCCTTGCAGGCAGAAGGTCCTGAGGGGTGAGGGTTGGTGTGGGGATGAGAAAGGTGCTTTTCTTTGGATGCAGCCGCCAGCCTTGGCTCAACACGTGCTGCAGGCCAGTGCCTGGGGCTGAACAGCACAGCCTGCAGCTGCACGGACAGATGTGGACCCCAGCCAGCCAGATGTGCAGGCAGTAAGTCTGATTCTCTCCTTAGGCAGGGCAGGCAAGCTGAGGAATGTTTTTAAGTCTCTCCAAATCAGCCTGTGTGGTAGAAAACTCTGCAGATTTCCTGGGGGACCCTTCCTGGGTGACCCCATCTTGAGGAGTTAAACTGAGACTTCTCCTAAGAGGTGAATATTTGGGGGGCCTGTCCGAGCTCATGAATGGCTTTCTGAAAATTTGGGACCTTTTTTTTTCTGGATGAGCCCTTTAAACAAGAAGACCTTAAAAAATCGCTTGGAGAAATCTTAGTCTAGTTTTGCCACAGTGAAACAGCACAAACTGAACCACTATAAAGATCTTTTCTATTGCCATCTATCAGTGTTTGTATCTGTGTCTCCATCCCATCCTTTTGACAACAGAATATGAGCAGCCAGGATTTATCCTTCCCAGCTAAATCTCTTTCAACCCAGGCAAGAAGCCCAGGAAATGATTTCACAAAAATACATAGTTCACCAAAATTATTCAACCCTGAAGCATTCAGGTTTAGGTCAGTGTAAATTTAGAATAAGTATTTGTTCTGGTTCTTATCTTAGCCAAGCTGATTTACCCAGGAGCAGCTGATAACTCCTTTTAAATTCACTACAGAATCATCTTCTTCCAAATGCTCCTTCCCCACTTCTCCCCCACGTCCCTGCCTGGGTTTCTTATCCTGGAGTTGCAAACATGGGTGTTGGATTGCTGATGAGCTCTGCAGGACCCTCAGCTCCATGTTTTTCCAAAAGGAAAACATGCATGGCATGTGTCTTGTGTAGTAGAATTTCATCAAAAAATTAGGAACAGTTTCCCCAACCTTTCTTTAGAAACCCAAGTTGGGAACAAATATTTGACTTGCACAGAAAGAAAAAGTGTTTATGTGGCTTATGATGTTTTTTCACTTGTTCAACTTTTAAGCAGATTTTTTTTTCTCTCTCTGAACCTCAACATTGCCTTCTTCAACAGCAAGTCTCTTGAGGTGGAGAGTGCTTTGGAACAGAGTTATTTACCCATCTCTCTTTCTATGAACAGACTCTAAATGAGCTGAAAACCAGGAGCTGCAGGAACTTGTACTGGCTCCTGCCAGCTCTTCCCATCTGCATTTCCCTCATCTGCTCCTTGCTGGGTGCGGTGCAAGATTCTGAGGGGCAGCAAGGAGAGTGGTCTTGGAGCATCCCTGCTCCAGCCGCTCTCATCCCTGCTCTGCTCTCATCCCTGCATCCCTGCTGCCCTGCGTTCCTGCCCATGCAACCAGGATGCTCTGCATCCCTGTGCCAGCAGCTGCATCCCTGCCCTGCACCCCTGCCTGGGCAACTGAATCACTGCCCAGGCAGCTGCATCCCTGCCCTGGTGGCTCTCATTCCTGCTCTGGTGGTTCTCATCCCTGCCCCAGCTTCCCTGCATTCCCGCCCAGGCAATCACATCCCTGCCCCACTGCTCTGCATCTCTGGGCCAGTGGCCACATCCCTGCCCTGAATCCCTGCCCAGGCAGCTGCATCCCTGCCTTTGGTTGCTCTCATTCCTGCCTCAGCTTCCCTGCATTCCTGCTGCCCTGCATTCCTGCTGCCCTGCATTCCTGCTGCCCTGCATTCCTGCCCATGCAACCACATCTCTGCCCTGCTGCTCTGCATCTCTGTGCCAGCGACCCCATTCCTGCCCTGCATCCCTGCCCAGGCAGTCACATCCTTGCCCAGACAACTGCATCCCTGCCCTGCATCCTTTCCTGGTCACCTGTATCTCTGCTCTGCATCCTTTCTGGTCACCTGCATCCTTTCCTGGTCAGCTGTATCCCTGCCCCGCCGGCCGCATCCCGGTCCCACACCCTTGCCCGGGCAGCCGCATCCCTGTTCCAGCCCGCCGCCCGCATCCCGGCCCCGCATCCCCGCCCGTGCCTGGGTCAGCAGCACCATCTCGCGTCGGTCTGGAGCCGGCACAGCCGGTCCTCCTGGAGAGCCCGGGGAAACGCCGACACTCCCCAGCACCAGCCCATCCCAGCTGCCTTATTCCGCCCTCTCACAACGTGGATCCTGCTCTCCTCCTTTTATTCCCCTCCTGTTTTTCAAGGACAGGGGATTCTGAAGCCTTCTGCTAACGGAGGCGATGCTGAGTGGTTCAAACGTGCATCATTTCTTTTTCCTAATCTTTCAGGACATGCAGAAGTGCCGAGGATTTTTTGCTGCTGCTCAAACTGCATTTATACCACCCTATTGCTGCCTGTCTGAAGTGACACCAGAATAGAATTTATTTAGGAGTGCTGTTCCTTTGAGGTGTGGTGTTCAAGGGTATGTAGGACCCAGAATTTACAGCACAAGAACAAGGAGTTGCTGCATCCTCTCAAGTAGTTTCATCCTCTCTAAGGCTGCTGATACCCAGAGACTGTGAGTTAAAAGGGTTTCTGATGAAAACAGGACTGGGGACAGAGTCAGGCCCAAAAAAGCTCATTCTGAGAGGTCTATTTCTAGCACTGAGAGATGCTGAAAGGCAAAGCTGGTGCGTCACCGCTCCCGCTGGTCAGGAGCTGTGTGTGTCCAGGTGGGGAGAGGCTGCAGAGAGCAGAACTTGCAGCCCAAGGCCTGGAGATGGCAGATCTGAGACTTAGCTGGGTAATTCCTTTCTTTTTAGATCTGGTATAAGGATTTTCCTGTGTTGGAAACAGCCGGGTTCAATCCGACACTGAGATGCTGCTGTCTGGAAATGATCAGCTCAGTCCCTGCTTGGGAATAACTTCATTTCAGGGGAAATTGAGGCACATTGTCTTTAAAACAGCAGCAACAGCAGCTCTATCCTTTGTGAAGCAAAGTGTGTTTGGTGTGTCCCCAAAAGTTCTTGAAGCAGAAAAACTTGGATCATGCAGGGTAAGGGAGGCTGCCTGCAGCACTGGGGGCTGCAGAGAGTGAGTTTTTCCAGGCAAGACTTTCTGCTGAAAAGCTGTGGGAAAAAAAAAAAAAAAAATCAAAGAAAACATTTGGAGAAACAAAATAGTGCAGCCTCCTTCCACCAGCAAGTGAGTTTTCTCTGGCTTGTTCAAATTGAGATATTTGCATTTGAAACACACCTACATATATATATATTTATAGACAGAGCCCTAGAAGGTGAAACTTGTCGTTTCAGCAAAAGAACTAAAATAGCCTCATGTTTTTGCCTTTATTTTTCCATTCTGGTTAGTAAAGAGTCTGTGATTGGCATAAGGCTACTTGGAAAATGCCAGGCTGGATCAGCATCATCCTGGCAGCCAGCTTGGGCCGATGGAGAAAAAACACCATTCCCTCTGTGATCACCCTCTTTCCTTCATCGTGGCACTGTTGGATAGCAATGGGATGGGGATACTTTAAAGGGGAATTTTGGAAGCTCTTTGGAGCCATCCGGCAGCAGCTGCACTAAGGCAGGAGGGAAAGGAGCTCTGCATGGGACGCGGGGACTCTCCGTGGGGTGCAGGGACTCTGTGCAATGCAGAAACTCTTTGTGCAATGAGGTTTTCTGGCCAAAACCCCTCCCTAGGAGCATTCCTGTACCTCCCAGCATCCAAGGGATGAGGCAGGACTTCCCTGAGCCCCACCAGGCACCAGTAGCAGGGATGTGGCAGTGGCTGCCGAGGGTTTCACCGCCCGAGGGTCCAAGGGCAGGAGCCAAACTGGGGCTGGATATTGACATTGAAAGTTGGCTTTTTGAAAGGCACAACAGCCTTTGCTTGCTGCAGAGCTAATTATTATGCAAATTCATGCTAATAAACTCTGCCTTGCATGTTGTGGAGAAGCTGCCTTTCCCGGTTAACACACCAGTAATGAGAGGTAGATTTGTAATTCAGATGCTGGTGGTAATATCCTAAATTACTCCGCGCTGTAATGGACTTTATTTCTTTCTCCCCTCGGCTCTCCCCCCAGTCCAAATGTCAATGCAAATCAGTTACAACTTTGCATATTTATTGCAGATGTATTTATTGTTGATACAGGGGTGAGACCCTCAGCTAAACAGCTCCTGCCGGCACTGCCGTGGTGCCGGGGGGCTTGAGGTGTGGTTTTACCTGGCAGGGTGCTTGGAGGAGCTCCTTCCCTCTCCTTTTTTTTTTTTTCTCTCCCAAGGAACAGCCTCAGAGAGTGAGGAAAGCGTATGTTATTTTTTTATTCATTAATTCCGTAGCACCTTTCCGTGTGTGGTTTTACATGACTGCTTATTCCCTGAGTTGGTGGAGATAACCAAGGAAGCACAGATCATTTGCAGACTAAGCTAGGATTTAGGCCTAAAGCTACTGAACCAAGGCTTAGATTAGATGGCATCAGGCCTCTGTAATCGGTCTCTGTAAGATTTTGGCCCAACTTTGTCATCTTAATCAATGGAAAATCATGCAAGTCAGCTGTGCTTGACGTTTCAGCTGCTGTTGGGCCACTGCTGAGCCAGAAATGCCCTTCTGTTACTCAGTGTCCCGTGGAGCACAAATACAAGGCAGGTTTCTTTCTGCAGCCGTGAACCCATGCTCAGAAAATCCTGACTTGAGACCATCTGACAGGAAATGAAAAGCAAAACCATTCCCACGTTGCTCCTAAGCTGCCAGAGGAGCAGGGATCGGTTCAGGGTATCGCTGGCTGGGCAGAGGGAATGGGAAAGGACAGAGTTATGTCCTGGTGGGTTTAAGCCCGGTGTGGGCTCTGGTCTTGCTGGTCTTGCCTTTCTGCTTGCTCTGAGGAGTGTTTTCATTTTCTTTTGCCCTGTTGCAGAAGAGAGAGACCCAATGCTTAGGAGTATCTTTGGGTCTCCAAATCCTTTGCGTCAGTATAGACAAATTGATGATGGATTAAAAAATTGGCTTTTGGGGGAAGATTCTCTGCTCCTGGCTCTTGGGGTGATGATTTGGGGAAGGAGTGGTGAGCTGAGCTTGAGCTCACCGAGCTGTTGCAGACAAGCTGTGTGTGCACAGGGTTGTGCATCCCTTGGGGACCATGGATT
The DNA here is from genome assembly GCA_013397795.1 of Orthonyx spaldingii. Lineage (NCBI taxonomy): Eukaryota > Metazoa > Chordata > Aves > Passeriformes > Orthonychidae > Orthonyx > Orthonyx spaldingii. Next base: position 48,606 of record VZTJ01002237.1, on the reverse strand, counting down.
TCATTCCCTGGGTTTGCTTCAGCCTGGAGTCAGAGCATGTGCCCAAGTTCAAACAGCACAAGGGGCTGGAGAGGCTGCCCTGGCTGAGACCTGGAGTGAGCGTGTGATGGAGAGAGGAGCAGGAACATCTCCGGGCCTGCCCAAATCCAACACAGAGGTTTTTGAAGCCTTTGAATATTTTTGCTTTGCTTCCATTTGCATTCTGGCTTCTGCACAGCGAGAAACCACCTGGGCTGAGAGGAGAGACTTTGAAAGGGACTGGGGAATGCTCTGCAGCCCTGCTCCTCCTCCTCTCCATGGACTCCCTGCATGGACCAGGCACTGGCCACCCGGAGTTTGCTCTGAATCACTCTTTGCCATTTTTTCCAAGGCCAGGCTAAAAATTGTCAGAAACATCTCTTGCAGCCTCAAAATATCGATGAGTCACTGAGGAGCAAAGGGCTGCAGAGCCAGAACACAGCGTGCAGCCTGTGGTGGGTAATTTTAGACGGAGAGTAGCCTTGAGGGCTGTTCAGCATTCGCAGCCTCTCTCTTTTTTGTGCCCCCCTGTGATGTGCCCTGGCCTCAGCTGTGCATCCTCGGGCATCCTCCTGGGTCCTTGTGCATCCTCCCTGCTCGCTGGCATGTGTGAGGCATCCCGAGGGATCCCAGGGTGGCAGGAGTGTCACAGCAGGACCCCAGCCGCACGGAGGGGTGCGATCCGTGCGGGTCCGTGCGGGTGGGCTGCGCGGTGAGGAGCTGGGAGCAGCGTGCAGTGCGGCCGCTCTTCCACACGGTGCTGACAAAACCCCGCGCAAGACACAGAAGCCTCTGGATGCTCATTCCCACCACCCTCCGTAGTGCTTGCGGTTTTCCACATCCCACAAGCGGTGAAAGGCTGGCAGTGCCCGCCCTGTGGCTGTGAGCCCTGGAGCGGGATTAGCTCGACTCCAGGGGTGCAGAGGAGAGAGGGAGCTGCTCGGTTGGATGTTTAGGGTGTATCTCTCAGCTCCCTGATTGTGGCAGGGTCTGGAGACCCTGGATGATGCCTTGCTCCTCTTGCTCCAGCTGCTGTCCAAGCTGTGGGGTCAGAGGGGGCAAGGTGTGCTCCCTCCTATTTTCAGGCCAGCAGGTGAGGCTGGAAGGGCCCATCCATGCTCTGAGGAGCAGGACACAGCCCGAGCACTGCTTGTGTGCTGCAGGCGTTGGGTGGGCTCGGAGACAGTCGGTTCCTGGGTTTGTGGGGTGGCAGAAGCAGGGCTGCAACCTCCCCTCATCACTGTGCACGCTGCGCTTCGCTCAGGAGCCGCCAACCTCCCACCGAGTGTCTGCTTCAGTTTCTTAATTGCTTTCTTAACTTCGTTACTCCTCTTCTGTTGGCTGTGCCCTGAAGCAAGGAGTCCCCCAGGTGCATTCGCTCTTGCATGCCAAAATTAGCTTCTTTTATTTAATTTTAAATAAATGCAGCGTCCTTTGAGCGCTCCCGGCATCTGCCGTGAAGGGGCAGAGGGAGCGGGCGGTTAATTTTGCATGTGCTGCTCCTCGAAGACCCGCCTGTTACTCAGCCTTTGGAAAGTTTTTCATGTTTCTTGCAGCTGTCCTTGGTGACCCTGAGCGAGTCGGGCTCTGTGGCTACAAAACGAGGAGATGAATTCTTCATCTCTCAGACATGTGTCTGCCTGCACTGCTTAGAGCCAACACTTCTCAGCGAGGCCGTGGGGGTTCTGCTGGATGCCGCTGTCACCCAGAGCTCTGAGCAGGGTTTAGAGGTGTTAGGCTGAGCCCCAGGACCTGTTTTACCTGGGCAGAAATGCAAGGTGGGACATCAAGGTGCCTGGAGAGCCCTTCTCTGCCACACTGTCCCCGTGTGACCTTGGGTATGTCACCTGTCTCTCAGCTTCTCCCTGTTTGGGATCACGATGAGGTGGCGTTAGGGTGGTAACTGGAGTAGTCCAGCAGGGAAGGACAGGGCAAGGAAGGCTCTCAGAAGAGCGTGAACCAGGAGGGAGAAGGGCTGGAGGTCTCCTCACAAAGTTTGCTGAGTTGAGGGCGGCGTGCACGTGCGTGTTTTACATAGGGCGCCGAAATAATTTATGGAGAGCTTCTCCCTTTCAGCAGAGGAGGTGGTCAAGACGAGCGAATAAATCTTTAAAAGAATAATGTTTTCAAAATCAGGCTCCTTGTCCTCGAACCCTTTGATGTATGAGAGCAATAGTAGGTAGGACACATAGTGAAATAAACATGAGATCTCCCTGGAAGAGAATAGCGGAGTGGAGAAAATATTAGTGTTTACATCAAAACTCAATTGGAGCACTCGTTTCAAGATGATAGTTTATTATATTGAATCCAATTTAGTCCCACAAGGATGTTTCTTCTGCGGGTGACACTCTGGCTCAGGCTCACTCCGTGTCTCCTCCTTCCTCCTCGCCGTACCTGGACACTGCCGTCCCCACTGGGTGATTCATCCTCTCCCTCTCGCTGCAGTCTCGGGATGGTTGGAAAGGCAAAGGGAGGAATTAATCAGCTTTTGGCCAATTTGCTGTTTCTTTCTGGGCTGCTGTCAGCTCGGGATGTCTTGACCCCAGGCTGGGAGAGATGTGCTGGGAGATGAGGGGATGCAGATGGAAGGAACCTGTGGTGAGGTGGAGAGAGGATGTTCAGGTCATCAGTCCCTCCTCTCTGTCCTGACGTGTTCCAAACCAAGCCATGATTAATGCATGGGAGAGGTTTGCTCCTGCTCCCAGCACTTTTAGGAGCTTCACACCTCTTTGCCGAGCCTGGAGCAGGTCACCAATGGATTGTGTTTGCCATTCTCCACGCGCCTTAATATTGCACCGCGTGAGGGTTGGGAGAAGGAAGGGACTTGGCATCCTTCCCGAGCCCTGATGCCATGGGGATGGGAAGGTCACCCACAGAGACCTGCCCCTGCTGCTCCAGCTGCTGCACATGTGAAGGTCTGCAGTCCTTCCACGTGTGTTTAATGTGATTTTATTTGCACTGGGTGCACAACGGGGCTTTCAATGGCTCCATGGCCTGTCCCTGGTGAAAGGGCTCTTTGGGCAGGGGATCCCAGAGGACTGACCTGAATATTTCCTCCACACCAGGCAGCTGAGGTGACATGGGACAGCCTGGCTGTGCAGGATGCCTGGCATCATCCCACAGCTGTACGGGAAGCCCTGAGCATCCCCGGCAGCACGGCTGGGCCAGGAGTCACTTCCTGTCCAGCTTCTTCAGAATAATGAATGGAGAATATTTTGGTGCCTCCAGGGCAGGTGGTGCAGAGAAGTCTATGAGTTTGTTTATTCTTCTTTTTCCAGTGTGTTTTCCTCCTGGTTATGAAGAGCTGTGTCAGAACTCCCTCCTGCCGTGGGCATTTTTTACCAGTCTATTCACCAGGCCTGCGGTGTTTGGGATCTCATTTGCTCTTGAATAACATTGGCTGCAATCCATGCACGTTGCCTGGGTTTGGTTGATGCTGGTCCCCAGGGCTGGGGCTGTGGGGGCTGGCAGGTGTGATTGGCTTTGCAGGCAGAGGATGGATGCCCTCAGCAGAGTTACTGGCCCTGGATGCCGGGCAGGAGGGGCTGTCCCTGGGATAGGTGCCCATCTGACCTGGATGCACTCGGATTGCACAAGGTCTGAGCTCTCATCTCCCCTCCCCTTCTTTGTTTTCTACTGTGCAATTAGTTATAAGTATGTAAATTACAGAGCGAGCAGAAGCAAAGGGAGATGCGTGAAGAGAGAGAGGGAAACAAAACCCCAGTAATTTATTCTGGTGCAAATGTTGTTTTTTGTGACCCTGGTTCTCTTGGCAGCACTGGGGTGGAAGGAAGGAGGCGGCCGTGTAGGCGCTGGGCAGCAAACGGGAAGCGAGGCTGAGATTTTCAAAGTCACTTGGGAGACTGGGATGCTCAGTTCCCATTAATTTTAATAAGAAGAGGACATCTGTCTCATAGCTGACTTTGAAAATATCAGCCCAAACTTTGTCTAACCCTGAGTTCTTTCTCCACCTGTTGCTATCTTGTAACAATGCTTTGATGGCATTTAGCAGTAAAAGCAGCTTTTAAACACGTGGGCGCTTTCTAACCAGCTGCTGGGATGGATTTATAGACACCTCGTTAGAGGCAGGACTCAGCTTTTTCGTGGTTCATACCTGCTGAAGGCAGCAGAGAGAAAACCTCTTGTTTGTTCTGATGATCAAGAGATCAGCCAGCATCTCACTAATAGAGGGTCAAGAATATTTCAGGCAGATCTTTAATTCATTCTCAAAATCTCCAAGAAGAGGATAACTCACATTCTCCCAAATTAACTCACTGCTGCTAGGGATGTGGTTTTCCTTGGGAGCTGGTATCCCAAACTGGACCCTGCTGCTCCTCTCAGCCCTGCTCATATTTACCTGATGATTGAGTGTCTATTTGCACACCCCGTGCCACAGCACCGCCGTCTACCTGGCCTTTGATTTCTTCATCCTCACTCTATTACTCTGCAGTTGTCTTTATTGAATTTCATCTCACTGATTTTTTTTTTTTTTTNNNNTTGGCTGTTTGTCTAATTTATCACCAATATTTTGAATTCTGATCCTCATTTCTGGAGCGTTCCAGGCTCCTCTCTGCAGGGTCTCAGGCTCCTTCTGCTTTATTATGCCCAGCACAGCTGAAATATAAAGCAAACGGACTCCGGCCCGTGGCAGATGAGGGGAAGCATTTGAAATGCCCTCCTCGGTGGTGGGAAATGCTTGGCAGCTGTTCCCTGTGTCAGTTCAGCCGATGACACTTCCACCCCTGGTGCTGCCTGAGCTTTCTTCCCAACTCCCCTTGTAGGGGATGTCACATGGGACTGTGTCAAGCTCTTTAATGAAGTCAAGGTATATCACATCTGCTGCCTCCTCCCCTCCGATCCAGGAGACCAATTACACCGTCAAAAAAGGAAATTAAGTTGGTTTGACATGATTTGCTATTGACAAATCCGCAGTGGCTGTTCCTTATCACTCCATTATCTCCTCAGTGCTCCCAAAATTGATTGCTGTGTAATTGGGCCACGCGTCTCACGGAGTATAGGGCAAAATGTGCTCAACCCCTCGGGCAGCCAGGCAAGTGGAAGCAAAAAGCACTTTTCCTCCTCGGCTTTCATGTTCCCAGATCCATGTGTGCTGCCTTGGACACGCTGCCAGTGCTGGGGAGGGTGTGGAGGCACCAGGATGGCTCCTGCCCTCATCTTTGGGCACCTTTGGTAGGCATCCCAGTCATTCCCATGTTGGTGGTGTCCACAAAGGGCTGTGCGCTTGGTTATTTAGGGATTTATGGGTTCTCAAGGGAAGCTCAGCATTGATCCAATTTATCCCGTGGACTCCCAAATCCCTGGAGCCCTTAAGCAGATCTGGAGGCAGCTGTTTGTGCAGCTCTGCCCTCACTGCGGTCTCCCTCCACCAACTCCTGTGTTTACTCTTCTTATGAGCACCACGATTTAGTTTTATGACCCAGCGATCAATTCTCCATCAGGAGCTCTGGAAAAGCTACTGATGTGTTTCCAATAAATGGTACGTCAAGGAAAATATATATGATCCTGTCCTGTCCCTGTCTCGTTTCCTTCTGCATCACATGCAGCCTTTACAAACATTTCGAGGAGGCAGGAAAAGGGGGCTCGTTGTTTGTTTGAGGCATTAGGAATGAGGGGATATCGATTCCCCGGGGACAGGGGGATTGGTGGACAGGGAAATTCATACAGCAGGCACCGGCGAGGCTCAGACAGGGAGCGTGTGCCGTGGGTCTGCAAAGAGCAATTGCTCTGGAGGCAGAAATGAAACAAGTGTCAGGGAGAATAACTGGAGGCTGATGTTAATAATTAAGATTTCTAATGAGAGCATTCGTTTTTCTCCAGTAGATGGATTCAGCCCTTCCCGTCCTGGTGCTGTTGTGTATAAACTGAGCTCATTTTTTCACCTGCTCAGGACAAAACACAGCACAGGCAGAGATTGCTCTTCATGCTTTCTAGGATGGACAGGTCAGATGAGGATGGGAACAGTTATATGGGAATGGGGACTCAGGGAGATTTCATGGCTCTCTGCAGCTTGCTCTTGGTGAGGAGCAGAGGGACAGCACTGCTCTCCTCTTTGGTAGGAATTGCTGGAGCTGTGCCAGGGGAGAGTTAGGTTGGATTTTAGGAGAAAGTTCTTCCCCCAGAGGGTGCTGGGCACTGCCCAGGCTCCCCAGGGAATGGGCACAACCCTGAGGCTGCCAGAGCTCCAGGAGCGTTTGGACAAGACAGCACAGGGTGGGGTTGTTGGGGTGTCTGAGCAGGGCCAGGAGTTGGAATTAAATAATCCTTGTGGAACCCTTCAAACTCAGTGTATTTAATGATTCTGTGATATTTAATGTACTCCTGTCCGTGGGAGCTCAGTCCCACCTCTGCGACCTTCCAGTTTCCTCATCTGGAAAAGGAACTTTAGGAATCATGGAGCTGGGTGAACTTCAATGAAAAAAAAATTTATAAAGAATTTGAGTTTTGCTGAGATCCACATCTGTGGTGATAGGAGTGGGCTGGAAACAGGAGCATCTATTATGCCGCAGGTTTTTTTATATCCTGGAGAAAATCCAAACTCAGGCATTTTTGTTTGAAACTGGTACATCAAAACATTGCAAATGCAGTTTGGTACAACGCCCCAGTTTGATGAAACAAAGGAAAAAAGTCCCCATTTCTGAATTTCAGCGTTGTGGAACTGATGATTCCAGAAAAACCTTTCAACTTCTCACCCTATCTCAAGATGAAAACAAATGTTGAACTACAGAGATTTCCCAGAGGAAGGAAATTCTGCTTTCCTCACACCTCTAACACTTACTTTTTGTTGTAAATCATTTTGAGCTCTACAGATGAAAAGCTCTTGGTAGATGCAAAATATTGCTGCTTTTTATTTTATTTATTATTCATCATGATAGTTCCTGCCCAAAGAGGAATTCGTATTCTTTCTTTCTTAGCTGCTGGGTCCCATGAAAATTGCCCGGCTACAGAGCCTGGCTGCCTTTACTTGTGGAAGACATGGGAAATGCATTAAAATTTCATCATTTCTGGCTTAAATTGTTTACTTTTTTGACCAGCTCTGCTGGGAGATGTCATCTGGCTCCCCAAGAACCAGTGGGCTTTGCTTTGCCAGGCTGGGCCACTTCGTCCATGCCCTTGGCACATCACAGGAGGGAGCGTGGGAAAAGGGGGGATCCTGTGGGAGCTGGGTTGGGAAGAGAGGAGGCAACTGATGAGCTTTGCTAATTGCCAAGGCTTGCAGATGGCTGGACCACATCTTTCCCGAGGTTGTGCTGGCTGGATTTGCTCTGGCACAAGGCGGACACGGCACCTGCTCCCCACCAGCCCCGGGGGCACAGGTAGCCGGGAAGGGGGATATTAAAAGGACGTCTGGCAAAGCGCCCGTGTGGCACAGGAGGGGAGGGAGCCTTCGATGCAATTTCCCCAAATACGCAATTAATTTTGACTTAATAAGACATTTATTGTATAATAAACAACAACTGATTCTATGAAAAAATATTTATTGAGGATTTACGGCTGAGTAATGAATTTGTAGCTCAGTTTGCCTCGACGAGATTTATTTACATAGCAGTTAAACCCCAATCAATAATATGCTTTTAATAATCACTGTATTTAAGTAGTATTTCAACAATGCACTGTAATTAGGCCATGAATTCTTCTGTAATTCTTTAGATTTAGTATACTTTGGGGTTCCGAATCTCTCCTTGATCGTGATGCGAGTGCTCCATTAACGTTAATTAAGTGCGTGCCAATCAAGCAGAGAATAAACCTCGCTGTGTGCGAGTCGTCGGTGAATAGCAATGGGGTGGTGGGAGGGAAGCAGCTCAGGCTTCAGGGATGGAGAGCAATGCCTTCACTTCAGCATCCTTCACTTTGGATCAGTTATCAGCAGGATCAGCTCCTGGGAGAAACAGGAGGGCAGAGACCGACGCTGCTGATGGGAACGTTCCCATCCCCTGTGCCACGCTGTCCTCTGATTTGAGCCAAAGAGCTCCCAAGCAAGGCTTTGAGATTAAATTGCTGGTTTATAGATGTGTAGCTGTGGCTCTGTGAAGCTCCTGGAATCCCCAGGAGCTGGGTTTGCTGGGCATATTCTCTCTGTATCTGGGAAAACAACTCCTGGGCCGGGTGGTACGGAGGGTGCAGGGTGGGGATGCCCATCCTGGTGCTGATGGGTGTAGGTTTGTGTTGCTGGCTGCAGGGAGTGGATCCTGCGTTTGTGGCTGTTGAACACCTGGTGGAAGGCGAGTGGCCACAAGGAAGTCTGGCACTTTGCACCCCTCTACCCATGGGAATTGTAACTTGGATTTCTGGCAGTTTAATATTCCTCTGGGTGCGCTGAAAAACGTGAGCGTGGAGTGGGTGCACTTCGGAGCATGATGCTGCAAAGTTTTGCTCTGCTCACAAGGCACTTGGAAGTCTTTCTAGATCAATCATGCTTTAAATGCACATTTTTCTCTGCTCTTGGTCTGTCTAATCTCTCTTTGTCTCAGCAATTGTACCTCCTGTCTCTGGCTGCAGCCGATGATATCTCTCCTGAGGAAGATACGGGTGTGTATATTTAGAAAAAGTCTCCTGCATTCTTCTCCCGGACACGGGACACTTGAAATGGCTTTGGGGGGAAAAAGAAGAAAAGCGCAGAAATACGGCCCTTCACTGTCTTGTTTCTTTGTGCCTTGTTAGAAGAGGGCCCAAGGCAGGAGTGTTGCCACAGAGCCACGTGTGGAGCAGGGCTGGCAGTGCAGGAGGGGAGGCACTGAGGAATATTTACTGCACAGGAGAAAAGATTTGGTGCTAACGACTTCTTTTCTTTTAAGTTTGGTAAATCATCCTGCGCTGTGGTTCAAGCACGGCTGGCAGAGAGGTGAGGGAGACGGGGAGAGAAGTGAGGGGTGGCAGCTGCAGAGGAGATGGAGGAGAAACCTCCTTGACAGGTTAAAATCTCCACGAGAATCTCCAAGTGAACTTTCCCCGGGAAAGGCACGGAGTTGGGAAATTAAGCAAGACAGCAGGCAGGGAAGAAGGATGCCCCGTGTTACGTTAATCACTCTTCTTAATTGCTTTGACTCTGCTGACCACTCATTTCTTATCCTAACAAAGACATGAGAGCCATCCGCTCCGGACTGCAAAGCAAATCCCAAGGGAAGCTCCCCTTGTGGTCTGTCAGGGACCCAAACAGCTTTGAGACTGCCAGCCCCGAGGTGCAGCCGTGTTGGGACATCGTGGTGGCCGGGCTGGTGGTCAGGGTCCCACAGGAGGCTGAGCCCAACGAGCCCAGAGGGATTTTTTTTTGAAGCAAAGGGTCGTGTGAGGTATTGGTTCAGCACCTCCACTCCTGCTCAACCAAGGTACAGAAAACCAGGCAGAGCTGCTGCCATCAGTGTTTTACCAACCCTCTTTGAGCTGAATAGAATCCTGTTGCTCAGCTGTGCAATTTGCACTGATTCTTCCATAAATTCATGGTCTAAACTCACGAGGAGCAGGCAGAAAGGTGCCTGCTGCTTTTCGCCTGGGCTTGATCCAGCACAGAATAATTGCCTTGACTGTTTCACTCTGTGCCTGGCAGTTCAGGGCTTAGAAATCCCCCACAAAAGAGCCCAGCACACAGAAACTTGACTCAGAGTCTAAAGCAAATCTGCAACTGGCAGAAGTGCAGATCTTCAGGCTCAATCAGATGCATAAAGACAGGCAGGCCAAGCTGAGATGGGAATATGTTGCTTCAGCTGTGCGCTGAAAGCTGCTGAAATTTTCCATATCAGAGGCTTGCTTTACAAAAAGGGACAGTCTGGCCTGGGGTTTGCAGGGAGGAAAACAGCAGTGGTGACGACAGCAGCAATAAAAAGCTCTCCCTGCTTTCCACACTGGTGGGAATTGCTTGTCTGTGCTCTTCCAGTGACTTTCCAAGCCAGTTTTCTCTGTGTACGAATCAAAAGTCTCTGCCTGTTTGCCCTTGGTGTGTCCCAGGCTCCAGCAGCCCTGCACCGGTGTCACTGGTCACAGTGGAGCTGTGTGCCCACCCTGGCTGTATTGCAGGTGTCAGAGCTGGGCTGGGCTGTGTTTGGGCTCACAGAGAGCACCTGTGTTGTAAAGAGGGGCTGGTTGAAGCGGTTGTGGGTATTTATTTAATATATTTTTATATATGTGGAATGGTGATTTTATGCATTTTAGAATCCCAGACTGGAGGGGACCTTAAAGCTGATCTCATTCCACCCCCTGCCATGGGCAGGGACACCTCCCACTATCCCAGGTTTCTCCAAGCCCTGTCCAACCTGGCCTTGGACACTGCCAGGGATGGGGCAGCCACAGCTTTTCTGGGAATCTGTGCCAGGGCCTCCCCACCCTCACAGAGAGGAATTTTTCCTCATTCCCTTCAATGTGCCTCTTGGTGATTAAACGAGCAGCTCAGCTACAGGGGAAAAATATTGTCCATGCTCTGAGCTGTTCTGGAGTTCTTCAAAATGAGCCTGAGGAGCAGAGAAATGCCCACTGGTGCTCTGCAGGAGATTTTTAATCAGTCCAAGATACTCAGTCCGAGCGAGAGAGGTCGTGTTTTTGTGAGGGGAAACTTTGCTGATGCCAGCAACATCTTTTCCTCTGGTGAGAAATAACTGGCCTGGCTTGGGAACGGAGTTGGGCAGCCCAGCTGGCCCAGGGATGGCCACGAGAGGACTTTGGCCTCCCTGCTGCATTTCTATTCCCCCAGCACTGCGGCAGCGCTGGACACTCGGACACCGGTTGCATTAAACATGGGGTCAGTCATTTCCCTGCCTTCCTTCTTTGTCTGTAATTCTGCATCTAATGGCAGCAATTAGTCACTGTCCAAGAAGGGATGAGCAAGCTCCTGGCTCATCCCTGCTCTCTGACGGATCTGCTCCTCCAGAGGGATGGAAAGGTCGTTAGCAGAGGGTTAGTTATTGATCGGCTTGGGGGAGAGAGAGGGTCCAGAGGTGAGGCTCAGCACCAGGCTTAAACGATGGGCCAGAGAGAGGAAAGAAAAATAGGCTGGCAGCAGCCCCAGGGAGCCCCCAGCCACCGTGCCACAGATGCAAAGGACAAATTCTTATTGATTGGAGAGGTGTTTTTGGAGGTAGGTTATTTCTTTTCCCTCCCTAAAGCGGGGACCAATTATGGCTGTTGACTGGCAGAGACAAATGCCACAAGTACCAAGCCTGGATTTCCTAAGGCCATCCTGCTTCTCCTGATGGTGGGGTTGTAAAAACCCACTGTCCTAAAACGAGCACCCTCGAATGGGCTGGGAGAGAGAACTATGTCCCAGAAAAGGAAGGGGGCTGGTTTTTGCACACAGGTGGGCAGGAACAGCTCTGCAAAATGGCACAAAGGGAAACAAGTAAGGAAATCAGAGGAAATCCTGAGTGCAGAGTGGGGAAGGAATGGGGTGCTTTGGACAGTGGCTGTGCTGGAGGATGGACAGAAGGATCTGGGGGAGATCCAATGATTCAATTGGCTCGTTTCTGGCACTGATTATAATTAAGTTGTTCAGCAGATAAATTAAGGCCATTGCCAAGTTCTAGGAGGGAAGGACCTTTATGGTGGATAAGGGCCAGGCTCTCCTTGGGGCGGGGAGCTGGGGGGAGTCTGGCTCTTCCCGACCATCAGTCACACCTCAGGGCCCGCTGAACACCCTCCAACCTCCTCTTCCATCACAGCCGTGTCAGAGAGAGGGATGAGGTTATTGACTGTGCCAACAGGGCTGATAAATCACAGCCTCCACGCCCGGCAGTGCAGGATACCCTCGGCCTGCTTGGGTTGGGCTTCATCCCAAGCCCAGCTCCGAGTGTCCCTCCATGGATGTGGGGATGGTGCTCCTAAAGAGACATCAGCAGTGATGCTTCCTGCTCTTGCTTAGGGTCTCCGAAGTGTTTCCTCTAATGCCTTACTCCTCCTCTCCTCTTCCTTGAGTGGCTGTATTTCCCAGGTGGAGACTGGCTGTATTCCCTGAATCGTCTCACTCCTGGAGGCCCCTTCCTCTGGAAAAGAGCTGTGAGACCATTTCTGCTCCTCCAGGCCAAGGGGTCTGGACAGGGGTGCAGTGAAAAGCTGACAAACCCACCCAGCCCTTGCAGGCAGCACTGCCAAGAACCTCTCGATGCTCCCACTGAGATGGCCAACAGCTAAACTGGGCCTGGGTGGAAGCAGGGATGGATTCACATGCGGGTGGGAAGAAGGGAGAGCAGCAAGGCGGGATACCTGCACCCTTCCCATGCTCGTCCTGTCTCCACCCTGCGAGTGATGGAGTGTAGCCCTCTTCTCTGTAGTGATTATCCTGTTCTTGGAGGCTTCTGTGACCTTCAGCAGCAGATGGATAATGCTGCGGGCAGGCAGGAGGAAGGCTGGGGAGCATTGCCTTCAATACGGCTTCGCCCTCCTGATTTATACGGGGGAGCGAGCGGTGCTGATGCTCGCTGCTGCTCATAGATTATCTTCATTCCAGCAGCACTCAGGCAGACAGGAGAGGTAACAGAGAGCCACCCGCCACCCTATCTGTCACCTTCCCTCCGGCACCGGCGGTGGCTGCCGCAGAGCCGGCTCTTCCAGGGGAAACTTTCCCTCTCCATCAAACACCGCAGCAAAAAGTCATATTCTGCAAACAGGTCCATGTGTCTCTGGGGAGCTTGTCATGGCTGTGTCTCTGCCGGGCCTCTCTGGAGGACAGGGAAGCAGGGGTGGAATAATGCTGGAGAGGAGCTGATGGGCTCGGGGGAGCAGGAGGGTTGAGGTCTCTGTTCAGCCCAGGGTGGTGCTGGGATTCATGGCTGTGTTTCAAGGTCTGGGCATCTCAGCTCAACCAGTGGAAGGTAAATCGAAGGCGCTGGGGACCTGCTGTGATTTCTTGCATTGCTTTTGTTTTATTCTCCCTCTCCTCACCACTCAGGCCTTCATTTCCTGAACTGGGATTAATCTTAATCTTACTTACCCTCCTCCTAGGGGATCGGGGAGGCTTGTTCTGTTCATATCTGGAAAATGCTCTGAAATCCTCTGATGAAAGGTGCTGACAGAGCACTGAGGATTTCCAGGATTCAGGGTTTTAGATGAATGGAGAGGTGGAAAGCACAGGGGGCTGAGGGGGTGGTTTTGTCAGCGTGGTGGGCTCGGTGTGCTGGGAGAGCTGGCAGTGGGATCCCTGGGAGATGCCCCCTACAAAGGACACTGAGAATCACATTTTTTGAGCTGAAAGTAGAAAGTCTTGGCAGCGGCACCAGCCGGGAGCATCTCGGGAGGAGGGGTGGGAAGCCTGAAGGCAAGTTATACCTTTCTTCTCTCACTGCCTCTGAGAACACATGAATTATCCAGCCTTGCTTTGCTGCCTGGAGACCAGGATCAAACCCAGGTATGGAGAGTGCTGGTGTTTGTGCCGAGGCTGGGCAGACGGGGGGGGTGCAGCAGGCAAAGTGTGGGGCCTGAAGTGCTCCCTCTTGGAGAGCATCGTGTGCTTTGGCTCTGAATTGAATTTTAATTCCTCCTTTTCTTGTTTTTTTTTAATATTGTAAAATAGTCAGGCTTTAGATCTCTGTGCTTCTCTTTTTTTTATTATCAGCTGTATGTAAAATGTGCCCAGTAGCCCAAACATAATGAGTGTACTCAGCGTGGAGCCAGAGGAGTGTGTGATGTGCAGGGAGTGCAAAGCCCAACCCTGCAGCTTCCCAGGGCTGAGCCTCCTTCTTGGGTAGCTCCAAACAAAGTCCTTCCACTGAAACCTCCACAGGCTTCAGGGCAGGTGGGAGACTGCACATCCCAATCCTCTTTTTGCTCAGGAGAACTCTGTTTCTAACACCAATTTGATCAGCATCCCGTGGCCGAGCAACCTGGGCTTGGCGCATTCAAAATTGCCCTGCGGCATAAGATGAACAAAATCTGAATGCCTGGTGAGCAGCAGTCCATCGAGCAGGAGGATGTATTGCTCCAAATGGAAATAATTTCTATTGCTAGGGAAGAGAGTGGCCTGTTCTGAGCTATTGCACCGGGCTGCTCAGTAATTTGTGCAGTGCAGATGGGAGCACAGAGCCTTTACTGCCGGAGAAAGCTCGAGTCAAGTTGTTAAGGAAGAAATATCATCAGAAAGAGCCAGGAAACATAAAGATCAAAGTTGAAAATAATTTACATTTCATCAAGAACTTGTGGAAAAAGGACAAGGAAAAAAAAGCCAGCCCTGTCGGTTATGCGAGGTTTTCAGCAGGAGGAGTAGGATTCGGGAGGAAAACACACAGAAATTGACTTTTCCCTGTATTTTCAAAGTGAGAATTGACTGCCGAGCCACAAGTGTTACTTGAAGTGACATTTGTGGGCGCGTTGTGAAAATCCTCAGACAGCACAAAGCCTTGTTCAGCAGCAGCCATGTGTCACTTTGAACCCTGTGAAGCTCTCACGAGTGCTCTGACAGCAGGGACACGGGATCCAGGAGCTCGGAGTAGACAGCATTGGGGTTATCCATGAAGGTTGTGATTTTCTCCCAGCCTTTCACATTTATTTTTTGGGGAGGACCATCGTGCAGAGGGAGAAGTGGACATATTGATGGGATGCAATTTGTGCTCTTGCCCAACTCCTTGGAATGTTCGTCTATCATTCCTCTATCTGTAGCATTTTAATGCCTTTATAAAACGTTTCCTAACGACAGAAAGATAATTTGGCTAATGCAGCTCTGCACAATTAGGTTCCTCAGTTAAAATCATGTTCCTGCATCAGATGCCCTTTCCTCTCGTAGCCTATTTTTCATACCCTGGGTAAATATGTTTAATAATCAATTGGCATGTTATTAACGCACAATAACGATCTCACTAAATCGAAGCTCAGGCTTTATTTGAGACACTTACAGTAAATATTGACTGTTCTGCAGAATTATGGCAGAGCCCTGAGCAGTCTGTTCCAATGGGAACTGGATCCATTTTTTAATACCAGTTATTGATTTTCAGCGAGCAAAGTGCCTTGAGACATCCGTGGTTTTCCTCCTCCTCCCTGTGAGCTGTTGGGAGGTGATGGACACAAACCAGGGAGAAGATTTCCCTGTGCTCCATCAATAGTGCCATGGCTGGAGATGGGCAGAGCTGGTGGGCATTTCTCCCTCTCCCTTTGGAGGTTTTCCCAAGGCTGAGGTCGCTCCCGTCCAGCAGTGCTGGCTGAGGACAGGTCCCTGCCACCCGCCACGGTGACAACTGCTTGCTGCAAAGGTTCTGGTTTAATTTCCTGCCCTTAATTGCTGCTAAGGAAAAAAAATAGCCTTGTTTGGACATTTGATGAAGATTCCTGCCAGCTCCCATTTGCCTGCTGTCCTGTGACCTGTCCACTCAAAGGCTGATGAGAACCGACGCTCGCTTCTCCCGGCGCATCCCTGGATGACGAGCCCCTGCCACCTCCACACGGATGAGCCGGCTGACATGGGGGTGACATGTTTACAGCCCTGCTAAGATCCACTCTCTCTCCCTCTGTGCTCTTTGTGCCTCACCATTGCATCCTTTTAATCAGGGCCACCCCTAGGAAGACTTTTTTCTGTGCTGATTCACGTCCCCGTGAGTGAGGTCAGTTGTCCTGCTCATGCTGGTATTTGATGATGGTCACACCAGACCGATGTGTTAGGCTGCTTTTCCCAGAGGAATGGGGTTAGCTTTCCCCCAGTGCTTACGAAAGCTGTGGGAATAGCAGATATCTCCATTTTTCACTCAGGTGGGAGAGGAGGGAGATGGAAATTATTCACATCTCATGCAAGATCTATTAGTGAATGCCTCGGAGCAGGTAGGGTGGTTTTTCCCCTTGTAGGAGGGGAAACAGGCTCGTAGGAGCCCCGTTTTCTTCTGTGGAGAAAGGTTTGAAGGGCAGGGTGACTCTCAGGGTTGAGAGTTTACTGCGTGTGATGCACAGCACACGGAATTCCTCAGGAATGACTTTGCAGATCATTCTCCTGGTGGGCAAATCCATTTGTTGGAGGTAGAGAGGGACAAGGAGCGTGTCTGTGCTGTGTGTGCAGGGATGCAGGGACAGCTGTGCACACTCTGAAGCCAGAGGAGCTTCCAGATGTGCACAAACTCTTGTAAATGACTGTGAGGTGCTGTTAAGGCAGGAGCTGGGGAAGGGCTGTGCCTCGGCCGTAGCTCATGGAGATTTGAAGTCCATTGGCGTGGCTGACTGTCTGTGTATATTTATGTAGAAGACTTTGCGTCCCTGGAAGGTGCTGCTGCTTGTTATTTTGACTGATTACAGGAGAGTGACTGTACTACAATAGCAGGAGCCACTCATTAGCTGTGGCGTAGCACAGAGAAATCGGCAACTTGTTCCAGCCACATCTGCCCCTGGAGGTGAATATTAAACAGGAATTGATCCCCGGTAATGAGAACACAGCCCGGGCTGCTGTGATTAGCACCGGTTGAATTTTAAATAGTTAATTATTTCAACAGGCAAAAGGAGCTGTTTGGGGGGGTGGGAGAGTGTGTTGTGTTTGGGGTGGTGGCTGTGTGTGAACGGGTGAGGGTTGGTGTGGTGGCAGTGAGTGTTTTGGGGGGTGTAGGTGGCTCAGATTTGGCAGGTTTGTGTGCATATGGTGTGAGTGTGAGCAGGGTACACCTGGAATGCTGCCTGGAGAGTGCTGGGGGGGGCTTTTATCCAGGTGAGGAGGTAGAGGGGTGGCCCCATGCCTTTTGGAAGTGCATATCTTGGAGCAAACAAGTTTTGGACAGAGTTCAAAGAGCTGTGGAGATGAGGGTCTGAGGGCACTGTGCATGTGCTGCCCCAGCTGAGCATGCAGGGTCCATTCCCAGTCCCTCCAGCCTCAGGACAGGAAAAGCCTGGGGAAGCAGGTCTGGAGAGTTGTGATGGGAATGCACTGAATCCCATTTTTCTTGCATTCCTCCATCTCTGCTCCCTTCTGGAGCGCTGCAGAAACAAAGGGAAGGCGAGAGAAGGTGGTGGGTGCCAGGGGAAGGCGTGCTGTCTGCCTGGAGACAGGGGAATTATCCAGCTTCAATAAGTACCTTTCAAAAAGAGAGGAAAGAAAGAGAATTTCGCCCTTCTCCTCACCCCACGCCTCCCAAAATACCAAATCACCATGATTAAAAATTGACTCAAATGGACAAGCAGGCCCGGTAATTGATTGTGGCCTTTCATTCTTGCAGCCACACTTAATTAACCTTTAGACTCAAATACCAAGCACTGGTTAGACAGAAAGGTGCAGGCAGGGAGGAAGACGACAGTGCCTGTTGGGAGGATCCTGGGCTCTGAGAAGTCCTTTGGGGTGAAGATGCCTGGATGATGCTCTGGGGAAGAGCAGGCTGTGCAATAACACAAGGCCTGGATTTGGAGGTTTAGTTCCCTTGACCAGACTGCAGAAGGAAGAATAAACCCTTCCCAGGTTATTTTCCCCCAGTGTGTTCCAGCTCAGCTTCCTTTCATGTGCTGTTGCTGATATTTATTGCTTACAACCATTGACAGGAGCTGACACCAAGGTGTGCTCCGCTGTAGAAAACCACCAGGCTGAAAACTGCACAGATGGGTTTGTCTTTGTGTGTTGAGCGTTACCTTGTAGTGGTGAGGGGAAAAAACAGAGAATGTGTGGCAAGGAGTGCTGTAAATGGACTCTCAGGTAGTAAAAACCTGTTAGTTGAAGGATGCTTTCTTTCACTGTGTGTTTCTTGTTAAATCAGTCTCCAGAACGAAAACAAAAATGTGGCAAGCAGGGATTCCTGTGGCCTTTCCCTTAGGGGAGGTATCAAAGTCCATTGTTGGGTATGAGGAGCTGAGAAGATAAATGGCCTGCCCCTGGGGCTGTGTGGGGCTTGGTCTTCCCTCAGTATTATTTCCTTGGCACACCTCCCCAGGCTGTTCCCTGAGGATCTGTGGGAGACCATGTTTGGGCGCAAAAAGGGTATTTTTGTCTGTTTCAAGAGCTGCCTGTCTCCCACACATCCCCCTTTCCTTTCAGCCGTGGATCCCGTGGTTTTACGCTCAGGATCATTAATGCAGAGCTCCTCTGGCCTCCTTACAGCACGAGTTGTCTCTGCTCTGTGCAGTGCAAACGTGCTTTGACCTGGAAAGCCTCTGCCAGCAGCAGATGGAGCAGACCTGCAGGCCCAGCTGCTCCGTGCCCTGCCAGGTGCTGGGGATGCTTTGGTTTTTAAATGCTTTGGTTGAAAGAAACTTGGAGTCTGCTCTGGAACTGGGGATGTATCAGAGGAAACTTGGGGCCAGGCATCAAAATGCGTACTCTAAATGAGGTGACTCATTTCAGAGGAGATAAGGATGAACGGAGAGGAGGCTCTGAGTGGTGGATCTGAAAAAGGTGGCGTGGCTTTGATGGTGTAGTATCAGTTGTGGTTTTCACATCAAGCCCTGGTTCAGTATGAAAACAGGAGGGCTGGTTTGGAGGGTGCAGCTGAGAGCCAGAAGTGTGAATACAAAATACACGGCGCGATAAACAGGGAAGGTTCCTATAGGAACAGTGGCAGCTCTTGAATGTTCATGGGAAATCGTTTGCTTCCAGATATGTAAATGTGAGCTTGTCCAGGAAATTTTGGATAGGGCCAAATTGTGCAAAATGTCCCAAATTTTTGGATAGGGCAGCGATGGCTGAGCTTGGCTTGTACTCCAGACTCTGTGGCAGGGCTTGGGCTGGGTCCTACCCGCAGCTCTTTCTGTATTCATCTCCCTTCGACCAGGGGCCTCGGGAGGCTTGGAGACAAATTGCATTTGTGCATATCAGATGGAGACTTTGGGGATTTGAGCAGGAATTCTCTGCCTTTTGTCTTTTATCATTAGGAGTCAGGGATGGAGGTGACAACAGAGTCATGTATGAATGCAGAGTAAACAAAGCTGCCTGTGGGTGTGATGACATGTTTCTTTTGTCCGTAATGTATTCATCCTCGGGTGCTCCAGGGTTATGCATTTAATTTGTTGTGCAATTGGCAGCTTTAGCAGTACTTAAGCATCCAGCTATCCTTGCCTAAAAATAACTGGAAAGCAATGGGCTGGGTTTTTTTTGTTCAGGAGGAGGTGGGCCAAGGAGACAAAAGGATTGCAGCCCAATCCTGACAAGCCCACCGTGGTTTTCTGGTTATTTGGGCTGTTCTTCATCCCTTACCCACTTCGAAGCAGCTCTGGCCACAGGCATCTCTAAGGGAGGAAGAGTAGGCTGGTGGTTACAGCACCAGCTCAGGATTTAGGTGATTTAGGCTGAACCTCTCATTTTGCTGCTGTCTTTCTGTGTCGTCTTAGTCTCTCTGCAGTTGTAATATCACCATTTCTGCACGGGGAGGTTGCAAGAGTAAATATATTAAAGATTGGGAGGCATTAAGGTGCTGTGGGAAGGCTCCTGCAGAGCAAGAGAGCGTGCACCTGCAAATCTCAGCGGCTCAGAGGGGAGACAAAAGCAGCCTCAAATATATTCTTTTTAATATCTCATTATTTCTGAGTCAGCTGGAAGATTTTGCACTGTCCTTGGCAGGGAAGGAGACCTTCCTTGTCAGGTCATACAAGCACAGCATTTAGGCAGGAAAAGACCTCCAAGATCATCCAGTCCAACCTGTGACTGATCCTCACCTTGTCAAGCAGACCAGAGCTCTGAGTGCCACATCCAGGCGTTTCTTAAACACCTCCAGGGATGGTGACTCCACCACCTCCTTGGGCAGCCGATTCCAATGTCTGACAAGCCTTTCAGTGAAGAAATTCTTCCTGATGTCCAGCCTGAGGTCTGGAGCAGCAGCTTTGATTTCCCTCTCTTTGTGCCGTTGTGTCCTGGAGCTATCTTGCATTAGAAGCAGGAGAATGTCCAGCCCAAGGTGGACCCTGTCCCCACGATGCTGGCACTGCAGGCCCTCTGTGGCACTCCTGACTGGGAAGCTGAGGATTTTGAGCTGGTCTGGGTGCTTGACACTCCTTGTCAGGAAAAATTAATCCGTGATGGATTAATTTTTATTAATTTAAAGGGGTTTATATGTTTATATTAACATAAAGAGGTTTAAGTCCAAAAAGGAGACAGAGGAGTTCTGTAACTTTACTCGAAGAAAGGGAGAGGCTGTGGGGCATTTCCCATGGGATCTCTCAAATTGTTGGAGGACACAGCCTCCCTTTTATCTTCATTTCCTGCCCACATTTCCCTCTCTCTTTCCCGTTGGCTGAGGTAATTCAGAGGTGCAGACTCCCCAGACCACCTAATACAGACCCCTCCTAATGTGCATCCCCCCTTTTCTTTTTCTTTGTGTCTCTGTTCTCTTTCTCTAAGTGCAGGAATTTAGCACGGCCTTGGGGGAACAACAGTCGCTGTCAAAGAGTGGAATTCCTGTGGAATTTATGGTTCCTCCCACTGCTTCTTTCACCTCTCAATATCTGGCTTTATCTACCAGCAGGCCCACAGTTTGTGAAGACACCTCCCTCTCGTTCCTTTCATCCTCAAAGCCGGGCTCAGGCTGCTGGTGCCCAACATCATCTCCAGGCTGGCTCAGCTCAGCAATGGGCTGGGGGCTGCTGTGGAAGGGACTCAGAGAGTCGCTGTCAGAGCTGCTCCTGCTCCGTATTTAGCGGCAGCACCGCTCAGGAGCAGTTTCTGGACCCTCACAGATGTGTTTGGCAGCTGATAACGGGGCTGAACTTTTTGTTTCAGATCCTACAGAAGTTTGGAGCTGAAAAACCTTGTGAGCCCAGGGTCTGAACCCCTAGGAAGATTAAATTCCCTGCCCCTACTTCGAAAGGCGCTGAGAGTCTGTCTGGCAAGACAGGTTCATTAACAAATTAATAGAATAATCAGCGGGGCTTTGTGTGCGTTTTGCAGATAAAAAACTGGTAACAGCGTTCTTTGGCTCTTTAATGGGCTGATAAGAGCCAACTATCTGCTCCATGGCGGGGCTAATCACAGAGATAACAGAGGTTAAATCAACTGCGGGGCGCTGGCGAGGGGCCGCGCCGAGGCGGGGATGGATGGAGGTGGGAGCTCAGGGGTTTTAAACATGATGAAAGGGAATAGCTGCAAAGCGAGGGAAGGGAGAAAGCCAGGCGCCAACTCCGTGGAGATTTTTCTGAGCCCCGTGCAAAGACCGCAAGGGCTGAGGCTCTGGGAGGCTGATGCAGTCTGGAAGTGGCTGGGTGGGGTGCAGGGAGCTCCTTCTGCTCTCGGGTCTTTCCATGGGGGTTTGGACAAGGAGCAGGGTGCCCAGTGAAGCTGTGGCTGCCCCTGGATCCCTGGAAGTGTCCAAGGCCAGGTTGGGCAGGGCTTGGAGCAACCTGGGATAGTTGAAGGTGTCCCTGACCATGGCAGAGGGTGGAATGAGATATCTTTAATGTCCCTCCCAACCCAAACCATTCCATGACCCCACAATTCTATGAGAGTTGTTGCCAGCACTTTCTCTCTAGGATAAGAAGCTGGGAACAGTGTGGGACAGGTTTTTTAGGAGTCCAGCAGGGAAGAGGAGGAGTGGGCTGTGTGCAGGTTCCCTGGCTGGTGCAGCAAAGCCAAGGCACTCCATGGCCAAGGGTCCCACCACCCAAAGTCCTTGCTGTGAGCCTCTCTAGGAGGATTTCAGGCTCCATCCTAACACCAAACCACCCCTGGCCATGCTTAGCAGCTCTCCTGCCTGGCATTCCAGCCCAGCATCCTCCTCGCTGCGCCCCGGGAGCCAAACACAGCGGGAGTGAGTGGCAGGTGGAGGAGGCAGGTTGGGTAGTGCTTCCAATGCCTTTCAAATCCAGGAGTCTCCTGGTTTTTCTGAACAAAGCCCACAGCCTATCTCCTCTCTGCAGGCCTTCTGCACCTGCGGCTTGCAGCGAGCGGGAGCAGCCCTGGGGTTTGCAGGCGGCGGAGCTGCGAACACGCGATGGCTTTCGCAGGAGCGTCGCTTTACCTTCATAAATTACAAACGTGTGCGCTGAAATATTGATGGGGATACGAGAGGGATCCTCAGGCTTGCCTCAGGAATGCAGCAGCCGAGAGCAATCAGGATTCAGGTTGAGTTTTGCTTTCTGCTGCCTGCTCTGTGGAGTTTTTGAGGTGCATCTGGCATCCAGGGACCTCTGCTCGTGTGTCCTGCCAAGGGTGGAGGGTTTGTCCTCGTGTCACCTGCCCAAGAGCAGGTTGTGGCAAGTGCCGTCAGGGCTGCCCCACTGGAAGCGCTGGGCTCTGTCTTTCCCTGAAGGACTATTAATTTATACAATATTTGCTTTGTTAAAGGAAGGACGTTGTCAGGCGGCTTTCAAGTGATGTGTGAAAGTGACTCTAATAAGACGTTCTGGGGAAGCCTATGGGCAGCCCCGCCTCTCCGCCAAACTTCTCCGGGACTTCTCTGAAAGGAGCAGCAGCAACCTTGATCTTCCTCTCCTCCTCCTCCTCCTCCTCCTTCTCCTCCTCCTTTTCCCCCACTAGCAGAGGCAGTTGCTGCAAAGGAAGCCGGGGGTGGGAGCTCCGGCCGGGAGCCGGTCTCGGCGGATAATTGCCTGTGTCTGACTGCCAGGGAAGAGAGGCGAGGAGGAGATGGCACAGAGGGGTGGGAGTTTTCTTTGGAGAAGCAGCTGCAGCTCTGGGCTGGTGCTTGGCTAATCAGTGCAGTGTGGAAGAGACTGCAAATGAGACCTGCACCTTCCTCCCCAGAGCCTTGTGGGCATCCTCCAAAGGGGATGAGCTCGCAACACCCTTCGGATGGGAAAGGAACCTCAGTACGCCACCACCAGCAGCTTGTCCTGCTCAGGCTCTGGCGATTATTGAGGGATTTTGGTCTCCCTGGGGTCTCCCTGCTGTCCGTGCTGCAGTGTGCAGGTTAAACAGAGGTAGCTCTTGCTGTACCCCACGTTTCTCCATGGGACAGCACTCAGTGTGTGGCTCTCCCCTTACATGTCCACCGTACTCCATGTGTTCTCCATCTTCTCCAACACCAGGATGAAGGGTTGGGATTATTTAAGGTGCTTCTTCCTGGGCCTTTCCCTTGTGTTATAGGAGAAAGTAAAAAAAAAAAACCCAAATGAAAAGCAGCTTCTGGGCAATGAAGGGTCAGGACCTGCGTGGGCAACCCTGAGATGTAAACCTGGGTGTGTAAAGCTTCCCGGGTAAACGGTGTTTTCAGGGATTTTTTTATTGTTTTTGCAAATATTGAAGGAATTAGGTATTGATTAACTCATTAATGCTGTGCTCTGCTATCCCACCTTTCATCCCAGAAGCTCCAATCCCATTAGGGATGCTAACAAAGCGTGAACACATGGAGATTTGCGTGGTGAAGGGGTAAACTGAGGCAGGGTTCAAGCTCAGCTGAGCCAGGCTCATGGAGCTCTGCCTCCTCTTCCTCCTTCTCCTCTTCCTTCTTCTCCTCCTCCTCCAGGCCCCCAGCTGCCTGGAGCAGAGCAGGACTGTTAATAAAACATCCAAACCGTTAGAACCTAAGGAGAGAACAGAAATTGGAGATAAAAGGTGACCCTTTGCCTCACCTCCCTCTATCCCCAGAGGGATCCCTGCACCTCTGGGAGGGGGCGGAGTGTGAGCTTGTGGAAGGGATCTTTAGGTAGTTCTGGCAAGTGGGAGGAAAAAAAATAAATAAATAACTACAACTAAAAGGCACAAGAACGTAAGAGAGGTGCTCCTGCACGGGACAGTGGTGTAAAGGTGCCCTTTGGGAGCCCAGAACAATCTCTTAATTCGGGGTGAGGAACCTCGACGCAAACTCTGGCAGTGACAAAATGCCTTTTTTTTTTTTTTTTTTTTTAATTTATAAGGATTCTGGGGCTGTTGGGAGGCTTAATTAATTAGTTAAGATGTTTTTCACTGTTATTGTGCCTCCCCTCAAAGGCTTCTGACAGTAAATTCTCATCAAGTGGAAGATCTAATAAGTGCCAATTATTGAAGTTTGCTAATTGCCAGCTAATAATAATG
The DNA here is from genome assembly GCA_013397795.1 of Orthonyx spaldingii. Taxonomy (NCBI): domain Eukaryota; kingdom Metazoa; phylum Chordata; class Aves; order Passeriformes; family Orthonychidae; genus Orthonyx; species Orthonyx spaldingii. Next base: position 24,749 of record VZTJ01002237.1, on the reverse strand, counting down.
CTGATTAATAATGCTTTTAACACCACTGTTGATTTCAAATGTGGGTACATCTGCTGCAGCACCATTGATTTAAATTGTCATTTCTTCTGCTTTGTGGCTAATTGGGGTAAAAATCAGGTCGGTGGCATTTTTTTGTCCAAAGTGCACATTGTTCCAGCCCTGGAAAAACCAGCAAAGTTTTAAGGAAGAGATTTAAAAATAAAGGAATAAGCTCGGGAGGATAATGCATCGCGGAGAAGCGGTTCGTTCATTTCCTTGACAAGTGTAATTTAATTTTAATTATTTATGATTCTTCATAGCCCGCTAGAAAATGTTCTGTAGGATATTTTGTAAAACTAATGAAGTCTTAGTAATAGGAGACCTAACTCGAGCCGTGCGCGGAGCCGCGGGAAGACGCAGCTTGTCTCTCTCCTTCTGATTAATCCGTATCAGACCAGGGATGTTTTGCATGATTATCCTTGAGGAATCCCACCCAGGCGGGGATGCTGCTGCTCCAGTTGCGTGGGAAGTGCATCCCAAAGCTTCAGTCTGGTTTTGCCGTAAAACTTTTTTCCTTTTGGAGCTGTAGTGATGGGACGCTCCAGCGAGAGGGGAGTCTTGTCCTCATTGGAGCATCCCATGTCATGCCATGGGATTTGTGATCCCACTGGATTGCTTATCAAGTGGGGTTTCTCTCTAAATTATTCCTATTTTGATTTCTGCCCCTAAATGCCCCAGGGAGTGAGGAATCATGGAGCAAGGAGGGGAGGCGCGTTGGTTTGAAATTCTCCAAAGGAGAACAAAGTGTTCGTGCTGCGGCATCGCTCTGGGTTCGGGATGGGCAGGGATTCCGGAGATGGATCAGGGTCCGGGATGGGCAGGGATTCCGGCATTCCCGGCCCTTACGGATGGATCAGAGTTCGGATGGGCAGGGATTTTGTCATTCCCGACCCCTGGGGATGGATCAGGGTTTGGGATGGGCAGGGATGCCGGAATTCCCAGCCCCTGTAGATGGATCCGCCCGGGCAGGCGTGCCCACAACAGCACGGGGCCTTGAGCGGAAACCTAAATTTAAATGTTAAAAAGCTTTTGTTCATTACTGGTGGCATTTCCTCCCCCTCCCCATTTGTCACTTGGAGCGGAGCTGTGACTCTTTTAATATCAAACAAATAATAAGCTCCCTCTAAAGTGATTTTTCTGACAAGGAGCTCAATATATTAAACTTTATCTATATTTTAATAGCCAATTTCACACCAAACTGCCTTCTTAATAATGTATTTACCACCTGGGGATATTATTCCAACCCATCTGGAAAGAATTGGAAATTAACTGTCCCTAAACTGAGTCTGTGTGTGCTTTAGATGCAGTGGAGATAACAGCGGTGTCATTCCTAGGGGAAGTGGGGGAGGAAGCTCATCATGCACCGAGCAAAATGTCAGCAGCAAAGGCAATAGCTGGCAGGGAAACGAGTGGAGTGCTCTCCTTGCTGCACCCCAGAGCCCAGCCCCAGCCCACCTCTGGAATATTCAGCCTCTTCCAGGAAGAGCCAAGAGCACCTCAAGGGCCTCTCCTGTGCTGTAAGAGCGGAGGGTTTTGGTTTCCAAGGATGCAGCCTGGAGGCAGAGCTCTGGGCAACGGCAGCATCGTGCCCAAGCTGCCGCTGGTCACCTGCCACTGTGGTCAGTGGGCACCCAAAGGAGGGGGAAAAGTTGGATTTTCTAAGCTGGTGCTTCTGATGGCAATTTACGTGGTCAGGCAGTGTGTTTGACTCACTCCGCTTCAGTGTGGTTCTCTCTGGATCCCTCCGATCCCATCTGAATCAGCGCTGAAGCCTGGGCAGGTTGCAGCCTCCCCCTCTCCGTGTGTAGGTGTGTGTTTGGAAAACATCCCTTTGTTTAGTCTGAGTTGGAGATATAATTATTGTTGCTCTTCGTTTCCTTCCCCCGTTTCAAGGGGTTGGACAATTCAGCTCCCCTGGCACTGGGTTCTGTGTGAGAAAAAACAGGGGATGATCCAAGCCTGGCCTTGAACAGGGATCCAGGGGCAGCCACAGCTTCTCTGGGCACCCTGTGCCAGGGCCTCCCCACCCTCACAGGGAACAATTCCTTCCCAATATCCCATCTAAACCTGCTGTCTGTCAGTTTGATCCATTCCCCTTGTCCTGGCACTGAAGTTCTTGACAGAGACCCTCTTCAGCTTCCTTGGAGACTCCCTTCAGATCCTGGAAGGAATTTTGACTGTATTTCTTGTCAAATTAAAGCCTCTCCAGGTCTGTCTAGGTGATGTTAGTCATTCCTAGCTGTACAGAGCGTCCCTTACAGAGAGGGGACATCAGGAATGGCATTGCTGGGACATCCAGTCCAAGCCAGAACTGAGCTTTCCTTTTTGCCCTGAGCAAAAATTCCTTCTTGAACTTCCCGAGTGTGTTTGCTGGGAAGGACCGGCCTGTGAGGTCAGGGCTGGTGGTTTTAATGCCACACGTGGTCTTTACATCGCTTGGTGGTGGCTGATAAAAGGCTCACAGAGCACAGATATTGCTGCCAGCATCCCCACGGATGCACAGACCTCCCTCACACCGCTCTCCTCGGCAGAAAAATCCTGAAGAATTCCATTGCTTTAAAGTTTTGCTTGAATGTGACTGTGTTTGGAAGTTTGTTTTTATTATTTATAAATTTCTACGAGACATCACCCGCACCAAAGCAGATTAATCCGTGCAGTGTTTCCTTTTGTTTTTAAAATAATTAAGGGCAGCTGCTACTTAAAGTCAGCTAAAACATCCCAGTTTTAGATAAAAGTGCCTCGTGTTTGTTGTTGTAATGAAGTAGTTTGACATGGAGATGAAAGTCTCTGCTGTTTGTGTTGTAAAAACTGGTTTTGACGCCATTTTTGAACAATGTCAAACTGTTTCCTTACATTTTGAACAAGACACGCTTTGATCTAGGGAAAAAAAAAAAACCACCAACCCCGAGATGTTTCAATCAGAATGGAAAAGCAGCAGCCCTTAATGATTTTAAAATAGGATCAAATGTTTCAATCATTATGTTATGTCACATAATGACACCCTCGTAGCTGTGCTGTGTGATGCTCAGCGTTGCATTTAGCATCGGGAAATGTTGTAGAAATAATTCAGAATAATCTAAAATGCTGAAATGAAATCGTGAAATTGCAAAGTGGCTCCTTAAAGCGTCAAAGGAAAATTCTGGTTTCTGGCAGTTTCGGAGTTGCTGAGCTCATCGGAAGAAAGTGTGAGGCTGCTTTTGGGGTTTTTCTTTGCAAATCCGAACGAAAACAAAGCGTGGAGGAGTTGAAAGCACCTTGTGAAATGGAAATTCTGCAAATCGACCCATTTTAGCTGTGATCCCCTATTGCTGTGGCGAGAGGGGAAACACTGGGGAGGAGGAGGAGGAGGAAGAGGAGTGGGACTCTCCAGGCTGTGGCAGTGCCCAGCCCTGTGGATCGGGGCTGAATTGCTTTGGGATGGGGTTGGGAAGCAGAGAGGTGTTTGTGCATCCCTGTGCTAAACCAGGTGGGTTTGGGTCTGTCAGGAAAATTAATCCACGAGCACCAGAAGTTTATGTCCAAAAAGAGACAGGGGAGTTCTGTAACTTTATTCAAATAAAGGGAGAGGCTGTGGGGCATTTCCCATGGGGTCTCTCCAATGGTCAGAGGACGCAGCCTCTCTTTTATCCTCATTTCTCGCCTGCATTTCCCTCTCTCTTTTCCCCTTGGCTGAGATACTTGAGAGTTGCAGACTCCCCGAATTGCCTAATACAGACCCCCTTCTAATGCGTACCCCCCTTCTTTTTCCTTGTGTCCCTGTCCTTTTTATCTAAATCCAGGGATTTAGCGCAGTCTTGGATGAGTAACAGTTGGTGTCAATCAGTGGAATTCCTATGGAATTTATGGTTCCTCTATTGGTTCTTCCACTTATCAGTATCTGGCCTTATCTACCAGCAGACCCAGTTTGTTTGTAAAGATACCTCCCTCTCCTTCCTTTCAGGCCCCTTCGCTTTTTGCTGCTTTTGCTTTTCCCACTGGAGGTGCCAAGAGCGAGGGATGGAGGCAACAGGATGCAGGTTCCTCTCTGTGTAGTCCACAGGGCTTGATCCCGTGGCACCTGGATCTTTGGATGTTGGGAGCAGGGGCGTGACAGCCACCGCTGTGGCCCCCAAATCATCAGCTGAGCGTGGTGGTTGCATGTCAAGCCGGGTCAAGGAGGAGAGAGGCATAAAGGCTGCTGAGATCCTGCCAGGGGAGGATATGAGGGCTGACAGTTACCTGGGGACCCGGAGATACCAGAATCCCTAACTTAATCAGACAGATAACGGGAGCAGCTAGAGATGAGGCAGGAGCAGGAACTGCTGAACAATAGGAGCCAGCCCCCCGGGCCCTCGTGCTGCGACTGAGATAATAAACTATATAAAAATCTGTCACTGTGCGATAAGTGATGAATTAGAATCAATTATATGTTTAAAATAATAGACCTCCCCATGGTGTTACTCTCCAGAACGGTGATGGCTCCTGCCTGGGCTTGGCAGTGCTGGTGGCACTTGCTGGCACTGTCGCCGTCGGGGCTGGGACACCTTTGAGGCACCGGGGAGCTCGGCGTGGTGGCAGCCGAAATCAAAAGCGACAGCTGAGATTTTGGTGTTCAGTTTTGCATTTTGGCATTTAATTTGGACCTCCTGGTCCCAGCAGAGCCAGGCGTGGGGTGTGGATGCAGCCAGCGGATGCCGTGCCTGGTGCAGTGGTACCAGTGTGCTCCTCATTATTTGCGGTTTTTAGAGATTTACCATTTTTCCTGCATTATCGGCTGAGCAGCTGAGTGCTGTTGTGCTACATAACGCCGCTTGAGTGTGGTTTTCCTCTCCCTCAAATGCCAGGAGGAGAGACAAAGGTGTGAAAACGCAAGATTAACCCCGTGAATCACTCATCAAGTGTGTTTGTGAGGCAGGACGGGAGGATCCCAGCTGGAGTGCGCTTGTTAATGCATGGTGGATGTCAAGGTTGGCAAATGTTCCCAACAAAGCTCTTGCAGGATAGTGGGATGAGGGTGCCTGTCCAGCCGATTACTAAAATTTGGGTTGAAAGCAGAGCTATTGTCCAGAGAAGCTGTGGCTGTCCCATCCCTGGAAGTGTCCAAGGACAGGTTGGACGGGCTTGGAACAAATTGGGGTAGTGGAAGGTGTCCCTGCCCATGGCAGGGAGTGGGATGAGAGGAGCTTTAAGGTCCTTTCCACCCAAACCATTCTGGAATTCTGTGATATTTGATCTTCTGACTGTGCTGCTTCCAAAGGGGCTCAGGAGGAGGACTGAGGCTGGGAGGAACATCCCACCTGGAGGTGGTGGTTTTGTCTGTGAGCTGCTCTGCTTGGGAGATGGACTAGATGACCATTTAATATCCCTTCCAGCTTAGGGTTGGACTTGATCTTGGAGGTGTTTTCCAACCTTAATGGTTCTGTGACTCGAAGCCATAATTCCGTGGTCATTTTGGTGAGGATCAGAGCTGAGACCTGCAGCTTTTCCTGCAGGAACTGTGGTGCTGTGACTTGTCACAGATGTGCTGCAAAGGGTTTTGAGACACTGGGCTTAGTGTGGGTCCTTCCTTCCTCAGCACATTTCCAAAGCCAGCCTTTCCAAGCAAGCCCAGAACCTTGCTCAGGTGGTCTCAGGGGTTTGGAAAGTTCTATATTACTGTAATTAATCTGAGGTTTTCCCCACTGAAGGCAAAGGCTTTTTGCTGCCCTTCTCCAGCCACATCCCATTCCTCCTGCGAGCTGGGGAGTTTCCCAGCTCCCTGCGCTGACGGGAGGGAAAATATTCTTTGTCCATCAGAAGTTGGATTGGAAACCTGTGCCTGGGCTGGTTTGCTTTATTATTTTGTTAAATAGCACAACTTGCAGCCATAAAGCCCTGGAAGGCTGTGCTAAGCAGGGGCGCTGGGACCAGTGCTAATGGATTGAAGCGAGCGGCTCACCAGCCACAGGGGTGCCCTGGGATTTCCCTTTTGAATCTTATTTACATTCGGACTAACTATAGCTCCCAAGCTTGGCTATAAATAATTTCTGGGAAAGAGTTGTCTAATTAAACGTACAGCAGCAAAGAAAGTACTTTCAACCACAACACTGGTGTCCTAATGAACGTAATCACTGGATGGGGACAGCTTAGGAAACAGAACTTGACATCTCCCGGCGGAGGCGGAGAGATGGAGGGGGGAAACCTACTTGGGGAGAATTCCCAATCAATATTTAATTGTGCAGCATGTAATCTGCCTTAGTATTTTTTAAAAATAAAATTAAAGCCCCACAGAAACTGGAGAACCTTTAAAGCAGATTTGAGGAGGGGGAGTCTTTCCGTTTTTTACAGCTGTCTGGGGAGGGAACAGCATCTAACTGCCCCCACAGGCATGCAAATTGTTCTGTGCTTGGCAAAACGGCCTAGATTCTGGTTTTGACCAGGGATTTGCTGCCTTGCACCATCCATCACAGTCTTCCTCCCTTCCCGGGGCCTCAGTTTTGTTGTCTGTAAACGAGGAATACAGGAATTCCCCCAAACCTCACAGGTGTCCAGCTGTATCTTGCATCTGGAATGCTGCTGAGAATGAGAAGTCATCAAATTATCCATAATAACGGATATCCATAAAATTTCACAAGGGCATGGAGTGACAGGACAAGGGGGAATGGTTTTAAGATGACAGAGGACAGGTTTAGATTAGAGATTGGGAAAAAAACCTTTACAATGAGGGTGGTGAGGCCCTGGCACAGGATGCTCAGAGAAGCTGTGGTTGCCCCTGGATCCCTGGGAGTGTCCAAGGCTGGGCTGGACGGGGCTTGGAGCACCCTGGGATAGTGGAAGTTGTCTCTGCTCATGGCAGGCGGTGGCACTGGATGATTTTTAAGGTCCCTTTCAGCCCAAACCATTCCGGGAGTCTGTCTCAGCCCTGTGCCACAGTGCTGTGGAGGTAAAACCCAGCAAGAGCTGGTGGGTGGGTGATGGGCAGAGCTCTGTGTCTTGGACAGATGGAGAGGTAGATCCAGGTTGAACCTGAGGCAGCAGAGAGGCTCCTGGGCAGGGCCTGATGCTCAGCTGGGAGGTTTTGACTCCGTGTGGGAGTAGACGAAGGAGGAAATGCCTGAGGAGAGGGGAAATGCCTGAGGAGAGGGGAAATGCCGGAGGAGAGGCTGCTTGCTGGCGTGGTGGGTCTGTGTTTAGCAAGGAGATGTGTCCCCACCTGCGTGGAATGTCCTACCAGGTGCTGGTGAGGCACTGGAAAAAATCCAGCGTTAATGGTTGGACTTGACTGTCTTAGAGGGGTTTTTCAACCTAAATGGTTCTGGCGGAAATGATTCTGTGCAATAAAGCAAGGCAGCTCTGGCTTGCACCCTGTGGTATTTGGGCTTCTCACAAGACTGGGACACGAAATTAGGGACACCAGCATAAATTCACCCATCTCCAGTTGGAGCAGAGGTGCTGATTTGTGCTCCTGGACCCGCAGTCCCCTCCAGTGTGGAGGAGGATTTGGGAATAACAGCCTGGGATGCCTCTGCCGCTGGTTTGTGTGGTGGTGGTCGTGGCAGGGACGTGCAGCAGTGGGATGCTGCTGTTCTCCGCCTGCTGCAGCTCAGACAGCACCGCCAGCCCTCGCCGAGCGCTGCCTCCATCCCCCGGGAATTCACTCCGGCTTCGCTGCGATTAATCTCATCGGCCACTGGATGTCAATGTTGCCTCATCCAATTACGAGTGGGAAAGTGGTGGATCTTGAGGAAGGGGGAGAAAGTGCTGCTGTCAGAGTATCGCAGGTTGGATGTTGTTTTCTCCGGCGAAGTTGGTTATTAAACACCGTGCAGCCACGCACGAAGGTGCCAGGGAGGAATCAGTCACTGCTCTCGTTTGGCTCAGCCAGGGTGGGATTTGATCCCATCTGCATAAAGACTAAACCTTGATTTGGGATGAAAAGCCTCGGCAGAATGAAAAAATGGATATAAAAACATATCCCCTTCCTTGAGGCACAGCTGAGGGGTTGGTGGTTGGCACTGCCCCCTCCAGCAGGACAGGGATGTGTTCCTTGGCTGCAAGGGAGCTTTGAGGATGTGAATTCAGAAAATCCAGTTCTGGAAGGGGAGGATTCTCAGGAAGCAGATCTGGATTTAAACACTGCAGCTTGGCCTCCTCCCCGTTATCCATCTTCCAGCCAGTCGTGGGGAAGCAGCTGTATCCTGCCAAGATCCATGATCAAGAACGCCTCTCCCCCACCTCCTTCCTCCTTTCCACAAATATTTTAAAGCCAAGTCCTGGGTTGGGAAACAGGTGCTTGTCTGCACACCCAGATGGCACATCTGTGGCAAGAGAGAGAGATTCCATGGAAAGTGGAAGCCCTGGGTTGAGATGGAGGTCTGTAGGTACGGCCTGATGGGGTGAGATGCACCTCAATCCTCTCCTGTGGTGTGAAACCACTCAGTGTGGACCTTCCCACAAAGAAAACCTGGAGATGCAGGAGCTCTGGGTGTGTCCTTTGCTTGGATAGAACATCCCCGGCAGCGGGATCTGCGGGATGGTGAGGGCTCCCTGCCCTTCCTCCCTCACACCTCTGCAGCGATTAAAGTCAGGACATTGCTCCCCAGAGCTGCCAGCCCACTGCCTTTCTTTCCCAGCTGCAAAATAGAAGGAAAATGGATTTGTGTTTCCCATCCCTTTGGAATTACCACCCCCCCTCCTTTCGCGTTGAGTTCATTTGAGCACGTTAATATCTCAAGTTTAATGATAAGTCTAACGGAATTCATTTATAAGATAAATAAGATGTTATTAGTACATTAGTAGCAAAAAATGTGCAAGGACACTGCTAATCTAAGGTGAAAATGCCTTCCTGCGTGAAATTTAATTAGCAGATTGTGTTCTATTAGTGACTTTTATGGGGATTTCATGAAAATGAATACAAATATGATCTGGGCAGCCTCTCCTGTGAAATGAGAGCCTCACTAACCTACCCTCCCTCTCCCCACCAGGAAAACACGGATGTGTGTCCCATTCCTTTTCCAAAAGGAACTTTGTGGAGGTAGAAAGGCAGCCTGTGGCCACCTAGCAGAGTGGGGGTATGGTTGAAGGGTGTCACAGAGGCTGAGTGTGCTCACAGCGAGTGTACCAGGCTGGGGGAGTCAGAAACATCCCAGCTTTTCCCTCTGCCTGAGCAAGCAGCTGGTCAGAGCTGCTTTTCCATGAAAAAGGCAGCGATGGTTATGGAGATCTCCTCCGTGCTCGGAATTTTCTCCCTAGCCAGATGTCCTTCAGCAGGCAGCAGTGGTGGCAGAGGATGCCAGGTCCTGCCCGGGGTCTGTCACGGGGGCGCGGTGTCACCGTGCCATGTGCTGCCATCCCTGCTGGCGTGGGGGAGCTGCAGGGAATGGAGCCCATCCAAGAACATCATACATATTTTAAAGACTTATGGTCCCCCAGCAAGCCCGAGGGGGCTGTGCAGCTGTCGCTGCCAGGCTGGGCTGGAGTCACACACTGCGGAGATGCGCTGGTGTCCCTTTCCTCGCGGCTCATCTTGCAAAGCCAGCACAGCAGGGACTCTGGGAAGGAGCTGTGGAGGTGACACTGATGCATCTTCCTTGGTTTCGTGCTGAACACCAGCACTTGGGGTGTTTCTGGAGCTGGAAAACATTCCCTTGCTGTGGTTTCAGGAGCTTATAGATGACTTGGAAAGGAAAAGCATCTTGGCATCAGCAACAAGAGAAGAAATAAATGAAAGGCTTTTCTGTTCTCGGTCTTTTCTGGGAAGACTCTCTTGCATACCCTGCTTTGGGAAGAGTTGTTTGTCACTGTGGTATCACCTCCTCCACCTTCTAGTCCCAGTCTGGGTGTGTGACTAAGGGAGATACCATGGAATTCCAGGATGGTTTGGGTTGGAAGGGACTTTAAAGCTGATAAGGTGGTGTTGGGTCATAGGTTGGACTTAATCTCAAAGGTCTTTTCCAACATGGTTCATTCTGTGATTTGGTGATTCTGTAAAAATTGTCCCATTTCACCCCCTGCCATGGGCAGGGACACTTCCACTATCCCAGGTGGCTCCAAGCCATGTCCAACCCGGCCTTGGACACTTCCAGGGATGGGGCAGCCCCAGCCGTCTCTCAGTGATGCTGTGCTGGCTCCTTGTTCTTGGGACCAAAACCCAGGTTGAGGTTCTGCCTCATCCAAAACCGTGGCAAAACTGTCATTGCCTCTGCAGCAGCCAGGAGGGTCGGACAAAGTGTCATGGGCTGTCCATGTGATCTTTGTTTGAAAGGACTTGGGGAGGTGTTGGAGCTCCAGAGGAGCAGAGAGAGCCTTTGTGCCCTGAGAAGTACCACAGGAGGTTCAGCTCCCCTTAGACCTGTCCCACCCCTTGTGTTCTGAAGAATGAATCTGGTGACCCTGCCAGGATTTTGAGGCTGGGGGAGAGGCCATGAGTTACTGTAGGAGGCATCTGGTGGTGGTTCCAAAGCTCCTTCGCTGCCATCTGTGGGTGCAGGATCCAGCTCTTGCCAATTCCTTTGCTGAACGGCGAAGCAAATGCATGGGGAATCATTATTCATGCAGATGATCCTCACAATTCAATAGAGGTAATTAGGAGAATGATGGAGGAAATTAGCACTTTCTGCGGGTTTATTAATATTAATAAAATGATTCCACGGTTAAAAATAATAATAATAATATTCATAAAATAAATACATAACTGCAGAAGAGCTCTGCCCAGCTACTAAACACCAGGCTGCTCCAGGCAGGAATCAACAAGCATCTGGAATCAGTCTGCTGGTTTTTTGCCCCTTCTAAAGATGGAATCATAGAAGTCAGAATCAATGGAGGCATATTTGGGGTAATTTCTTGTTTCCCACATTTATCTTCCGCATTAAGGAGTGGAGCTGAAGCTCAGCAAACCCTTAAGGCTTTGGGAGGTTGAGGGACTTGTCTGTGGTGTGCCAATGGTCTTCAAAAGAGGGTGTTTTCCAAGAACTACTGATGGGACAAGGGGGAATGGCTTCAACCTGACAAAGGGCAGGCTTAGATGGGATATTGGGAAGAAATTCCTCCCTGAGAGGGTGAGGAGGCCCTGGCACAGGGTGCCCAGAGAAGCTGTGGCTGCCCCGTCCCTGAAAGTGTCCAAGGCCAGGCTGGATGGGGTTTGGAGCAACCTGGGATAGTGGGAGCTGTCCCTGCCCATGGCAGGGGGTAGAACAAGATGGGCTTTAAGGTCCCTTCCAACCCAAACCATTCTGTGATGATTCTGTGATGATTCTGTGATTCTGTGATTGGGACATATTTGGGGTCATTTCTAGTTTCCCACTTTTACCTTCCACATTACGGAGAACAGCGGAAGCTCAGAAGACCTTTAAGACTTTGGAAAATTGAGTGGCTTGTCTTTACTGTGCCAATGCTTTTAAAAACAGGATGTTTTCTGAGAGCTGCTTCTGATTCCTGTTGTCCTCTTGCTTCTTCACCTGCTGTGTAGTGGTCCTAGCAGGGAAAGCATTCCCACATCTCCACTTGCCATAGCCTTGGTGTAACGTGGCTGTGGATAGCCATTTCCAGGTTGCTCCCTCTGTTGTGTTTCCCATTCCCATTCACGTTGATCCCACAGAGGACCACGGATCTCTGCCCCCCATGTGCTGTGAACTCTTGGGAATGTTTTCCAGCTCCCCATGCCGCTGGCGTGCCAGATGTGCCGCAGGGTTTGGAGGAGGTTATTTGCAGAGGGTGAGGAGATTATCAAATTAAAGACAGCACAGAATGCTATTAATGAAAATACATGACAAATGTATTTAAACATGTAAAAATTTAATTAGAATTTTTGTTATTAAAGTCTTGCTACAAGTGCTTTTTGAAGCCCTCTTCTTTCTGTGGAGATCAAGGCTCCTTCATTTTCTTGCGTGCTAAGAGGAGGATTTGGGGTAAGGAAGGGAATAATTGTACCAAATGTCTGAAGAAGAAGGCAACAGGACTTTTCCTTTGGATGCTGGGTGTGGGATGAGGCCTGGCTGGACCCATGGGAATGCCTGCCTGGACTTGATTCTTTTAGAAAGGCATTAGTGGGGTTTTGCAGGATCAAAACACTTTGCAGGCCAGGAGGGACATCTGGGGAGGTTCAGTGTCAGACTGAGGATGGTGCTGTACCCTGAGGGTGGCAGCAGGCTGTTAGGAAGTGTTGGGGTAGCTGAGCCCATCCCGGGATGTTGGTGGGACAACTCTGCTGTATGAAACCGCCCCTTGGAAAGTGAAATGGTTTCTCCCTGAGTTGCCTTACCTGGATATGTTAATTCTCCTATATTGATTAACTGGAATCTGTCTCCTGATCCTATCCCTTGCTCCTTCTGTATCCCCCCACCTCCCTCTCCTCCCCTGTGCCCCCTGCCCTCTGGCCAGTGCCCTATAACAAGGGTCTCCCAAGGCCATTCAGCCTCTTGCCTCTGGACCCCCTCAGGAATAAAGCGTCTTGGGACTCCATGTGTCTGAGCCCTCCGATAACCCTGGGAACGCTCGAGCCATCCAGCTGGGGGGAGGAGGATGCTGGCCAGAACACCAGCTGGGGTAGGGACAGAGCTGTCTGCACAGTACCCGGCTGTACTGGCCAGAGTGTCCTTTCGGAGCCTCCAAGACACTCCTGGTATAGCAGAAGTTCCACCCACCCCACACCTCCCACCCCCGGGACTGTGATAGGGAAGGGCAGCAAAGATCCCAGATGGGCTGATGAACCTCTGGCTCCTCCATCCATGGGAGATGTGCGAACCCAAAAACTTACAGGGGGAGCAAAGAGAAGGAGCTCAGAGCCCCACGGAGCCCCCAGGCTGTGAGCTCCCTGCCCTTTCCTCCTCAGAACACCTCCCATCTCCCTGCTCGGGGCACTGGGGAGCAGCTTTGCTTGTTTTCGCTCCGCAGGGAGCTGGGAATACGCCAGGAACAGCTCTCCTGGCTGACCTGACTGCGCCAGCACTCCCAAGCTGGAGATGCCAGTCTGGTGGATGATGGCAATTCCCAGAGCCTTCTCCCGCCGCCTTTATTAAATGGGGAAAGATCAGAGCGGTTGAACCCTTTGCTTTAATGAGAGATTGCATTATATTAAACGGTAATTGCAAAAAAATCAGTTTCTATAATTAAAAGGAGACCTCACAGCCAGGCATGGAGGTTTTCTGCAGCTCCAAAGATCTTCATCTTCAGCTCTTATTGCTGGAGATCCTCACGTTCTCCAAGTTTCTGGGTTGTTTATGGTCAACAAGAGCCAGGATGGGGACTGGGATGGGATTCCCTGTCCCATCCACTCGGGAGCCATGCCCAGTGCTGTATATCCTGCACTCCAATGGCAGAGCTGCTGAGGGGAGGCAATTATTTCCTTTCCAGAGGAATTTGCAGGGCTGGCAGTTTTCAGGAGGGGGGAAAGCAACCCCATCTCCCAGCTTGTAAATTAAGCAGATCTGGTTGGGAACTGTCACCGCAGGAGAAGAAATATGAAACCTCTGGGGTCATGTATGCAGAGCAGTTTTTCTGACTGTAACTCTACTTAAAAGTAAGGATATGATGGAAATGCTTAGAGCATTTTAAATGGACCCAGCAGAGATCTGCTTCAGCTCCAGTGAAGTCTGTGCAGACTTTATTGGGTGTTGGCTTACTCTAAACTCGCTAACACCAGAGTTTAGTGCGTGACTGAGAAATAAATTGGTTCCTTCTCCTTATTAACTGAAAATATTCTCAGATGAAGGAGAAGGAACACTCTTATTTTAATATTTTGGTGGGATTTAAGGCATGAGAGGCGAGGAGGTTGGTGATGTTGAGGTGAGGCACTGCGGTGCTTGCTCCCACCTCAGGTCAGGGTTCTCCACACAGGACTCAGGATGGATCAGGTCTCCAAGTGATGGAAACCCCCCCGGGGCGAAGCTGACCTTGAAAAGCATCAAGGATGTCTGTGTGTCTGTCAGGCTCACAGGCAGAGTGAAGGAATGCACAAGGCATTAAAAACTCCACAAAAGTTCAAAATGTGAGCCAACATGAGCTTCTCTTGGGAGTCAGTGAAGGCACTTCCAGTCTCAGTTCTGCTCCCAAGGTTTTCCCTCTCTCACTCTTAAGTGTCTGAGCAAAGCCAGGCTGGTGAAACCTGTCAGAGAAGCCCTTTGAAAGGAGCTGTGACCCCGAAGCTGTCCGTGGGTGGTGTGTTGGATTCCGGGACGTGGAGCATTCAGGGAGTTCTTTTAGGGGGAAGAGCAGGAGAGACGCATCATGACCTCTCCCTGGCATGCAAGGCTGAGGAATGGCAGGGTTTTCCTCCCAGTTCTGAATTTGAATTCCCAATTCCAAAGACCCCACTTGGCTCTGCTCTGCTCCACCCCATCAGTGAGGCATTTCAAGGTTGATGTCTGTTGGCAGGTGGAAAAACGAGTGTGCCAAGGAAGAGAGAGCACCCTGGGGGTGATGGGCAGAGTGAGGGGTGTGTTGCTCCTCTGTGCACCCTTTGTGAAGTTTATGGAGCCATTTGGGACACCAGAGTGTCCCGAAGCGCTTTCCTGCAAGGCACAAGCAAAGGGAGAAGGAAGGATTTGGAGCTCACCTCAGAGCAAAGAGCTCCCTCTCTGTGGGGATGCTCCCAGCTCCCTTGGCCATTCTCTGGGAAGCAGGATGGCTGAGCCAGACACACCATCACAGGCAGCAAATGCAACTCCCTCGGGTTTGTTTGGAAGGATGCAGACAGGGCAGGGTGTGCTCCATCGTGACGTGGCTCAGTGGAGAGCGATGTGCCAGGCTGGCCAGGCAGCCTTGGTGCCTTTTCCCAGGCTTGCGTAGAACAGAGGCCAGACAAAATTCAGAGAATAAAAGCAGATATTTATTCAAAGTCCTTCTCGGTGCATTCGGGCAGTCAGAGCCCACCCAGGGCTGCACCCAGAATGGACGATGGGTCACGGGTTTTTCGTGCTTTGTAATTTTTGTTCCATTTGCATATCGGGGTTAGACCTCCAATTATAACCTCAGGTAATGAAGTCATCTATCCCAAGCCTGCCCCCCCAATTTCTCTGCTGTTTACATTTTTGGGGTCTAAGACAGTGAGGTGTCCTTGAGTTTCAGGCCTGGAGAGAAATTGTTTTGTCTAAGATGTGAGAACAGCAGCTTCAGAGTTACATGCAAAATAGAAGCTAAAAATCCTAAGGCATCAGCCTCCTCCTGCTCTGGGGTCAGGAATTCCCTTCCAGGGAAGATTTTTAAGCACCCATATTGTAGCCACAGTAGGGAGATACAGAGAATCTGCTGCTTTTCTGCTTATTTAGGAGCACAAGGAATGTTCCAGATTATCACCCCATAAGGAATTAATAAAGTTGGGTTTGCTGGCTGATTGAAGACTGGGCAGCTGCGAGTGCATTCCTGCAGGTATCCATGAAATGTGGCCTCTGGATGTTCAGGACTGAGGTGTGATAGGAGGAGATCTGGATGGAGAGGAGAGTGCCAGCCACCGCAGCTTTTCCTTCTCCTCCCCTATCTCCCTTCCTGCCTCCCCTGGATTTCCGTGGTGTGAGATTTTTCACCCCGTGCATTGGAAACAATATCTTGAAGCAGCTTTGGAGCCATTTGTTTTCCCTTTAATTGGTTAGTGGGGAGAAAATAACGAAGGGAAGTCATGCAGGGGAAGTTCTCATCGGTGCCATTTTTGGCAACAGAGTCACAACATCCTAAATTTATTTATTTAATTGCATTATTAAAAGTATAAATAAAAATAAATCCAGGAGAGCAGCCGGATCTATGCTTTGCATCTCTAAAATAGAACCATAAATGCCACGGAGCACTGGGGGAATGATTTATTAGCCTGTTATCGTGAGTGACTGGGACGCTTTCGATGGAGTCCTTGCTAATTTCTAACAGCTGCATTAAATCACAGATGCTATCAGCTATTATAAAATAATCACCCAGCGCTCTGCGAACCAGCACGAGCCCAGGGTCAGTGCTGGAGCCCTGGATTTGTTTCACATCTCAGCCCCTCCGTTTCCTGCGAGGGTGGGAAATAAATAGGGCTTGGAGCGGCCTCATTTTATCATCCGGGAGTTGACAATAAATAAAAACCTCTATAAAACTTTTTTCTAAAAGGAGTTTCGACCAGAATTTGCAATGAGAGGAAACCTGATTGTGTGCTAAAATCAGGCTGTGTGATGTCAGGGCTTCCGGGTCCTGTTTCTGGCTCAGAAAGGGAGCTGAGTTTGCTGATTTATGGGGCAGATGGAGGATTTCAGGGGCTTGGCTGCAGACAGGGCTGGAAGGAAGGGAGCAGATCCTGTAGCAGTGAGAAACGTCTGCCTCGGCTCCTCCGCCTTTGCTCCTCGCTGCTCTCTCAGACAAGTCACTTAAATTTCCCTGCAGCTCGGCTGCCTTCCTCTCGTTTGACAAATAACGTGTGTGTTTATGTGCCTGGGCTCCGGAGGGGGTTAATACTTGGCCTGGAAATCTCTTTAGAAGTGCCAATTTGTAGCGACAGAGAAACAACAATGAATAGAAGAGCCTGCGAGGACCAGAAGAAGCGAGCGAGCGGCTGCTTATCAGGATGGTGGCTCACAGAGCCAGCTGCAGTAGCAGGGGTAGTTGTAAAGGGTGAAGGAGATGGGAAGGGAAAAAAAAAAATTAAAACCCACAAATAAATAAAAATAAAGCAGTTAGGAAGAAAATGCCGCCCATCTGCAACACTCATATTTTTCTTGACGGTTTTGCTTTATGTTAGAACAGCTACTTAACATGACAAACGCCAGCTTTGATAACGAGGAGCGGGAGGAGATGCAGGGACGGAGCTCTGCGGCTCATCCTGCTCTCTCCTCCTCTTCCCTGGGGATGAACAGCCCAGGGCAGGGTCACCCTGGTGTCCTGCACCGCCTTGCCCAGCCTGGCAAGATCGTTTTGGACCCGGCACTGTTTTGGGAAGAGCCGTGGTTTTGGAGCGCTGTGTCCTTGTTTGAATTGTGGGGTTAAAGGGGTTTTAAGGAAGAAGGAGCCTCAGGGCTGTTTGTTTGTGGAGCAGCAGCTCCTGGTGACAACCTGGGTTGCTCCAAGCCATGTGTCCATGGGGAACCATGCTTTGGAGGGACCCTGGGCCTCCAGGATAGCTGTGGGCAGGTTTCTTATTTCCCCAGAGGTATCTGGGTTCCTTTGTCTTTTCCTACCTTGTCATCCTCTCTGCAGAGTGGGATGGTGGCTTTGCAGCTTGCAGGTTGTTTCCTTGCTGCGGTATCGGAGATCGTCGGGTTGTCAGCAGCCTGGAGATAGCAGGGATTGCTGACAGCAAGCAGAACTCAGTCAGAGCTGTGCACAGAAACCTTGCTCAGCCTTTGAAACCACAGTCAAACCCTCCCCCAAGGTTACTCTTCCTCATAAAACACCCTTAGTTTTGTTTGCTGCAAACCTAGATTTTAATCCCAGCAACCAGGCAGAGCTGGGCTTTGAAGAGAATTGGGTTGGAGTCAGAAGTGAATGGCTGAGACCAGGCTGACTGAAACAGATGAATTAAAACTGACCTAGGAAGATGGAGATGTTCCCATCCACACCCCGGCTGTGCCACTTGCATATTTATCTCATTGTGCCCGATACCACTGGGAATAAATCAGCAGTGAGACGTGCAGGGAGCAGATCTGCTGGCTCTGAGAGCAGAGACCTGCACCAGAATTTACCCACAGCTCCCATCAAACTCGCAGGGAAGTTTCCCAAAGCCTGCAGGAACCGAGAGCCTTCCCTCACCTAATGGTTTTTTCCCCTCACTTCAGCCCTCAGAAGCAGGAATTTCAAAGGTGAAAAAACATCACCTGCACTGGCCACAGCAGGGAAGACTGAAAATACTGAGAATTTTTATTTCTCCTGGGACCTGTAGCATGAGCAGCCCGGGTAGTTCAGACAGGCTGAGAACAAGTGTTCAGACCTTTCCCTCAACACGACTGCCAAACCTGCCCGGCAGCGCCTGGAGACCAGGAGAGTGTGCAGGGGTGAGGAGTGGGACCGGGGTGATTTCCTCCCCAGTTCTGCAGAGATCCCACCCAGCTCCCTTCAGCTCCCAGCCCTCCTGCCTCTGCCCCTTCCAGCAGCAGCACAGCCAGGATCTCAGAGCTCCCAGGAGCTGCCCCAGCAGGGAGATGTTCTGGAGGCTGGTTTGTGCTGGTTGATTTGGGAGAGCGGTTTCATCTGTAGGTGTGAAAATCCCAGAATGGTCCTCCCACTATCCCAGACTGCTCCAAGCCCCATCCAGCCTGGCCTTGGACACTTCCAGGGATCCAGGCGCAGCCACAGCTTCTCTGGGCAGCACTACTAAGGCAGAGGCAGGGCAGGGCTGCCCGGGGTGGTGGTGAGGGCCACGGGGACATTTGGGATCGGCTTGCCCAAGCTGAGAGGACCATGTTGGAGGGGATGAGGGTGGGCAGGGGGAACACAAGTGCTGCACTTCAGTGTTGCAGGGCACAAGCCATTGCCTGCAGGGGAATGCAAGTTTTCAAGCCCCTGTTTATCTCTATGGAACCAGTCAGGTAAGTTTTTCTCTTCCCTCCCTCTTTATCTAGAAATCTTGCTGGTTTGGCTGCTCTGCTGCTGTCAAAGCAGGCCTGAGGTTTGGTTTGGGCAGGCAAACCCTGCTGCCCTGAGTCTGAGCAGGGCTCCAGGGTGTGCAGTCCCTTGCCTGTGCATCACACGGGGTGGATTTGCTGGAGGGACACCTGGTCCTGCTGCCCCCGACCACAGGAGCTGGTGGTGCCAGCCCAGCCAGCTCCATGATCAGAGGCTCTGGTGCCACCCAGGTGTGAAAAAGAGCAGCACACACCGAGGAGGATGAGGAGATAGGATTCTCCTTTCCCTCACCTGTGCTGGGGATGCCGTTTCAGAGGCTCCCAGGACAGCCCAGAGCGTGTTGTTTCCCTCTTCCAGCACGGAGTGTAGGTGGCACAGCTGCTCTCTGATCATTCCTGCATCTCTGTGTTTTGTAAATAAGCCCCGAGGCTGCACGATGGCTTCGTGTTTGGAAACAGGATAAACAGGGCGATGTGCTATCTATTTATTTGTTCTTTTATTAGTTCAGCGCAGAGCTCACAGAACACTTCGTGAGCCTTTATGAAATGAGCCTTGTAATGTTCCCAGGAGAGGAAAGAAACATTCCTGCTCCACTTGGCAGGTGGGGGAAGCTGAGGGCTCCAACGCCCTCCCTGTGTGTTCACGGCCAGCGTGAGGTCAGGAGTGGATCCCAGATCCTGTTTTCCATTTCCAGCCTGTAATGGCTGGGAAGACTCAAATGCACATTGCATGCCCAGGCTCAGCATCTGTGGTCCAGATCCCCTTTTCTGGTGCTTCTCCTACTCCTGGACTAATTTGGGAATGAGATTGTGTCTCCAGACCTTGTCCTAGGGAGAGGTCATTAGGTACTAATGATGGAAAAACCTGTTAAATCCAGGTTGCCCCAAGAAGCTGTGGCTGCCCCATCCCTGGAAGTGTTCTAGGCCAGGTTGGATGGGGCTTGGAACAGCCTTGGAGAGTGGAAGGTGTCCCTGCCCATGGCAGGGGTGGGACTGGATGTTCTTTAAGGTCCCTCATGGGTATGGGACACCCACATGTTCTCTGGAAAAGGCCAGTGCCTCTCATGCTCACAGTGAGGAATTTCTAATATCCAATTTAAACCTGCCCTCTGTCAGGTTGAAGCCATTCCCCCTTGTCCTGTCACTCTCTGCTTCCCAGGGATGTGGGAAATTTGGGACAGGGCTCCTGGAAGCATCTTTTTGGCAGAGACTGTGCACTGCAGTGGGGTTTTTGTTGCGCTGTTGGTTTGGTTTTGGTTTTTTCCACGACAATGTCCTTGGTGGAGCAGGCTGAACTTTGGCTGTTTTGATATGGAAATGTTTTGGCAATGAAGCAAAATGTCACATGTCTGTAGTGACCCCCCCACCCCTTCCCTCCAGAGTTGGGTTTTCAGGGAAAGGGACCTCACAGGAGTTGAAAATTTGCCCAAATGCACTAAATACCATCAGAAATGGCACCAAAAAAAAATCTTGGCATCGCGGAGAAAATCTTAACATTTTGCTTTCCTTAGAAAAAAAATTTTAAAACCTCCAAACCATCCTGAATGGTTGTCAGAAATGCTGCAGTAAAATTAAATCTGTGTTTTTCGAGCTTTTAGGGTGATGTTGTGATGGTTCTGCTGCCCCTGGGTGTCCCAGCCCCTCCGAGCTTCGCTTGAACAGCGCTGGGTGTTCTCGGAGTTGGTGCTTTTTATTCCTTTAATATTTGGTGTCAGGAGGAGGCTGCTTTAACCGCTCCAGGTGGGAGCTGCCTCCGTTCTGGATTTCACTTGTCAGGTTTACACACGCTTTAAACGTGCCATATGCCGGGGTTCAGCCGGGGATTGGAGCTTGGAGCTGAGCATTAAGTGTAGAGTAATCCCATTAAAATCCCCAGGGATCCCTGTGCTGTGGGTCCTGCTGAACCACAACCTGCCTTGCCACGCCGTCATCCCGACTCCAGGCTGGGTTTGTGTGGTCTTGGGGGGATTTTGTGGAAGAGGGAAGGATTTGGGTGTGCATTTAGGGCATCAGGATGGTGTTGGAGGGGCACTGACGGCTAAACCAGCCCTGAGCTTGAGCCTCCAGTCTGGATTTTCCACCCAGGTGAGCTCAAGCACCACAATCAATGTGAAGAACAAGTGGCATTTTTTTTCCACAATTACCTCAGCAGGTTTGGGTTTGTTTTATTTTTTTTCCTTTTGCTAAATTCATGCAATAAAATGCATTAAATGTAACAGCACGGAAAATAAAAGTTCGGTTTGCAGGGAGAGCCGGATTTAGTGTGAAGATAAAACAAGACAAAACAACTGGAAAAATTAAGTGGGATAAATCAAATCTGCTGGGGAGAGGCTGAGGTGACAGAGGGGGAGGTGCCAGTGGCCTGGCAGTGGTCCGTGCTGCTGTGAATCCCATTCCTGAGGCTTTCCACCTGGGAAAGGGGTGATGCTTTGCTGTACCCCACTCCCACAAAGTGGTGGATGCTCAGCTTCATGCCAGGACTGTGAGATGTGATTCTCCCTGCTGCGCTGCTTTCCGTGGCGGGTGTGTGTGTGTGTGTGTTCCTCCTGCCCCTGCTCGTGCCTCGTCTCTTTTGGGCGAAGAAATGAGAATATTCGGCAGCAAACGGGAAAAGCACGAAGCGGGGCGGTGGGGTGTGGGGGAAGAGGTGTCAGGAGGGATTGCCAAATATGCCGGGGAAAAATTAGCAGCTGCAAGTGTGCAAGAGAAAGGTGGAGAAGAAAAGGGGTAGGGACAGATGGAGAGAAGGAGGGAGAGAAAGAGGAGGTGGGAGGGAAGGGAGGAGGGGATAATAGTGTGGAAAGAAATTAGTTAAAAATCTTATAGCCCCGAGCCCAGACACCATCTGGATGGTGCAGGATACCGAGACACAGCTCCACACTCACCTCGGAGGTGTCACATATGTCTTGGCCAGGTAGGGTGGCCAAGAGGCTCAGGATTAGAAATTTCCCATGCCCCAGGAGAGAGATGCCTTGAAAGGGCCCAGTTTTTGGAAAAAAAGTGCCGGCAGCCGTCTGCCAAGCGGGGACCAGAGAGGAGCTGTTGTCATTGAAAAAGCTTGTCTGGGGTTTCCAGAGGGAGATCTGGAGAGCTTCCACTTCCACTGGTGCTGAAGGATGAATCCCTGGGAGCAAAGGTTACTGTTTGATTAAACAAGCCCAGGGCCTCCAAGCACTGCTCTTCCCTACAGCTCTGCTGGGTTTTTCCTTTCCTGGGTGCAGCATTAACCCCTTCTGTAGTGAACAAGGCTGAACGTCTGAGAGACAGCAAAGTTCATCTCAGGGAAAGGGAAAAATTAGAAAAAAAATTCCTCTTTCCAATTATCTTTGCCTTAAGATCTAGTTTTCTGTGCCTGCTGAGGACTGTGACAAGGACATGGTTTGGGAGAAGCTGCTGTCCTGGTGCTGCTGTGTCCATGTTTCCCAGCATTCCCCTACCCATGCAGTTTTAAAAGGAGTAAGAAAGGGTCCTTGGATCTCTTTTGGAAGAGGCAGTGTCCCAAAGGGAGCCTGTGAGGAGGAGGTGGCCCTTGCTGGCCGAGTGCGCAGTGTCCCGGTGGCACTGCAGTCACTGCATCCCTCACCGCACCGATCCCGAGGGAGCTGCACTCGCTCCCTCCCTGCTGCACAGTGAGCATTTCAGTGTGCCCTGAGCTGCGTGGAGAAAGGGGAAACAATCTGGGATCAGCAATGAAAGCCCGGGTGGCCACCCGTAGGTCCCAGTGGCTGCAGGCAGCTTCCCAGTATGGTGCTGGAGCAGCGCTGTGGCTGAGCTGCCTCACGGCGCCCAGGCCCCGGTCCCTCACTAATTACTTCCAGGCCTGTACTCCTGACATTTGCAAGCTCCTGATTAGAGCAACGAGGGAGAAATCTCGGAGGGAGAGGGAGGCCAAGCTGCACCACTAACAAACGCCGAGATTGACAATCGGCTGGGAGGCGAGAGCCGGCGAGGTGCGGGGACTCGTCCTTGCAGGCTCAGTTTCTCTCGGAGCCTCTGGGATGATGAGAGAAGGTCAGGGCTTGTTAACGTCACCGTGAGGAGCAGGATCCGCCACTGCCATATGCCTGGTGCCCCCAGGGCCTGTGCCAGCCTCGAGTCCCTCTCAGCCAGGCGATATTTTTAGACACGGACCTGAACTGAAGCCGCCCTGTACAACCTCAGGTCTGCAACTGTCTCGGTGCAAAAGTGCCTCTGCCTCTGTGGCTGCTGACTTTGTGCTTCATGCAGATTCTGCAGCCTCCTGGATTTCAAGTTCTTTCTTCCCTTGCTCTTTTCTCTCCCATGTCCCATTCTCGCTCCCTCCAGTGCAGTCACCGGGGAGGTGCCGTTAACCCCAGCACTGGGACTGGGACATATCTGTGGTGGGGTGGCTCAGGAGACCAGGCCAGGAGAGGCTGCTCTGGCTGCCTGCAGCACTGTCAGGGGCCCAAAGTGGCCTCTGGGGTGGGTGTGGTGGAGCCACGTCTCCTGCAGTCTCCTGCACAGCCATTCCAGGCTGGTGGATCCCTCCCCAGTGACATAAATATGGATCACATTAAATTTTCAGCCCTCTCTCTCCCCTCCCTGATGCCCCATATCCTCTTACCTGTCTGTAGCAGAGAGTTTTGTTCTCTGTCTGTCCATTTATTCCCTGCCTTTGCATCCGTTCATGGATCCATGGCTCTCCAGCCTCCTCAGAGTCTCTTTGTGAGGCAGACAGGCTTTTTTCCCCTATAAATCTTCCCTCTCCTGGATTGCTCTGGCTCTGGCAGGCTTTGTGCTACATGCTCTCCACATCTACAGCTGCTATCCCAAGGGGTAAACACCATTTTACCCAGCAGGGCTTGTGGTCCCTGCAGCATCCCTGTCCCCTGGAGCTGATCCTGCTGCTGGGTCAGGCTCAGCAGTGCCTGTGGTCTCACTGCTGGGCGCTGCCATGGCTTTGTGCTGGCTGCTGCTGCTCCCTCCCCTCCAGCAGACACGGTTCCTCCGTGCTGGAGCAGAGCAGCTCAGGAAGGAGATGGAATGTCCTTCCTCTCCCGTCCTCTCCCTATGAAGAATTCCTGGCATGGAAGCAGCCAACCTGCTCGTTCAGGGTTAAGCCAACTCCTCAGCAGCTGAAGAGCTTCCTGGTGGAAAACTCAGCCCTGCTTTTCTCCGTGCCTCCCCGGGCCCCCAGGCTGTCCTATTTATCCCAGCTGCAGCCAGCATCCCTCTGGAGCTGGGAGCCAACGCCCCTCTGAGCAGTGCCAGCCCGTGGCTGGTGGGTGTTTAGGGTCACTGAGTCCCACTGCCACGCACAAAGGACCTGCTCTGCTGAAAATTGGGCTCGGGATCACTGAAAACCCCTTGCAAAACCCCTTTATCAGTTCTAACAGCTGTGTTTGGATCTCTGGATGAGGTCGGGCCCTGAATTAGCTAAAACTCCTTTGTTGGTGGTTATTTCCCCCCTCCAGCCCCTGGAAGGGGCAGGTTCCTTGGGATGCATCAGCAGAGGAGGCAGATGCCCTTTGGAGGAAGGCACCCAGCCAAGGCCCAGCCTGGCCTGGGCATGGGGAGCTGTGTGAGCAACGCTGGCAGCGTGGGGTTAGTTTTCTTCAGTGGGCACACACAGAGGTGTCTGCGTGCTCAGTTGCTCTTCAAGGAGATAAATGGTGGTCTGTAGGTGTCTCCAAAGGAGGAAATTTCTTGAAATTTATTGTTGATGCTCTGTTTGCAAGTGATGGGATGGAAAGCCCTTGGGTTTCCTAATTCAAGGATCTCAGTGTCAGGGAGCAGGGACAGGACAGGGAGATGCTCTGGAGCTGTCTCCCACCATCCCCTGGGGCAAGGACGTGGGGACAGGACCCCGTTTCTCACAGGGCGAGAAAAGTGCAGCCAGTCCCCGACAGGGATATGATCAACAGGTGGATGCAGGGAAAGATGCTGGGGTGTGTGACGGTGTGGGCAACCTGCTGCTCTTGGGGGGTCATATGGCGGGCTCGGGGGTGCGTGGTGTGAGAAAAGTTCCCTCTGCAGCGGGGCTGCGGCGGTTCGGGGGTCGGGGGTGTCCCTCGGCCGGTGGCAGCCCCGGTCCCCGCGCGGGAGCGCGGCGCGGCGGGGGTTAATGGATGTGCGTGTCCTGCTGCGCATCCCGCCCCGCTGCCGCCCGCCCGCGTGCGGGGCTCGGGCCGTGCGGGAGCCGAGGCGCCGGGCAGCGCTGGAGCCGCCGGGCAGCGCCGGAGCCGCTGCCATGACAACCCCGGGGATGCTGCC
>VZTJ01002236.1:141717-162975 GCA_013397795.1 Orthonyx spaldingii | reverse complement strand
AAAAAAAACCAGGGGACAGGGACAGCGTTACCACAAAAAAAAAAAACAGTCCTTCAACAGCGGCAGTCTGGCAGATGAAGCGTGCGTTCTGCATAGTTCCTATGGCAGAATAGGCGTGGTTTCCAAACAGTAGTGAACCGTGTATCTCTGTCGTTGCCGAAGAACAAGCTGTTGTAGTTCCTAGGCACGTTTGTGGAGTAGGCAGGACATGATGGCAGCGGCAACTACAGCGCGGTGGGAAAACACGGTGGCACGGCTGAGCACAAGCAAGTGCGTGCCTGGGTGCGAGTCGTGGCCAAGGCTGCTGCAGGCGGCAGGCGGGAAACATGGCAGTGTGGATGGCTATGGCTTGGCAGGCTCGTGGCTGGGTGGCGGCTGTGGTTCATGCGGGCGGCCGGCGGGGCTGGCTATGGCGGCTGCGGCACGTGCACAAGTCAATAGCCAGCTTGGCGGGGACCAGAGGCGGCCGCAGCGGCAGGCGCCCGCGTGGAGAGATCGCGGCTGGCCACAACGGTGACCGGCAGCGAGTTCGGGTGCTGGCGGCCTGGTTTGGTGGCTGTGGTTGCGTGCGTGCGGGCGGCCGGCGGGCTATGGCAGCAGTGGCTCCCGAGGCTGTGGCAACTGGTGAGCAGCAGGACGGCAGCAGTTTTTGCTGGGTGCAGGTAGTGCGGCACTCGGTTCAGGATCGTCGTGACAATGGGCGGCAGCAGGCTGGTTCACGAGTGGTGGAGTTGGGCAAAGTAGATGCGGGCAGAAAAGCAGGAACAGTGGTGGGGAGGGGGCCGAACTGGCTCCACGGGTACGGCCCGCTCCCTCCAGGACAAACTCCAGGTAAAAATGGCTCAGCACGTGTTGCCGATAGCTGTTTTATGTGCTAGCGCTCCCCCCACAACCCGTCTTCGTGCTCATGAAGCTGGGCAAAGCAGTCTTCGTGGGCATCTGGGTATCTCCCCTCCCCTCCCACCGGTGAGTGAGGGAGAAGGGGGGCGCTTGCAGTTTGATCGTGGAGGCTTTCCCTGCCCTGGCTGGCTGCTAGGAGAAGCCTTCCTCAGGAATGGGTGTTGAGGCAAAAACAAAGACTAGATTGGTCCCTCTCACCACTCAAGTTGTCGAGAGGGGATCCTGAACTCTGGCAGTGGGAGGGACTCTACTCTCCCAACCCCCACCTGGAAGTTCACGGACTTGAGAGATACCTTTAGATTTTGATTTGTTCTTATCTCAGCCTGTAAAGTTTACTTTAATTTTTCCCACTCTCCTGTTCCCCAGGGGAGAAAGGAGGAAGAGGCAGGGGGTGACCGAGTGGCTGTGCAGTGTTTAGTTGTCAGCTGGGGTTAAACCACAATGGTGGAGACCCAGAATTGTACACACGAGCTGCTTGAGCAGCCCATGCCAGGGCTCACCCAAAAGGGGGCAGTGGGAGCAACCCCTTTCCAACAGGAACTCATTGTCCTACTGTGCTGCAGGCTCAGTCTTTGGTTGTTCTGCATCCTGGAACTTCCCACTAACAGCCACAGCCATCCCAGATGCCTTCCTTAGGGCCACAGGAGCAATGTACCCTGGCGGATGGTGGCAACTGACCACACGGTGTAGCCAGTGCATGGAGGGCCACCTTGGTTCCTGCTCAGCTGTTGCCCACCACATTCCCAACTGTGCCTGCAACTGTAGCTCCCTCATGACAAGTACGGTGCGAAACTGAAGCAAGTCCTGGAGACCTCCAAGGTGGAGAGGGTCTGGTGCACACAGCTTTTAAGATGGGGCTGTGGGAGTTTGGCTTGGCCAGCTTGGAGACAAGGGGGCTCAGGTGGCCCTGGCAGCAGCATTGTGTGTGGTTGTCAAGAGGGGACCACACTGGCCAGCAGCAGTCACAGCCTGTGTTAGCAGTCACCAGGTGACGATCTCATGGCTCCAGTTGCTGATGGGTGCAGTTGTAACAAGCAGAGGCTCAGCTGAGGTAACTGAGTGATGCTGTGAGGCACAGCCCCAGTGCAGTGCAGATTCACCCCAGGCTCTTGCACCACATCACTGTAGGTGGCCTAAAGAAGAACAGTCCAGCATCAGGATGTGCAGCTCCATGCTGAGACAGATGCGGGACTGAAAGTTCCCTCTGAAACTGTCATCCTGGTCCTCAGGTCTTCACCCTGTCCTCTGTCATGAGGGAAATGATCAGCATTGCATTTGTATCTTTGCTTCCTAGTGCTCTGTCGTACCTACCCTTGTCCCAGGCTCATCTGAGTTCCACTGTACCCAGAGAAACCTTGGCTTCCTCCTGCTCTGGTCGTTCCATCATTTGGCATCAGTCATAGAGCTGTCACAAAAGCTGCATGGCTCAGCTCTGCGTCAGGCTGGCTGGCTCCATGGGTTTTGGTCAGTCCTTGAAGCCAGTCTGGCACGTGTCACATCATTCACTAGTCAAGCAATGCCTAAAGCAGTGCACAGAGGCATCAGCCCACAGATAGCCCAAGCTACTGGTTGTGTCAAAACACACAGCACTTCCTGAAGGTGGCAAGTGAAAGGGCAGCAGAACAGGGGGGGACAAGGCAAGGGCCCACTTTCATCTCCCACATGGAGAGGAGGGGACAAGACAGCAGCATTTCCCTTCAGACAGCTTTGAGAATCTGCAGATATTAGAAGCCAGGCCATGCAGATCCCAGCTGAATGGATAAACACAAGTGTGTAAGAATGAGCAGGGCTGCTGGGTGCCTCTGGAGAGAGAGTCCCGTTTTTACCTTCATTTACCACCCACTGGGAGCCAAGGGCAGAGTGGAGGAACAGAGAACAGCAAAGAACTGCCTGAAAAAGAGGAGAGATCCTGAAAGTGGTCAAACGTTGAAGACAGTATCACATGGCAACCAAAAAGCGCAGCCTGGTGAAGGACTTGGGGATGCTGGTGGATGAGAAAGTGGACATGTCGTGGCCGTATGTGCCGGCACCCAGAACCCCGCCGTGTCCTGGGCAGCAGGAGAGGGGGGGATTCTGCCCTTCTGCCCCACTCAGGGGAGACCCGACCTGTAGAGCTGCCTCCAGCCCTGGGCCCAGCACAGGATGGATGTGGAGGTGTTGGAGTACATCTGCTCCTCTTTGCCACCTTCCACTGGGAGCAGCCTCAGCTGGGCGGACCTGGGGCTGCTGATGCACAGCCCCAACACCCGCAGCACCCATCCCACAGGGAGGTGGATGGGAGAGGACCTTCCCTCAGGGACTGGAGTTGCAATAGCACACGACTGGTGCAAGGGGGAACATCCATGGCTGCTCCAGCTGCCAGGAGCAGCAGGGCAGCTGCTCTCACCTACAACTCTGCTGGGACTGTGCTCCAACTGGCTTCCAACATCTTCCTGTGCTCTCTTGGATCTGTCCCTCACACAAGCTCCTTTCCTGGACAGAGCATTCCCTGCAGGTGTAGGAGACAAACAGTCAGCTGCAACTCAGGCAAGCCCTACGTTTTTTCAGTGCCTAAACGTTTTTCTTCTGGGTGGTGCAAAGGAAGTAGAGTGAGCCAAGGAGCAGGGAGACACTGACCAGCCAAATGACCATCAGCCCCTGCCTTTGGCTGGAGAACAAGGCTGACGGAGTGCTCAGATGAGCCACGATTTCCGGCACTGCTCAAAGCTCCCCTTAAAAGCAAACTTTGCAAATGCCTCCACCTCAAGGTTTTGTTCCCAGGTGAGGAAGCTTAGTCAAAGGACAAGAGACTCTGCCTAGGTAGGGCAAGGACAACCATGTTTCCTGTATCACTATCGAATGCTCTGTTCTCTAAACCAATCTTCCCCCTTTGTTGCAGCTGTCCCTCAATCCAGCTGCTTTTCCACATCTTGGACTAACCAGCTCAGCAGCTTGGGCAGGCACACACACACCAGTGAACATGGGGAACACACATCACACTTGATATACCAGAGACATTAACACAGACAAATGAGATGGGTACAGAACATTCCTACAAGACACAACTTGAATTTATGTTTATTTTATATATATATTTATATATATATATATACCTTTGTATAGATTAAACTGGAGGGGATTTTTTCATATACATTTTTTTGGTATAATACATGAGAAACAGGGACAGGAACATAGCAAATATAAATCAGTACATTCCTTCAGTGAACTCCTTGACACACTGAGACTGAAAAATTGCATGCAATGGGGAGACAGAGAAAAGGGAAATCAATTTTATTAGAAAAAAAAAGAAACAAGAATCTAGGCACAACTGTCAATAGAGGACCAGCACTATAGATGGCAAATCTGTATAAATTAAAAGAAAATTCCACTCTGACATCTACTATGCTTTAAAGTGCAATGAAGCCTGATTTATTTACCTACAGAATACAGGAAAGTTTCCCCCCTCTCCCCATTCCAATCTATCCCTAAAAAAAACCCCAAACAAACCTAAACAAATAAACCAATAAAATAAATCTAAAGGATATACATTATCCACAGTCCTATAGAGACGCCTACATCTACTCAGTAGCACCAAGAATCTGATATGGGTGAATTAAAATCAATTAAAAGAGCAATGGTAACATCTGCTGCTTCTGCAGACCTCCTGCCCTTTATGAGTGCCTGGGGGAGAGGCAGCTCTGCCTGTGCTGGGGTCTGGCAGCAGCACAGCACACGCAGCACAGCGAGAGCAGCGCGGGGACACAGGAACATGGGGACACAGGGACAGGGGACCGAGGCCCCGCACGGGGTCTGCATGGCGGGGGGGTGTCACACACCTGGGCGGGCGCCTGGGGGAGCGGGACTGACCTACACACAGGGGAAGGGTTGTGCGAGTCCAACACGCGCCACGAGCCTCTTTGGTGACAGGGTGATGGGAAGGGGAGGGAGGGAGGAAAAGGAAGGGGGTCAGCACAGCCCCCCTCTTGTGAGCCTCTGGCTGTGTTGTCTTCTGAGGCCAGGGGCCTCTGGGCCACAGTTCATCTGTCTCCACATGCCACCTCTCAGCAGCTCTCAGAAGCCAAAGGTCTCCTGGGAAGCATAGACCATGTAGAGGAAGCCATCCTCATCCTTCTCCTGCTCGTAGATCTCTGAGATGGGGGTAGACACACTGACCATGCTGTGCTGGTTCACCAGCAGGAAGAAGGCCTGGGTGGGATTCAGCTGCAAGCGGCGCCTGTGGGAGCAAGGGCAAGAGGGACAGGGTCAGCTCAGCTGGGGTGGGTGCCCTGACAGCCAGTTCCACCTCTCCAGCAATGCTATTCCCTTGGGGCCAGGCCTGCGCAGCCAGGAGCTCCTCAGGACCTCCTCCCACCGCTCAGGACATGGTATCCATGACTCCAGCTGAACTGCTTGAGGCTCCAAGGCCTCCTGAGTGAGGACTCTGCAAAGCCCCTTTCTTCAAGTGCTACTGGCAAGGGCAAAGCAGAGGGGCCTCTTCCCTCTGAGCTGAAGAATAAAAGGAGGGGACGGGATCCTTTCATTGCTCCCGAGTGTCCCCTTGAGGGAGAGACCCCAGACCTTCACAAGCTGCTAAGAACCTGCCCTCCCTTGGCCCCCCACAACAGTCTGTACCACACACAAGGATGCTGTGGCTGCCACGTCCCCATCCCTGCCCTCAGCAGCTGCCTCTGCCTCACCCTCACGCCACCACCCTGCCGTGAGTGGCCTGCGAGTAAGGACAGGCTCACAACATGCCAGCTGAGGCCACCCCACTCACCGGATTATTTTGACCAATTCACTCATGTTGACATGGTCTGGGACAAGGAACTTGGTCTTGTCCAGCACTGGCAGCTGTTTCTCCCCTTTGTAGCGTTCGATGATGACCTGGGGGAAAAGTCAAGGGTAGGATAAGTCATGTTCATAGTGCCCCACACGCTGGTCCCAAGGTCAAACAGAAATCCAACTAGCATGGGTAGAAAAGCTGAGCTAAAGCCCCGCTTTGCTTCACCCTCACAGGAAACAAAACAAAAAAAGGACATGAGCAGGCTGGCTGCAGGTGGCTCTTCATCAGTCACCTGTGCCCCAGCCAGGCAGTGAAGAGCATCCAAAACAATGAACTAAAGCACCAAGTGTTCTGGCTGGCTGCGAAACAGTGGGCACCACTGGATTGATGTAAACTCTTGTCCTCTGGCATGCAGGAGATCTGAAGAGGACTGCAGTATTTTAACACCACTTTCAGACTGACCAAACCCACAGATTTTGCTGGCTTGAGCTACAGACAGAGCTCATGGTGCAGTCTCCTTCCCCCTTCCTTCCTGCTGCCATTCAGCATCCCTCTGCCTGCTCAGGAACAGCTGTGGATATCCCCAAACAAGCAGTTTTTAGAAGTCCCAGCAAAGCCACTCAGGCATTCCTTCAGAAAGGGGGCATTTGGATTTCACGAGTCCCGCTCCCCATGTCAACAGTCAGACACACTGACTCCAAGAAGAATCAGAAACCCAGGGCCACTCCTCCCGTGTGCCACCCCAGCTGTGCACTGAGCTTCCCAGGCATTCCTGCATGGTGTCACCACAGGGACAGCCCAGCTTGTCCTCCTCTGCCAGACATCTTGCTTGGAAAAGCTCTTACCATCCCTACATTCTGAAATGGCTGAATGATGATTTCTGATCCATTTTTCTGCTATTAGAATTAACAATTTTCTTCTGTGAAGCTGTTTGCTGACAGCTACAATTGCTGTTCTAAACCAGCCTGGAAAGGCACTTTTTGTATTCTGAGAAACAAGGTGGCAGGCAGTTAAAATAGGGAATGTACTTTTAAGTAAAATGAAACAGCTTAATATGTTCCCATTACAGTGATGCTCTCTCACCATCTCTCCAACATTCTGTTGTTTTCTCCACAGAGAGACTCTTGGATACTCATCAGCCCATCATCCTTTCCCACCTGAGACTGAACATTATTTTTCACTATAAGGCAAGGAATTGCAATAATTTATTTTTCCAGGTCCTTTCCAAAAATACTCGAGAGACTGCAAATGGCTTTTGGCAGCAGATGGAGCAGCGTGCAGAGCGGAGGATCCCCAGGAGATGGCTCTGTGGAGCCAGAAGGACCAGGGAACCTCCGGGAACACGGATTTCCCTTGCCTTTGATCCCTTGTTGACACATCAGCCTCTGGCAGCAGCAGCAATGGAACTCCTGCCAGCTTCCCCCAAAGGCAGATCAGACACCCCGGCTGGGATGCTGTGGGGTCACCAGTGAGCTGGGAAGGTCTGAGGAGCCCCCCAGGCCGTGAGGCTGATCTGACAGGGCTGCAGGCCGTTCCTGGAGGAGGGAGGGGTGTGAGGTGCCTTGCCGGGGGCTCTGCACCAAAACGGCCTCTGCAGAGCCCATCCTGGACAAATCTCACCCAAAGGGAACCCAACGCCTGGGCACGCAGCAGGTGAACACCAGGTATTGCCCCTTCAGCTTCTTTTGCAAGGTGAGGATCTGATTGAAGAACCATTTTCTGCAACAGACTAAAGCATGCATTGGGACATCCTTCACCAACCTATTAACAGCCCTTCATCCCTCCAAAGAGGGCACAGTGAGGACAAGATGAGCAGAACCATCCCACTGCATTTAACTTGAGCCTTACATGGACAGGTGAGTATTTTGGCTGTGGGGAGAGGAATAGTCTTGAGGGGCTGAACACTCACAACAGCCACATGCAGGGATGCTGCTGTGGCCACTGGGAAACACAGGCAACAGTGGGCCCTTCAGCTTTTTGGTTTGCACGAAGGAGCAGCTACGCAGCAGCTGTTTGTGCATCCACCTTTACCTGCAGAGAGGGCCCTGCACACCCGGGTGATGCTTCATTTCTCAAAAGAGCAGGACCAGAGGCCAGTGTCTCTCATTACCAGCCAGTTCCATCCCAAAAATAAAAACCTTTAGATTAATCCAAGAACAGGATGCAACGGCTGTCCTGGCTCTTAGAGCTGCAGCTGCCTTGTGCCCTGAGCAGACGCAGAGCCTTTCACGTAGAACAGCTCCAAAAATTTCTGTTCCCAGAACATGAGCTGCTATTTGGGTAACCCAGCTATGAGAACAGGTGGCCAATGGACAAAACATTCTTGTCTAGCTCTGGAGGGAAAAGCATGATCAAATGCTAAAGTTACATCCCTGTGGCCACACAGTGGATGTACACAGCCACCTCCCATCCTGCATCCTCTTCCAAGCTGCTGCCTTGAGCCAGGGGGTTCCTCAGCGTGGGATACCTGCTCTTGCAGAGGGAACCCACCACACATCTCTGCAGAAATCACATGAGTGGGCACAGGTGGGGAGGGGAAATGCTCAGGGCAGAGCCTGGAGTCCTGGTCCTGCCGCAAAGGGGACTTGGACAGTGTTTATAAACATAACCTTTGTTCTGGGATCAATCTGGAGAGGTGGAAAGGGAGTTTGGTAGGGAATATGGCCAGATGTGGTCAACAGAGGCAAGGTCCAACCAGGTGGAGAGGTTGAGGCTGAGAATGTATTCCCAGCAGATACAGAGGCTCAAATATGTGTATGTAACACCTCCCAGACATCCATGACCAGGCACAGAGACTGACCCAGACACACACAGCACTCACATGAGCACAGACTGCACCAGCCTCATCCTGTCCCCCTCTGGCAGAGCAGGGTACAGGTCCTTTAGTGGGAACAGATACAGTAGCCCTCAGTCAAAAAGGTGCTCTGGTGTTGATCCATCCAGAGTCATGTCAGCCCTGGACATTGGATCTGCAA
The DNA here is from genome assembly GCA_013397795.1 of Orthonyx spaldingii. Lineage (NCBI taxonomy): Eukaryota > Metazoa > Chordata > Aves > Passeriformes > Orthonychidae > Orthonyx > Orthonyx spaldingii. Next base: position 154,338 of record VZTJ01002236.1, on the reverse strand, counting down.
CTCCCCAGAACAGCCCTCCCAGGAACCTAGAGAAGGTTGTCACTTCCTCTGAGTCTATAATTTGGGTTTCCATCCACCCCTGTGCCAGGGCAGGGCACTGTGTGGGATCTCCCACCTGCCATTGCCTCTCTATGCTCCTCTGTGGGTGCTCAGATGAACCCAACAGCATGGCCCAAATACCCCCTCAGCCCTCCCTACCAGCAAGAGGGGTAGCCCTGCCTTTTCCCCTTTCTACAGCCCATGACTCACCAGGCCTGTCTGAATTTAGCATTGCAGGGCTTTGGGAAATGGTTTGCTCCTGTTGCTGCCCAACAGAAGCTGTTCCCCAGCAATTTCAGACTCTCTGAGGGTTCAGTTATCTCCAGAAAGACCCCTGGGGCTGACAGCAGGCAGGGACAGTGAGGGGGGCACAGGCTCCCTGTCCTCTAACAGGGTAGAAGATGATTTCTAAAACATCTGTTGAGGCTGTGGATGGGGGTTCCAGTGAAAAGGCTGGAAGTTCTCTGCTTGCTCTGACTGCCCAAGGAGGAAGCAACCTGCAAGGAGCAGCTGGAGCTTTCTTCCCGACAGAGCTGAGTGTGAGCAGCACCTGCTGCCAACACAACCATCTCACCTTCTCAGCAAGAGCTGCATGTGCCTGTGGACAGCACTTTCTCCCAGGGCAAAGCAAGCAGCTCTGGGAAACGCAGAGACAGCAAAGGAGCCCCTGGCATGAGGTGGACAGGGAACCTGGCTCCTTCCTGCCTATGTCCCTATTACATGTGCCAGTGGGGCATCCTGGGATGTGACTTCCCTTCAAACACAGAACGTTCCCCAAGCAGAGAACTCCACGCCCAGGCAGGGTTCAGGTTATCTCCTGTGCTGTCCCTGGTGGGCTCAGACAGACACCACGGCCCTCTCTCCACACACACACACACACGTACACGTGGCTCAGTCCCTTCCTCAGCCTTCCCTGCTAGTACACTCCTGGCAACAGGAGAGACGTGCCCTCCCCATGGCACACAGCCAGGCCATGCCCTCTGCAAATCCTCCTGGCCCCCTCTCAAAGCAAAAAGGACTCACCCAAGGACTCTGAGTGGAAACCAGAGATGCAAGAGGGCAGCAGGTGCCGCACAGCTTTGCCGTGGTTTCTGCCAGCAGTAAGGGTGTGACCTTGGATCTCCCTAACTCCCCTGGGCTGTGGGCTCAAACCCCCAAGCGCCTCTTCAGGGAAGCCAGTCCCTTGGAAAACACAGCTCCTGCCTTTTACAGATGACCAAGACCTTCCTACAGCCGAAGAGCCTGCAGTGCTTGGACCCACGACAGTGTTCATACCACACTCCTCCTGCACAAGGCTCTGATCACTGCCCAGCACTGAAACCTGCAGGAGCTCTGCCCCGGGACAGAGGAGAAACAGCACCAAACTGGTGTTGGGGTCTAACTGGGACCAGGCCTCTAGAAAAACCAGTGACACACACATGGTTGGACCCCACAAGGCCTTCATGACCCTTCTCACCTCTTGATTCTTTTCACCCCTCCAGCAAAACTTGCATCGTGGTGTTGACCCCAACACAAAGAGCACTCCAGCCATGGGAGCTCTCCCACCATGTCTCAGTAATGCCATAAAACTCTGCCTGTGGATACACAGCTCTGGCTCCTTCTGCCCATTCCCCAAGCAACACACATTTGTGTACAGGCACTGGATAAATGCACGTGTGTGTGTTTTATGCACAACTTATTTCTAGCCTGGCCTTACTGCCAGAGCCTGAATGCACTGCAGTTAGTTCTGCCACAACTCTGGAGAAATGCAAAGCCAGTCTAATGCCATAAAAACCATGTTAAAAAGCAGAGGTCAATCAATGTGTTGATGACCTGGAGTACTGGTACCCAGGGTGCTGTGAGGGGCAGGCCCTGCTCTGCTGAGCTGGCAACATGTGAACACCACAGTGGTGGTGGGAGAAGAGAAAGAATTCTTCTGGCTGGAAAACACTGTGCTAAAACCAAAACAGGAGTGAGGCAGGAGTGGACTAAGATGGGCCAAGAGCAGTTTGAGACATTCAGTCTCGAAGGCCAAATACTGATAGTCTGCAATTTTAAGACAAGGTTGATGTTCATCCAACACTGAGAGGCAGCTGAACTAGGAATCCTGTCTTTTTGGTCATAGATGCTATGATATTGCAAACAGTAAACTGAACAAGCCCCAAGTACATAATTTCATAGAATCATGGAATGGTTTGGTTTGGAAGGGACCTTAAAGGTGAGTAGCAACACCTTCTACTAGACCAGGCTGCTCCAAGCCCTGTCCAACCTGGTCTTTAACACTTCCAGAGGTAGAATATTCCTCTAAGTCCTCCATCTTCTCAGGAAGAGAAGCAAATATGCAGGTAGGAACTCAAAAGCACACTCACAGCCACAGAACAACTCAGCATATTAGGTGTGACATGGGCAGGAAGATCTGCAAGTGCACGGTGTCTTACCTGTGCCTGCCAACCAGAGGTGCTGGGAAAGCACAGAATGGGTATGAATACCTATGAGAGACTCTGTGCTTTCAATGCAGCAAAGATCATCCCACACATCTTTCTCTGGGCAGAGAGAAATCCTTACCAGGTTATCCAGGAAAAATCAGGTAGCTACTACAGCCAAAAAAAAAAAAGAAGCCATTTCAGAGGTTTCTCCTGCTGCACTAGTTTGGAAATAGATTTGAGATCAAGTCAGTCCCTTGCCTCTAGCGCAGCATGGAGCTTTAGAGCCAGACTGTCCTTTGCACTGCAGAGAACACATCTGCTATTGAGCAGCTGGCACACACAAGGCACTGAAGGCTCATCTTGATTCCAGGAAGCAAAGTTTTGCAAGCTCCATGGAAGCCACCCAGGAGCACAGAGGGGTCTTGAAAACAGTCTAACACAGAAGAGCAAGAACAATCACTTACTGGGATTTTGTTTGGATGCTGCTCTCGAATCTGCTGAACTTCTTTACAACGATCCGCTGGAGAGAAAGAAGTAAAGAAATGAAGTTAGAAACACCCATGTGTGGTAGGGCAGGCAGAACTGAGGTACCCACCCTACAAGCCACAGACTGACCTAGAGAGAGGGACATTTCCCAAGGAATGCATATTCTGCTCACCAGGCCTTGTCTGAGCATGGTCTGCCAGATGTCAGCTTCAGTGACCAACCCTTCATGGCTTCCTACTGCCCCAACTATCCCCCTGGGCTGGGACACGTCACTCTGCCTGGTAAAACTGGGTAGCACACCTGAAAATCAGGAGAGTGAAAGGAGACCATAAAGATAACAAAACTAACCTAAATCTACCCTAAGCAAATGCAGCTCCTAGCCATGTGTGCAGGGCAGCAGCACAACTTTGGGGGCTGAGCTCTACAAGTTCAGGCTCTTTGTGTCTTCTGAATGCTTCCCCCAAGGAGACAATTCTCCAGCTGGGACTGGGTTTTAGCCATTTCCTTCTGCCTGTTGTGCACTTCCAGGCACTCTCTAGCACAGTGCCTGGTTCCACAAGAGATGCACCTTGCCAAGGAGGACTCCCTCTCTAGCACAGATCTACAGTGTAGCTACAACAGCTCTGGGCCTGACAGAAAGTACTTCTAGGCCTGGATACAGGAAGAAAACCTTAAGCAAGGAGATGACCCACCTACAAAAAGACTTTTCCTGCAGTTGTTCTCACACTTTCTAACCCATTTTCCTCCACAGTTTATGTTTATTGACACACACAACAGGCAGCACACAAAGCTTGTGCACTGTTCCAGTTTACGGAGAATTCCCATACCCCTCACTGCCTTACCAGAGGACTCTCCGCTTTCCACAACCCAAAGCAGCAGAAAGGAGAGGAAGAAGCAGTACCAGAGCCAGGTACGGCTCTGTGCCTGCTCCTCCTGGGACACCACAGACCTGCACTCCTATGAACTGCCATTACTCTGGGAAGTGCTTCACAGCCTGCAACGGCCCATGTGAAATGCCCAGAAACTACGCCGGGGGGTGAAGGTCAGTGACTAAGCACTGCCTAGAAAAGTGAGATCTGGGTATTGCAGGACCTGTCGTGGGATCATCCTGCCTCACCCAGCACAGCACCAGCCCCAGCCCAACTCCCCTCCCCCAGTTTCTCATGGCCCACTGGGATAATGGAGGGCAGGACCGGTTCATGTGTTTGAGTGTTCTCTCCCCACAAATAGTGAGAATTTCTCCTCTGAGCACTCAATAAAACCTTACTGCTTATCTGTTGAATTTGGCTAGATATCACTTTGGGAAGAAACTGGAGTTTCTGTAAAGGCCACAAGACTACAAAATCACCAGATCACAGAAGGTTTTGAGCACCATTTCTATCTTCTCTGAGAGGAAAATATCGCTCCGCTAGGAATTGTTAGACCTTTTATTCTGTAGGACTCCATGGACGAGCAAATACAGAGCAAGATAATTTGGATTTCATGAAAAATTCAGGCATATTTATTTCGGATTTTATGACTGAAGATGCAGCTTCTCATGTTTCCTTTTCACCCAATCCAGTGCTCCAGGGATCCAGAGTCATCCTTGTGATACAAACAATTTTCCCCTGAGGTACCAATCAGCCAGGGAATCACAAAGACATCAGCACTACATGTGACACTGGTACAGAGACACCTCCCTGGGAAAGCTGAAGGACACAGTGACAGCAGCACCCAGCCCACAGCACCCAGCTGGAGCAGAAGCACCTGTCCCCTCCCACAGAGCCCCGTTCCCACGTTTGCTGTGTCCAGGATGGAGCATCCAAAAGGCTGGAGATCCAGAGCTCGACTGGACAACACTTATCAGCATGGAAATTCCAGCAGCTTGACTGCAGCCAGTGCAGACTTCTGGATGTTAACAGAGTCTTCAGAGCTGTGTCCTCATGTCTGGCCAGTTGTCCCTCGCCTGCTCTTCTCTCCATACTATCAGATGGCCATGTGGATGAACTTCCTAAACTTCCTAAACACCGTGCACTGCCCTGCAAGGTCACAGGACTGTTTGCACAGGAAGCCTCAACAACGCAGGTAATTGTGAGAAGGGTCTGAGAAGGAATTTGCTGAAGGCATGTTATCATGGCTAGTGAATGAAGACAATCTTGGAGCATCCAAGTAGCCCAGGCTGTGTGTGCCAAAGAGCAGCCACATGCCAGACACCCCTTCCTGCTCCCTGGAAGCATCATCAGCTACAGCACAAGGAGATGACACAAGCCATCATCACCTTCATTTACACAGAGGAAACAGAGGTGCCTCCTGCCCGTTACACTGAAAAAGGTGCCACACAGAGAGGAAGAGGGTCCATCTTCACTCACATCAGTGCCTCAGGATTCCACCCCTGGGACCACAGTCCTTTGTCTCCCAAGGGGAGCAGATGGGGTGCCTTGGACAGAGCAGATGCTGTATCTTTCAGGTCTTGCTGACTCCATGCTCAGGAGCAATCAAAGGCATGAGACACCAGTGACAGAGCTCTCAGCTACCCTCAAGTCTGCTGGGCCACAGTGGAAGCTCCACTGTCCCACCCTTTAAAACCTGCCACATGCCCAGGACCTGCTCCCTCAGGCCAGCAGGACCCAGGGCGTTCACAGCCTTCCTGACCCCAGGTAACCCCGTGGCAGGGGGCTGATCTGCAGGTTACCACAGTGGAATGGCAGCAAGTGCTGCTTTTCTCCAGGGGCTACTGGATCCCTCCAGCAGGTCCATGTGATTGCAACTACAAGCACCTCAAGCACTGCACTTCTTCCTCTGCCCTGGAAATGCCCATTTCAGGAACTTCATTCGGGAAGGCAGCTGGGAGCAATTCCACCTAAGGTGTTCAGGTTCCTGAATATGCAGGCAGAAGTTTCCAGGACACCTGAAGCTCTGCTAAAGAGCACACTCTGTCCCATCCTAGCCTTGGAGAGCCAAGGAAGCAGGCTTGGCAAACAGAAGAAGCTGCATCAATCTCTAGATGCTTTCCATGCACACAGGAGTTCAGGCACAAGAGATCTCCAGCAAGAGATAGTGATGGTCACCCACACTCTCCTCAGCCTAGGGTGGGAGCCTCTGAGAGGTGCAGCCTGTGACTCATGAAAGCATCAACAACACACAGCAGGAATGGCTATAAATAGCAGCCTTAATTTAGTGTCTATACAGTCTAATCTAGGTCACAGGAATACAGAGAAAACGGTTAAAGGGCGCTTCAGAGAAACCTGGCTGGAGGTGTCAGCCCAGCACCCAAGCCCCTACTCGCACAGTGCTGAGGACAGGCAGGATCTCCCCACCCCCCACCAGGAGCGTTTGCACTCACATTTCATACACAACAGGCCTGTTCTTACAAGCTTTGTTCTCCTTCTGCAGCTCTCCCAAACTACAGCTGTGCTCAAGTTGAGCCTTTCCCTTTTCCTGCAGCACCTGGCTTCAGTTAATCCTTAGGCAATGTGCAGAGCGAACCAGAGCTGCTTACACAGCCCTGTCCCTATCCATGTTCTCCTCTGCTGGTCCCTCCTCACTGTCAGGGGAGCAGAACACCACATTGGACTGCAGCAACTCAGGGGCTCCATGCAAGCAGGGCTGGAGGGGCTCCTGTTGCAAGGAGCTGAGCAAAGAGTGATGACCTGCATGAAAGGGAAGAGCCCCATCCCTGCTCCAGCTGTGGGCACCACACCTCTGCCATGAGGGAAGCTAGACTTCTCCCCAGTGCCAGGATGTCAGAGCTCAAGATGGCAGCAAGATAAAAACCACACAATTTTATTGGTTATTCCCAGGGAGATTTCTCTGGTAGGGCCTATTGAAAGACAGGAGTATTTTTTTAGCATTACATATGCCAGGAAATTGCCTATTTCTCCTCCAACTGCTGTTTCAACTGTTAAGTACCAACAGCAAAGCTTGCAAATTGCCCAAAACACCACAGTCTTGGCTGTTTTCTTGACTGAGGTCCTTCCCAAGCTGTGCTCCAAAAGATGCGAGCACACAGTGTATCCCATGGCAATGCAGGATGAGATCATTATGGCAGCTGAGGAGAACAGTGGAAAATTTTAAGCCGCACTTTGCAAACATTAGCCTTTTTTATCAGCAGTGCCCAGGAACCCTGGCCCCAGGAGCCAGGTCCCTGCTGTGCTGGGCGCTGTGCAGACACGGGATGGAAGGACAGTCCTGGATGCAAAAGAGCCTCAGCAGACAAAAGATACAGATGGTGGGACAGAAGGAAAACACATGGCAAGTCCTCCAACAGTGCCATTACATAAGGGGCACCATTTTTCAGGAGACACCAGACAAGCACTGCTCAGGCACTGGTGCTGCCCCAGGGTAGCAGATGGACTACAGGGAGAGGCCCTGCTGCCTGTGACCAGCAGGAAAGCTGTTAGGAAAATACCAGGAAGAACAAATACCACCTGGCAACATCATCAACGTGCTCCCAGATAAACAGCTCCTGAGCTGAGCAAGAGCTGTGTGCAGAGAGCAAAGCAGAGATTAGAAATGCAGCCACGAGCTACTGCCTCTCCCTGCATCCCACAGCTCCGGAGTGTACTGATATCCCTGGCACCTCCAGCAGGCTGCTGGCCCTGTGGCTTCTCCCTGCCATCCACACAGCATCCTGCCAGCCAGCCTGGGGAGGGATCTGCCTCAGATTTGAAGCAGATGCAAAAATGAACATGTTACTTCACGAAGCTGCTGTGGTGAGTCCCAGGGCAGAGCACTGCTAGAGCAGGGACTTCTCTCCAAGAGATTTTCTGCAAGGAGAGGAGGAATTGGATGGTTTGAAATCAGGATATGTGTGGGATGAGCTGGCAAGTGCTGAAGACACAGGCCAGTTATGCAGGTCATTCCAGACGAACATCAATGACTATTTCTGTAATATCACACCGCCCTACGGCCAGACACCTCTAACCACCAGGAAACACCTCCATGAATGTGTCATGGCTCACCCAGCACCTGACCTGACCTGTCCTTGCCCAGTGCTCCCTCTCAGGCCACTGGTGCTGCAGGAGGAGCGAGAGGAGACTTCTACATCCAGGAAGAAAGGAGGTCGTGCCCAGGGCAGGTGTCCTCAGCACCAAGAAAGGGTTGTCCCAGCCTAGGTAGGACAGCACCACTGCAGAACCTGACAGTGCTTCTGATTTCCAGGTTTATTTTATTCATCTGTCTGCAAAGCTCGGTGCTCCGGACAGGACAAATGACTCAGGACCAAACCTACACTGCTTTGAACCTAAAGGCTTTGAACTGATAGAAAACATGTCTCTGCATCATGGAAGCTCCACTGTCCCTGGAAGGCATTACCAACCTGAACATGGAGCACTGGATGCTCTATCTCCATGACTCTCCATCCCATCACTAGTTACAATACCAGATGTGCAGTGTCTGGGAGGATTTCTGAATGCCAGGTTCCTGGGGCCCTGTGACTGCAGAAGAATCTCAGCAGCCTTACTCATTTGCAAAAGTTCCCAATCTTCCTGGCTCCAGAATAGAACTTGAAAATGGATTTTAAAACACAAAGAGGAAACACCTTCATTTTTCTTAGCTGTTTAAAAATGTAACAGGAGTATGATTTTGAGCCTGGCTCCAGGAATGAGCATTTGCATCTGGCAAATCATGATAAGGGCTCATCTCATGATCAAGCAGAGCCACACCACAACTGTAAACTCTAAATTAATGTCAAGACATTTGTCCTCTGGTTGCACAGTACCACTGGAGTGACAGGACAAGGGGGAATGGCATTAAACTGCCAGAGGGCAGGGTTAGATGGGATATTGGGAAGGAATTCTTTCCTGTGAGGGTGGGGAGGCCCTGGCCCAGGGTGCCCAGAGAACCTGTGTCTGCCCCATCCCTGTAAGTGTCCCAGGCCAGGTTGGACAGGGCTTGGAGCAACCTGGGATAGTGGAAGGTGTCTCTGCCCATAGCAGGAGGTGGAATGAGATGAGCTTTAAGGCTCCTTCCAAACAAAACCATTCTGGGATCCCACATCACCCCTGCCATGGGCTGTGCAGGATGACCACTGGACCTCCATCATCCAAACAGCTTAAAACTCAACTGCAACCCCTGAGCACGAGGGGCAAACGGGCAACACCTTCTGCGCCCTGTCAGGATGGCAAACAGAGTATTTACATCACAGTTCCAGATAAGGAACTGGTTTTTTGCTCAACATTTAATCAAAGTTTCACTATCCTTGGTAAAGGAACAGCAAGTTCCCTCTGTACAAGCCCTCGAGGCTGCCGTGCCAGGGTTTCCCTCTGCCTGCTGTGTGACCTTCCACCTGGACAGCCTTCCCACCCATAAGCCTCCAAGACAGCAGGAACACACTCAGATTTCTCAGAACCACTCAGGACACTTCAAATTGCTCAAAGAAAAAAAAAAAAGACCTGGCACTCCAGGCAGGATGGTATTTTGGTGCGGCCCACCATGCACCTGCATGCACCAAGAGCCTCTGCCCAGCCCGGGTCACTGCTATTTGTGCACAAACAGGCCTGGACATGCACAGATGCTTTGGGGACACGTGCCAGACATCAGAGTCTTGAATTCGTTCCTGCATTTTCTCTCACAACCTCAAAGTACCTTCTGAGGACAAAAGGCAGCAAACAAGAGCATGACAGAGCTGGTAGTGTTTACACTGTGCCAGTCAAGCACAGAATGTCACATGAGCAGGTGACACACTGTGAGACCTCCCAAGTCACTCTCCTGACCGTGATCCCTGCTGGGACTGACCACAAGAAGGAATATCAAAGCCAAGGGACATGACTTAACCACGGCTCATGGCTACTCGATGACAGAGGCAGCAAGGGCCTACCAGCCTGACAGCCCCTGGATTCACCACTCTCCACCCTTCTGGCTAAACGGAAGATCTGAAGTTTTTACAGTGAAAAAAAAAGAAAATTAAGTATTGAACAAAACACACAGGTTTTATTATTCCTGGCTGCCAGTCAGGACCTTGTGTTATATAAAAGAATAATAATAAAAAAATCAAAATTTGTGGTCTACATGTCAGGCTGGCATTTGTTCTGGAAGCCTGTTCAGTTCTTCAATGCTGATAATTACCCTCATATCCAGTCAAGTCACAGAATGTCCTCGGTAATTAATCCAAGACACAGGCAGCTAAGCAGCAGCTTGGAGCAGCATCCTCCTCTCAAGAAATCTCAGCTCTCAAAGCACAACTGCCAGAGCACAGACACCCCGAGGACCAGACAACGACCTGCAAGGGCTCACGGACCAACTTCACATCAATACCCAAATGTTTTTCCAAGCCACCAACAAGCAAAACAGTTGTGACAAGCACAGGATGGTGTGTGAAGCAGACAATTCAGCCACTGCTGGTCTCTAAATGGGTACAGGCATGGCTGGCTCACCTCGTTAGCATTCCCCAGAGCCAACAGAGGACTCAGCTCCACACTCAGCACTGCCTTTCCTCTGAAGAGGAGTGGCTTCCCACAACTAAAGACAGATCCCCAGAGGATGGAACCTGGGATGGGAACACTCCGTCCACAGAGGCTGAGGTCAAACCTCTGTGTTTGTCACCAAGCCAGGGGCTCCAGCTGAGGTGTGTTCCTGCCTCCGTTCTGGCCGGACACTGGGGCACAGCACCGAGGTACCCCGGGTTATCCGGCTGCTCCGGGATCCAGGCCCATGTCCGTAACCATGCTGGTTTTGTGCTGCATTGCAAACACAGCTGGCAGCTGCTGCCAGCCCAGCCCAAAGCCCCGCTTCAGGAGCAGTGGGACAATGCTCCCAAGGACTCGTGTTCCTTTCGGGAAGTGCGGCGGTGTCGTCAGGCTGCTGCACGCTCTCACTACTGCCAGGACAGCCTGTTCCTCTGACACAGACCACAGCTTTGTTCTGGGAATTGTTTTGGACTCCTGCAATGGATCTGAACACGCCTCAGCATTTGGGTTCAGCACATGGATGCAGAGGGTGCTGCCACATTTTACCCCCTGCGCCCACACCAAGGCCATTCTGCTGCCAAGGAGCAGCTCACAGAGCTCACCTTCCCACCAGGGACAGCACCCCAGACCACGGCAGGAGTCACTGCTCCATGCCCTCCACACACCTTGGATCAAACCCCTGGTGTTTCCCAGACAGTCTCCTTCTCAAGTCCGCAACAATGGTGAAGAGAAATTTGGAAATGACACTCAGGAGAGACCCAAGACCAAGCAGATGAACAAGCATAAGAAATTAACAGAAGAAAAAAATTGAAAATACAAGAAGGGGGGAAAAAAGCATTGAGGAAATCAGAACCTTCATTGAGGAGCAGCAGACCAAGACCTAAGGCAGCTGCTTGCCGTGAAACTGGAGCCTGGGTGCCTTTTGTAAACAGCCATAGCCCTGACTCTGCCTTTCTGCTGTTTTTTGGGAACCGTTCCATTTCTGTAAAGTTTTGAAGCCTTAAAAATTAAACCATTCTGAGGGTACAGAATCACTGGTGATGTTTTCCACCAGCTTTCTCCAACTGCATTGCAAACAATCGCTTCCTGCTCCTGTTGTGTAATGATTCAAAGACAAAAACAAGCCGTATTTACTTTCTCCAACAGAGCAATTCCAGCCCTGACCCAAAGCAACTGCGGGGGCTGCCAGGCCTCCTCCTTCTCCTCCCCTCCTCCTGGCTCAGCTCTGCAGCCCAGTCAGCTGAGAGAGCAAAAGGGCAGAGGAAAGTACAGAGAAACAAGGAGCACTTGCAGTTGCTGGCATCAAACTCCCTCACCCCCTCTGTCCCTCCTGGGCTATTTTAATCCTGCTTTCTTTCAACTACTCTGAGCCTCAGATTTTGTTTTCCTTCTGGCTCACACAAAGCCTGAGCAATCCACAGAGGCAAACCAGACTCTTCTTGACCATAATAAGCTGATTCACACCAGTTTAACAGTAGGTAGTTACAAAGGGGCTGATTTAGGACTTCACTGCATTTAATACGTAGCTTAGGAGAACACAGCAGGATCCCAGCAAGGATCCCAAGCTCCCAGGCTTTGGTTGGTTCTTGTTTGTCTGTGTTCCCTTGGCTCAGTCCTGTGGCAGGGGAGGGCTGGGTAAGCATTCAAGGCCGGAAGGGTTGTGCCAATAAAATACCAAATATTTACAGTTTCCAAGAGAGAAGCAAGGGGCTGGATCAGCAGTTTCCAGCAGGCAAAAGATCCAATTTTAAAACTCACGTAGGAAACGCCCTCACCTGCGTTTGGATAGTCTCTGGCACAATATGAGGCTTTTAATGGCATCAAAACAGCGTATTTCAGCATTATAGAGGCAGTAAAGCTCAACTGATACCCCCTCCCCAGGGATTTAACCTGCCAGAAACACACACCTCTCCCTGCGCCAGCTGGCAAGAGAAACAGCAGTTGATGTTTCCTCTGATTCCACTATGGGGTCTGGGGATAAAATCTGGGACTTCTATAGGCACCTCCTCACCTTTTCAGCCTCCCCACCACGCACCTTTGACAAAGGGGAGGGGAAGAGGTGAGCATGAACTCCTCTGGGTCTCCACAACCACCACAGAGGGCGTGTGGCATCCTGGAACAACAGCCGCCCAAAGGCTCACGAGATGGGGAGCGGGGAAGGCGATTTCTGGGGACGTCTTTGTGCTCTGACAGTCAAGAGCGACACCCGGCCACCACCCTCGTCCCGGGCATTCCACGGCCCGTTGCGGCCGGCACGGCGCCCCAGAGCCGCCGGTGCCCCGGAGCGGCGGCGGCGCAGCGGGGCC
>VZTJ01002236.1:131396-141421 GCA_013397795.1 Orthonyx spaldingii | reverse complement strand
CCGGGCACGCCCGGCGGGGGCGGGGCCTGTCCCGCGCGGGGCCCCGCCCGGCCCGGGGCGCTCCCGGTGCCCCCGCAGTGACCGCGGCACAAAAACCTCGGAGCCGCACGCTGTGTGGGCTGGAAGGGGCCTCACAGCCCAGCCCTGCCATGGGCACGGACACCTTCCGCTGTCCCAGGCTGCTCCCAGCCCCAGTGTCCAACCGGGCCTTGGACATTCCAGGGATCCAGGGGCAGCCACAGCTTCTCTGGGCACCCTGTGCCAGGGCCTCCCCACCCTCACAGGGAAGAATTTCTTCCCAATATCCAATCGAAATCTCACCTCTTTTAGTCTAAAACCATTCCCTCTTGTCCTGTTCCTATCCACCCCTCTCTTTTTTATAAGCCCCAAGGTGAGAGAGAGCAGCTGCTGACATGAGGATGGCTGTGCCCGGTCTGTAGGAATGTCCCCATTTCCTGATGGGACATAACAGTTTATTTAGAGATGACCCCAAACACGAGCACTTTTCCCAGTCCTGTTGGAGCAGAGCACCTGAGGGCCTTGCTTAAGGCAGCAGAAGCACGCCTGGGCTGGGATTTCCAGAGGTGCTCCAAGGACAGAGATGTCCATGACTCCGGCCTGCAGTGGCATCTTCTGGACATCTCAGATCAAACATCTTCCAAGTGTCACTGCCAGCTTTGAGCAGCAAATGTGGCTGTTGTGAGAAGGATGGAGAAGAAAGGATTGTGTGGGGATGAAACCACAACAGCTCAGACCACAGATTACAGCCAACAAACCTGGACATAAAAAATTCTCACACAGATACTCAGACATTTGTGATTCCCACGTCTACCCCAATCATCTCCCCGCTAATGAGCCCGTTGTTTTCCCTGCTGCATTCACAGCCACGGCCATGCTGAATATTTTAAAGCCCGCAGCATGATTACAAATAGGGCAGCTATTTCTGGAGCTGGTAAATGAATCAAAAACAACTGCAAACAGAGCGTCAGCGTTTCACCAAGTTTAATATCCCTCCTCACTGCACGCCACGACAGGAGCTGTATCATGTTGGAGCAATGTCTCATTGTTACACTGAATTGGCATAGAACAGGAATGAACACAAAATGCTAAAGAATTAAGTACAACCTTGGTAAAAAGAAAAGACATGAAAGAGGCAGCTATGAAAGCTGGTCCAATTATTGTGTCACCAATTAAAAGAAAAATACGTTTAATGAGGATTGAAGAAATTCTTGTTTCCTTGTTGAGTTTACCCAAGAAAGAAAACTTTCATGGCCAATATAATCGATTTTCCTTGATCAAGCAGTAGTTAAACAAGCACATACTAGTAAGGAAGTATAAACTCTTCAGATTCATTTTTATAATTAAGATACAAGTAGAGCCATTAATCTCTGATATGGGTCCTGTTAATCACAGAGTACCTAAGGGAAAGCAGGAATGTTGAATCAGGCATGGCAAGTGATGACCCCTACAGACTTCATGCTCAGGCAAAAGGGTTTATTACTGTTGCTATAAAGTGTAAACATCTTTTTGATGAGAGGAATGTGGAAGTCTTTCCAGTTTAGTGATGTGGCCTATGTTTTTATCCATGCACACCTCATTGCAGGACTGGGGCCATAATTCCACAGATTATGATTCAGACACCTGGAGAGGGAGAAAAGACCCCATTTTATGGGAGCTCTGGAGCTTCTCAGCTTGTTAATGTACTTACAGAAATGGGATATGGATCAAAGCAGTTTTACTTCTAATACAGCAGAGCATGATTTATCCACTTCTTCTTCAGCCCCCAGCTTCCCGAACAATGCCGCACACATTAATTAATGCCTCTTTTGCTCGGTCTCACTGATGTCATTGGCAAAACTCCTCATTTAAGGAGGTGCATGTCAGATCCAAACCCCCCCCGGATCAGTCAAACGTTTAAGGCATCAGTGAGCTGTCCTAACATGACCTGGAACCAACAGCGAGCTTCCTGCATGCCAGCATTCCACAGCGTAACACCCCTGATAATGAGCACTCCTGGATCTTGTGAAATCACGCCAGTGAGGGAAATCTCCCTGAAGGAATCCTGTAATGTTGGTAAAGGAAGTGTATTTTTGTCAACAGAACTGTGTTGATGCCCAGGCTCCTGCTGGCCAGGGCAGTGTTTGAGCTCCTGCCCCTGCAGCTCCCAGTGGCTGCTTCTGCAGCTGGTAGGTCCCAGGAGCTGCTGCAGCTCTGCTCACTTTAGCCCAGCCCCTCCTGGTGTGAGATCTTTGCCTTTGTCCCCTGGAGAAGTAGCTAAGACAAGATCAAACATAAATCACGGAATGGTTTGGGTGGGAAGGGACCTTTAAAGGCCATCTCATTCCACCCCCTGCCATGGGCACGGACACCTTCCACTGTCCCAGGGTGCTCCAAGCACCATCCAAACCGGCCTTGGACACTTCCAGGGATCCAGGGGCAGCCACAGCTCCTCCATGTCCTGTATGTGAAGGACACTGTCATCAGCCACCTTAGGCAGGGGAAGAGTTACGTGGGAGGGCACTGGAGCTGACACAAATCCACAGGTGTTGACAAGCTCAGCTTTTACAGCATCACCTCCATCCTGTGCCGGAGCCTTATCTCGGCACAGAGGCAGCACAAGAGAGCACATCCTTGGACTTCAAGTGCTGCTGTTCCCAGCCCAGAGCCATCCCCCAGACTCCCTTACATTCCCTTGTTAATCCATCAGGGTTTGTCTTCCCAGCAGCAGATGCTTCCTCAGCCTTCAGTGAGGGATCTACCAAAACCAAAACTGACTTTTTCAAACAGCTCCAGCCCCAGTGCAGAGCAGCTTTGAGGTGCAGGTGGCATAGGCTGTTCAGGCCTCCTGTGATCCTGTCCACGAAAGAGGACTGGCACCACAATGCTCATTTTTCTGCTCTTCCTTAGTTTGGCAGTAGTTTTACCATACAAATGACCAGGCCCAGACTCACGAAGCACAGTACCAGAAACTGAGCTTCATCCATCTTTTTTTTGACCTTGTTTTATAACTTAGGGAAAGTGCAACCCTCCCCTAACTTACATACAGGGAAATTGCTGCCAGCTCTATGACCCTCTGATGCTCCTGATCCAAATAAAACAGTCTTGTTCCATAGTAACTAAATGGAAGTTGTTGTTCTTCAGCTTCCTTCACCCCTTCCAATTTTAAAAAATAAATCTGAATTAACTTTGGATGCTGGTGTAAAGGTGGCACTACATGGCCTAAGCAAGGCCCTACCCAGAGGGATCTGACAAGCTCCTTCAGACTCCATACCCAGCTTCTTAAAAGCCTTTCATTCAAATTCCCGAGCATGTTTCCTGCCAGGCTGCTCTCAATCCCTGAGAAAAAACAACCCAGACCAACCCCCAACCCTCCAACCAACCAGCACACAGCAGGAACTCAGTCATTTCACTGTAAGTTTATGATGTCAACACAACAGAAAAGGCCATGATCTTTGTTTTGCAATAGGTTATTACAACTTGTTTTAAATCAAAACCAACACTCAACACTCTCTGTCCCAAGCTCCTGTGACACAAAGCCACTGATAGGACAGCTGTCCTTAAGGAAGTGTCCAAAAGAATGCAGGACACTGCAGATTTTTCACTGTTCAGAGAAGCAGCACTGCCACCTACTCGGGAAAGCCAAAATCCATAAGCAGGTTACCACCTCCAAGGAAACATTTCTCTGGGTTACAAACAACAACAAGAGAGATCACTGAGGTCACATTTTTCTTCTGCTTTGCCTCACTGTTCAGTTATTATCCAGACTTCAGCTTGCTGGAGGTAATTTTTCGGGGGAGGAAGCACTCAATCGCTGCAGATCACAGGCATTACGTGAACTGCTGTGTATCAGGAGCTGCTCCAAGGGCCAAGCAGGATTCCAGACCCTATTCTCTGATTTGATGGAATGGCTTAAATCAGACATTGTGTGAAGGGAGAGACAGCTCAGGAAAAGCAACAACCAACACTGAGTCACGGTGGCAGCTGAGACACCCAGAACAGTGATGCTGCAGGGCTACAGACCTCAGAAGGCATTTCTGACCTTCAGGGTCATGACCATCACCTAGAAGATTAGACACAGCCTGAAAATTAATGTCCAGGCCTGAAAAAGCACAGAAAAAACCCTGAACATGCGGGTTACCTCAGCTATTTGAGTCCACATACCTACTCTGAACTGAAAGCTACAAGTGCCCAAGTCAACACCAACATTTCTACCAAAATCTCCAAAGCTGCACTTTCTAGAGCACACCCCAGTCCTGCTTGTTTTTTGAAGAAAAACTCCATCAAAATAACCCCTTGACCGTTTTGGAGTAACCATGTGAGCTTTTTTTGTCCTTAATGGCATCAATAAGAAAATACTAAAGGAAGATAGGAGATCAAACTGGCTACTGAGTGTGACCTCCCATGGGTGGCCTCAATGGCCTTCCTTAGCCATGAAAATTCTGTCTGGAACAGAAGGAAAGTGGTAGGAAAACTCTACAACACAAGAGCCAATTGTGAGTGCACTGCACATGCCCTTGGACTACATCCTTGTTCAGAGAAAGCAACAGATAAACAAAAACAGTCCTAGGAAGGTTCTGTTTTTGGAAGAAGAACTCAATCAATCATGAGAATACTTAAAATCTTCAGAAGAAAAACACGTAAGACAAACTCAGTCACTGGTGATACTTTTTAATTTGTTATGGTCCAACTTCTTTGAGGTAAAACCAACAGAGTAAGACAGAACTAGAGGACAGGCAGAGTCATATTTACAGCCATTCAAAACTAAGAGTGTAAAAGCAAAGCTCAGTGGTGAAAGAAGCATAGAAGCATACAAAGAATAGTCATTTTTTTGGTTAGTATTAGAATTCTATTATATTATCTTCTTAGCTATTAAAAGAATCTGTTGCATTTTTTACTGCCCAATTCCAACTCACCAGCTCCCCCTCAAAACTTGTGATACAAAAAGTGCCATTTTTCTGTTTGTAGACAACAAAACCACCTGCTTTAATTTTTCCAAACCTTACTGAAGAGGCACAGCACAGTGAACACTAATGCTCTATTCTTTACCATTAAATAAAAAATAAAACAGTTGGGCAAAGGAAGAAAACCAGACTGAGTCATTGTAATCATTCAGTTGGATTCTGGATGACAATCAGGAAATAGTCTTTATCTGGAGAGAAGAAAAAAAAAAAAAGAAAATTATTCTTTGATTGCTGGTATTTGTTCACAGAAACAGTAAATTTCAACATTTTCCACACCCCTCTGATGTGCTGTGGGAACTCCAGAGCCCTGACATTCATTCTCAATGAGCAAAACAGGCTCTAAGTGTCAGATCATTTATTTTATGGGTTTTATTGAGAAAAACTCTTCAGCTTTAGAAACTGCATATTCCCAAGGCAGCTGAATTTAACCCAGTTTGTGCCAGGAAACAACAGTAAGTGGCACATGCAGGTGGTGCAAGGTGGTCACTGCCCTTCTGCCACAGGCACTCTGGGGGCTGCAGCTGTTTTTTCTGGGGCAACGTTTATTCCTCTCTTTCCATCCTTCCTCTGGAAAGCTGAGGCTGCCTCAGCACGAACCAGAGCCTTGTCAGGATCTGCCCTGACCCATCCCTGCCTGGGGGAACTGCCATCCCCATCCCCTGCCTGGCCTCTCCACCAGCCCTATCCCAGCAGGGAGTCCAAGGGACAAGGCTGAATTCCTGCCACAGGAGGGACCTGCACTCATCTCGCTGCTTCCCAGCTTGGAATGCAACAAAATACTGAGGATGTTCCCTGAAAAGAAGGTTGCTGCTGCTGCTGCTCTATGCCAGGACTCATGATTACAGCTACAATGTGCTCTAGTACTTTTCCCAGAACTGGAAAATCAGGACTGTCTTGTTTTATCACTCAGCTCACAGTTCTGAATGGAAATTGCTCTCAGAACATATTTTTTTCCAAATCCTGGGGTTTTATACTAAAAAACAAAGCATGTGAAGATGCAGCACGCTCTCAAGCATTATCTAATACCTCCTACTTTGATCAACACAAAATGAGGGAAGGGTTTTGCCACATTCAAACAGGACAAAGGAAACTTAGATCGATGATAAAGCTTTCAACTCTCCAGAAAGTAGAACAGCTTCTTGGAAAGAAGGGATTATTCAATGTGAACACAAGCAGCAGGCAGACACCTTCCAGGCTGACAGTTGTCAGTCTCAAGAGAAAACAATCCTGCTGGTTCCCAGATTCCTGCTTTCACCCTGCTCTCTCTCACCTGGAGCAACCATGATTTCGTTTTTCTTGGAGCGGATGCGCAGGAACGTGAGGTCGTTCTGGGGGTCGATGTCCCGCACGGTGCTCCTGGCCTTGAGGATGAAGCTGTGCATGAGGCCGGCGTACTGGATGGTGGTGGAGTTGTCTATGGTGCTCTTGATGGGAATTCCTGCAGGAGAGGGACAGCGAAGCTCAGTGACAAACCTCCAGAACCAGCCCCTCACTGGGCAGCACCAGCTCCAACCTCGGCTGTCACTGCACCAGGAATTAGGATTGTTCTCTTTGAAGGCAAGAGGAAAACATGAAGAAAAACAAGATATGTAAAAGCTGAGATGTGGGACCACAGATGTAGGTGAGAACTGTTTACCTCTAGTAGCATCAGTGCTTTACTTTTGCATTTTGAGAGTTAGAAACAGAAATAAATTAAACAAAAATAATTAACTGCAGAGGAGAGAGGAAATAACCAATGTTGTAGTTTTTTGTCCTGACTGGGGACACCTCTTCCTTTCAAAAAGGCTCCCCCACACCAGTTAAGTGATATTGAGGCAGGCCAGGCTGGGATCAGTGATTATGGAGGACATCAGCTGCTGCATCACACAGTTCCAAGGCTGAGGCTCCAACACTCAGCCCTAAAAGATGGTGCAGTCCTGGGAGGTCCCTGGTTCAGTGAGAACCAACCAGGAGGGCAGACACACTGTTCAGCCAGAGCTGTCCCTCCCTTACACTTCAGCCACCCACTAGATGGATTTTCCCACCAAAAACCAGTCAAACTCCAGCTCCTGTGTCAGAACACAGCAGCCAAGTACCAAATTCTGCAGGGCAGAACCAGGTGTGTGTCCCAGTAACTGCAGCTTCAGCACAGAGAGCACAACCCACTCAACCATCACAGAAAGCAGTGAGCAGGAACCAGGCTGCATGACGTGATCCTCAATATATTCACATGTAGCTACTGTCATCTTTTCTAAGGATTATTTCTAAGAAATATTCAATTTTAATTGACAATCACACAATTTTAGGATTTTGGGCTGTTCACAGTGTATCCAGAATGCTCTGAAGAAGTTGCCCTGTTGGACGCTTCACAGACTCCAAAGAGAGATGACTTGCTGATGAGTTCCATCAGGCCACAAGCACCAGACAGTGCTAAAGAACAGGAGTCTGCCAGGCCAGCAGTGTTCTGGACAGGCCCAGCAGCATGATTTGCGTCTCATGAGAGCCTCAGTGCTACTGATGAAAGTTTTCACAGACCCAGTTTCAAACACTGGCATAACTCAAATATTTTGATGCTTTTGCAAATTATTTTAATTTATTTCCTAAAATAATGAGCTTGCAGAAATGGAAAACCAATTTTCTCTTGTAGCCTGACTACTGGCTGTCTCCTTGGGCTCCAGCAACACCTCTCCCAAAGCCAGACTCTAAGCTAAGTGCAAGGGGTACAAGCAGCAGCCCACAAAGCACGTGGCTGGAGTAAGCGACAGGGCAGAAAAGTGAGGCTGACACAGCACCTTCTGAATTAACCACGATGATTCCCTGCACTCCCTTCTGGCTCTGGATTCGCTTCAGTGTTTCCTCCACCTCAGCCTGCAAGAGAAAGCACAAATCAATGCAGGGTTACTGCTGCTCTCTGCCTCCCACCAAAGCTTCGGGAGAACGTGGCCGAAAACAAAGCTGCACAGGGATGACTGAACAGACTCTGCCTACACTGGTTTATACAGACAACTGTCTGTACTTTGGTGCCACCTTTTCTGCATGACCTTTCCAGTGATTTTGCATCTGCCCTTCTTCTTCACTCATTTGTGATTATCATCCTGGAACTCCCCTCTCTCCTCCTCCCCAAGCCTCCTGTTGAAGGCTTGCAGCTGGAAGCTGCAGTCAGACTGCTGCAATTTAGGTGTCAAACAAAAATCACCTTTGAAAATGTACATGGAATTTATGAAAAAAGTAGGAAAAAGATACATTTTGGGTGCAAGATGACCTTCCCTTTTATCAAATGAATGCCAAAAGCAATTACAAATAAAAGAAGTGAAGGGAAAAACAATGAATGAACAGTTTCTTTACAATTCTGAGTCGTGCTGAGATGGCCACAAGGCTGTAGCCACTACCAATAATTTACAACTTAAAAAAGTAAAAACGCAAATGCAGGCCAAGGAAATAGTCCTTCATCTTCTCTATAAAAACCAGCAAAGGAGGTTTGAGGACCTTCTGCACAACTTTCCTGCTACAAGATACCCATCAAAATATAACTGTGGGATCTACAGAAGGGTGGGAAGCCCTCGCACCTGAGCTGATCTCCACAGCTGGGTGCACATTTAGCATTTTTTATTTCCGTTAAAGGAAACAGAAACAAGCAGCATCTTTCAGATCGTGCAAGTCAGAGCCCCCAGAACTGGTTTAGGAAAGCAGACAGGAATCACCTGAACCAGGACAGGTGAGACCTACAAGGGGCATTTGGCCAAGGCTGTGTTCCCTGGGCACCTTGAAAAACCCTCTCCACCTTCTCCCACAGCAAATGAGCACAAAGATGTCACAAGCCCTGTTCCCTGGGAAAAGCCCTTGTCCAACAGCACAGCACAACACCAGCTCAGCCCCAGCAGCACCAGCACTCTCCTCAGGGTGCTGTTGGTAACATGACCCGTGGCTCATAAGAGATGGGACCCCCCGAGCTGGTCTTTATGAAGCTGAATTTTTCTGTGTGTTCCAGCACGGAAAAATTCAAGTATTTTCAACAAAACTCTTGATTATTTCTGAATGCTGGACTATTCTCAAATGGAAGACAAGGGAAGTGAAACAAAGAAACTAAAAGGTGTACAAATGCTGAGAAAATATAGTGGCAAAATGTTAAATCTATTAAGAAATTAAGATCTGATTTCCTGCCTTTCTACTAGCACTATTTAAGTTCTGATTAAATACTTTCCTTCACAGGACCTTAACAAACCATTTTAGATGCAAAGCAGCATCCATGAAGAAGGATACCAGTTTTTAATTTCCTCTAACACATTCAGCTGATCTAACTCCCGGGTGGGTGATCTGCTCTGACAGTTCACTGCTGCTAACGTGGGAAGGTCCAGCACTTCCACAAGCCAGTGCAATTCACCAGACCAACAAAAACAGTACTGAGAAAAAAATTACATATTTAATTCATGAAACACACAAACCCCATTTTAATAAAGGGCTGAATAACTACAAGAGACAGCACACGGAGAAGGAGAGATGCACTCTAGAAAAGGAGACGAAACACTCCCTCATCACCATTTTGCTGCTAAATACCCTTTGCTATATGTACAGCCTTTATCTTCCTGTTTTCATCTGCAATACCTGAACTCCTAGGTTTGCCTAAAAAAACCAGCTTATTAGACAATTTCAATTTTCCCTCTGTAACTTCGGTCAGCATTTATTTCTTTACAAATTTTGACACACATTTTGATCCCCAGTTTCATCACCATGCAATAGCCAGCAACGCATCTGAGCAGGGAGAAACCTCCAATACAATCACAATAGAAATATTGCAGCCCGAGTTATTAAACAGCCAAACCCAGTCTCTTTTTCCTGACTGTTTCCAGCGTTAGGGACGTGCCCTAGCAGCCGCAGGAAATGCAGGTTTGGCTGTGCGCGTTTCCCCGGCACAGGGCGGGGCTGGACCGGGTGAAGGTTCGGCCTCTCCCGCAGTGACTCAGGGCCGGTGAAGCCCCTCGGAGGCAGCGCCGGACCCGCCGCGCTCCCGGCCCGGCGCCGGGGGAGACGGGCGGGACCCACAAACACGGCCCCGCCCGGGGGCCTGACACAGAACCCGAACCGAAC
>VZTJ01002236.1:52149-131326 GCA_013397795.1 Orthonyx spaldingii | reverse complement strand
CCGCTCCGGGGACACCTCCCCGCACCCCAGAGCCCTCGGAACCCCCAGAAATCTCCCCCAGACTCCCGAGGCCGCTCCGGGGACACCTCCCCGCACCCCAGAGCCCTCGGAACCCCCAGAAATCTCCCCCAGACTCCCGAGGCCGCTCCGGGGACACCTCCCCGCACCCCAGAGCCCTCGGAACCCCCAGAAATCTCCCCCAGACTCCCGAGGCCGCTCCGGGGACACCTCCCCGCACCCCAGAGCCCTCGGAACCCCCAGAAATCTCCCCCAGACTCCCGAGGCCGCTCCGGGGACACCTCCCCGCACCCCAGAGCCCTCGGAACCCCCAGAAATCTCCCCCAGACTCCCGAGGCCGCTCCGGGGACACCTCCCCGCACCCCAGAGCCCTCGGAACCCCCAGAAATCTCCCCCAGACTCCCGAGGCCGCTCCGGGGACACCTCCCCGCACCCCAGAGCCCTCGGAACCCCCAGAAATCTCCCCCAGACTCCCGAGGCCGCTCCGGGGACACCTCCCCGCACCCCAGAGCCCTCGGAACCCCCAGAAATCTCCCCCAGACTCCCGAGGCCGCTCCGGGGACACCTCCCCGCACCCCAGAGCCCTCGGAACCCCCAGAAATCTCCCCCAGACTCCCGAGGCCGCTCCGGGGACACCTCCCCGCACCCCAGAGCCCTCGGAACCCCCAGAAATCTCCCCCAACCTCCCGAGGCCGCTCCGGGGACGCGGCGGGTCCCCGATCCCGCGTTAGGGACATCAGAGTGAAACTCCAGCCCTCCGGTACCTGAAAGAGACTTACAGGAAAGGTGGGACGAGTCTATTTACAAGAGCCTGGAGTGACAGGACAAGAAGGGAGGTTTGGATTAGAGATTAGGAAGGAATTGTTCCCTGTGAGGGTGGGCAGGCCCTGGCACAGGGTGCCCAGAGAAGCTGTGGCTGCCCCTGGATCCCTGGCAGTGTCCAAGGCCAGGCTGGACACTGGGGCTTGGAGCAGCCTGGGACAGTGGAAGGTGTCCCTGCCCATGGCAGGGGGTAGGACGAGTTGAACTTTAAGGTTCCTTCCAACCCAAACCATTCTGTGATTCCATGATAACGGGTGTGGGGAGTTATTTCTCCCCTCAAATGGCCGTGTCCCCTCAGCTACCGCCGGAGCCCCCCGGGACAGGGGCAGAGCCACTCCAAGGCACGGTGCACCCCAAAACGCTGGGAGCTACCTGCCACAGCCCGGGGCTCCGTGTGCTCAGAGTGAAGGTGTCTGCTGCCCCTGCCAGTGAGAAGGGATGTGCTCTCAGCTCCCGTGGGGGAAGGACTGGGGATGACCCACAATCTGATGACAAAACAAAATAATGCACCAAAGAACTGCATCCCGCATAACCCCAGCTGTGTTCTACACACACAACAGCAGCATTTGGGATTTCCTCCTGTCCTCAGGCTCTGCTAGAAGTGAAACCGAGAGTCCCAGAATAGTTTGGGTGGGAAGGGACCTTTAAAGGCCGTCTCATTCCACCCCGTCACATGCAGGGACACCTTCCACTATCCCAGGCTGCTCCAAGCCCCAGTGTCCAACCTGGCCTTGGACACTGCCAGGGATCCAGGGGCAGCCACAGCTTCTCTGGGCATCCTGTGCCAGGGCCTCCCCACTCTCACAGGGAAGAATTTCTTGCCAATATTCAATCTAAACCTACTCCCTATCACTTTGACTGCTGCTTCTTTCAGGACCATGACCCTGGAATCAGCAGACAGACACTGGGCCCACAGTGAGCTCCCACAGCAGTCACAGAGAGCTGGTATTTGTTGGGTGAAATGTAAAACGTGTCCTCAGAAGGTGTTTTTAGATTTTTCCCCTCTGAAAGCCAGGATTTGACACAGCAGGTTAGTTCACTGGCCCTTCCAATCTGTCCAAGTCTACTTTATCCTTAGAGAAAACAAGATTTCTCTGATGAGCCTTGTCATTTGCGCACTGCGGGGCTGACAGGCTGCGAATGGACATGTTAGCATAGAAGAACAACCACGGAATGATTATGTCAGTGCTTTTATTGAGAGCGCTCCGGGGACCAGGGGTTCAGACCCAAATCAAAGTCCTGACATGGTTTCGGAATAGATTTGGTTATATACCCCACCCTTACGTAACTGTTATACAATCATATGTTAATCATCAACTTAACATTGTTCTATTGTATGTACTGTTTTCACCCAAGCAGGAGTTTAAGCCCCCTTCCCCACAGAGTTTCTCAGGATTGTGATTCCTTTCTCATGATTCTTGTGATTAATTATGTTTATCAAGCAATCATCGCATCATCTACCCTACAGGTGGGTGCACAGGTGCAGGTTCGCCCTGTGCAGGTTCACCCTGTTCACTGCCTTTAACAGAGACAATACCCACTCCCGTTCCCAAGGCCTATTTTGATTACCACGATTTTGGAAACATTTTAATCCTTATGTTATCAGACATGGGATCAGGCACTGCCAGAGATCAGGAAAAAATCCTTCTTTAGGATCCAAGAAATATGGCTATTTCCTCTTCTGGTGGCTATTTACAACTCTGCAACAGAATTCAGTTAAATTCTAATCTCTTACCAGTCCAGCAGCACGTTTTACAGCTTGGCTACAAGAAGTCATTTTGCCATGGATTGATTTAACTTCTTGTCCCAGCTGTGATGGTAAGATTTGGGCAATAGTAGGAATGTGGTGGATAGTTTGGGCAATAGTAAGCAGTGCACAGCTGCCATCAGACACCCAAACCAAACATGGGTTTGTTTGAACAACCATTCCCATCCTGCCATGAATAAAAACCTCAACACCTCCACCCAGGGCTGGTGCTGACATTAGCACCATCATCATCAAACAGGAAAAAAATGGTGCAACTGATGTAAATTTATCATATATTGCATTGTGATTAATTTTTGCCTTATTAAAATAAACTTCAGATGTACGTGAAATACCCTTGTAGCTGTACTCACATAAAGCTGCCCAAAGCAGTGGCAAATTTTGGGTTTACACAACAAACTAGGATGATTTTAAGTGTTTCCATTCAAAGCTAGGAGGAAGTGACTCCACACCAACCTCCCTGCTGCAGAAAAAGGCAGTTGTTATTGCATGTATTTGCTGCCACAGAAAATCAACCTTGGGATTTGCTGCCACTGACAAAATTGTGTTAACTGGGAACACCTGGGAAAGGCAGCACAGGGAGAACCCGGGGGAAGGTCTGCAGCAGGGAATATCACCCTCAGGGAAGGATGACCACTTTAGGGACCATTTGGACGTAACCAGGACCCTAAGACCGAATCACAAAATTAACTAAGTTGGAAAAGACTTTTGAGATCATGAAGTCCAACCTATGACCTGAGACCAGATGGGACATGTCTGTGACCACTGAGGGAGCTGGAATGTCACTGCAGAGCCCAACTCCATTATCTGGGACAGCTTGTGGCCATCAGGACAGGTTCTGGTGACAGGAAGAATCTAAATGCCACCTCCCCCTTCGGGGAGGATCAGGGACACTGCAAGGCTGTTTGGTCTCACTGGAGCTTTTCCCCCTCCTTTGTGGCACTGTCACCCCGAACCACTTGCAGTGTCACTCCTCATTGCTGAGACCCCAGAGCAGTGCCACAGGGAGATGTCACAGCTGTGGCTCCTGCACAACCTCCCTCAGGCCTCAGCAGCCTCACAGCCCTCACCAGCTCCTCAGGGCAGCATCCAGAAGCACTAAAAATCCAGGAATTGTGTCAGAAATCTCCTGTTCAATACCCCATGCAATCAACAAGGGTGAACAAGGTCTTGGGAAAGACTTATTCCTAAAGAACCCTACTGGAAGGACAAGTCCAGGCAGCCTGACCCTGGCCCCCAAGAGCACACAGACAATTCATTTCCACCTGGATATTCTGTCACACGTAAGGAATAAGGAGCAGACCACCAGCTCTTTAAGTAGTTTTATAAAAGTATTTGACTTACTGAGATACTGTTACAGTTACCTGAGTATTTGAAATTACAATGCAAGGAAATATCGACAATGAATTTCAGTACAGTATTTTACAATCCAGTGCTGCTGATCCCAGTTTCTACACGAGTTCACTAGAGCACATATACACAAACAGTGATTCTTGGAGAAAATTAAAAGACACCACAAAAAAGGGGGCTGAAGATACCAATATAACAGAGTTGAGATTACAAATCCAGCGCAGCATGGAATAAAATTAAAAAAAAAAAAAAAAACACAAAAAACCCCCGTTTTTAGATTTTTCTCAGAATAATTTAAAAAAAGTTGTCTTTTTTTTTTTTAAACACAAGCAATTGGATTAAAAAACCCCAAAACTTCCATACTAGATCAGATAAAGACATGATGTATTTACTGTGCATGTCTTAGTATATGAACAGTTCCTGAGCTACTCGTAACAATAAGGCTTTGTTAATTCTCAGCATTTCATTTTCTCACTTTATTCTCATGAGGGAAAATTCCAAATAAAATTTCTTTTAATATCTGGTAATTAGGATCAATTGACAGTTGCATATGAATGTACATTTGTGACATACTATGAATTTATGCAGCTCAGGTTGCTAAAACAATTGAGGCAGTGGGAGACAAATGCATTAATCTCTGCTGAAAATCTCACTTGTAAATCCAATCCACAAAAACCTGTTATCTGGGATAGCAGCTGCTCTGGGCTCATCCCTGTATTGCTTCACCAGATCCCCAGAAAGAACTGGAAAGTGCACCAGTGGCTTGTATCAATTCCTTTTAATTTCTATACAACATGCTGTAAAAATATAACAGATCTGTTACTATTCACAAGTCAAATGCCTAAGGAATCTGAACTTGTGCCTTCAGAAATATTGTCAATGTAACACTGTAAAGTCGCTTTAAACTTTTTATATTTGGCCAAGCCCAATGTTTCACTGATTGTTTCTTCCCCTCAATGAATTCTTTATTTGCAATATTTTTAAATCATATCTGGTGCTTGGGATATCCAGCCCCCTTTCTCCCATCCTGGTACAGCAGAAAAGACATATAAACATGCCATTTAAATTAAAGAAACAATGAAATAAGTGGAATCCTGGACATCAAAAATATATACAAGCAGGTACGTTTCTCCTGAACTGAACATTTCAACCATAAAAATATTCAACAGCCAAACCCTATAGAACTAGGGCTAAGGCTATTTCAATTATAACTATTCTTTATTTTAAAAATATAGGGCTGACAGCCTTTTGGGTGATATTTATACATGAACAATAGTTCTAGGTTCCCTACATGAACTGTAAAGCAATATGCAGAACATAGACTATTTTTCATAGCTTAATCTTGCATTATCTTGCTTAATTTAATCTCTCTTGTAAATATGTTAGATAACTACGTTTCATTGAAAGAATTAATATAAACAGAAAATATATATAAGGCTTTTTTTTTTTCCTCCTTATGAGCTGTATATTGTGATAGATCCAAATGTTGTGGAAGTTGGCAATTCTCCTTCCAGTCACAGCTGAAGGTGAATTCTCCCCATCAATGAAACTTTAAGGAGGGGCATTTCTGCATCATCAGCAACTCTCCCTGGGCCTTCCTTCAATTAAGCTTGACAAGTGCCACCCTCCTGCCTTCCCAAAGCATTTATCACTAAGACCTGACACACCTGTGAAGTCAGTTAAAACCTGTAGTGTCTTGGTTCTTCTTAGACCTGAATCAGTTTTTCCCTCTTGCAGTTTAGATGGATGAGACAGCAGGAAAGAAATACTCTTTTCCAGGCTGAACGTTCAGTTTTACACTTTCCCACTGTCCTGTTTCAGCTCTGTCATCTCAAAGAGTCTTAACTGCAGCTCCTGCCCCAGTGATCTGAGCTGCAGGTTGGCTTTAATATGTGCTACATGTTATTTCAAGTGTCATGTCTCTCCAACTGTGGCTACAGCTCATTTCACTGGTGTCTGCCTTCCTTCCTTCAGGGGAAGGGAAAGGGCTGACCAGACCCAAAAAGTGCATTCAGTCTAAAGGAGCAGTAAAATGTAAAATATTCTTGTAAACCAGAAAAGAATTAACAGATTCTAAAAGGAAATAAAATATATTAATCCAATAGGAACTTGCTACAAAAGTTACTAGCTGTAAGCAGCTTAGGGTGAATTAGCTTAGAAACCTCCCCAAAAACTTTAGTTTCAAACTTTATAGAACTATTTACTGATGCTCCAGCTTTCCAAAAACCTGTAATCCGTGTCTGAACTTTCTAATCCTCTTGGCCTCAGCCACTCGCACACATCAGTTCATCCGCAGAAATGATGAGTAGGATCATTTTCTGAATCCAGTTGTTTTGTGCCTCTTCCTGAGAGCCCAGCGAACTCTTCGGAGCAAACTGACTGCAACAGGCAGGAAAAACACCGAGGGTAACTTCCATTAACACTGCTGACAAACATCAGCCTGCAAATAGGAACCTCAATTGGATCAGTGCAATCCCAGCTGGGCTTGTCTTTTGCAAAACAAATGAAGTACCACACTGTTAATATTGATTTCAAAGTTAAAATGTGTTACACAGCAAAAGCTCAGAATCCTTCAGAGGCCAGAGAGCAGTGTTCCAACAACTTTGGGCAGGTGTGTGTTTTGCTGACAGGAGCAGGATTGGGATAAACCAAAGCGAAGCTATGCCCTGCATTTGTGCCACAGTTTGACATCCCCTTAACAGCAGCTTGAGTCCAGCTGGCACGTGAGCAGACTCCAGGCAGGGAAAAACAGTCTGGCCACACTTGAGTTAGAAAAAGGAGCTTAAGGAATGGAGCTGCTCACGGCACGGAGGTGGATCCAGGCTGGCTCTGACACTGCTGTGAAGAGGCTCAGGATGCTGCTGCAGCATTGCAGCTACCAATGAACTTCCCAGTGCATCAGCAGCAAAAATGCTACTAAAAAGGAAAGACAAAACTATTGTTAAAAATCTGTCAGTCATTAAGGACACATTCTAATTAATGAATGGTAAAACAAAGCAGAGCCCAAAGCTGTATTAAACCTCTACTTCGGTCATTAGTCACTTGTAGCCATATCTGATTGCGCATCTGATTTCTGAAAGTGCTCAGTAGAAATCCAGAGTTAATGTGGATAACCTCAGGATAACACCCATTTATTTACACATTAGTACTGTTAAATAAATCCAAGTCATGTCTACTTTACAATGAAGTGTGCAACAAGCAGAAGTGAAGAACAAAGATCGTGTTGAGTTCACATTCTTCAAGGTGCAAATTTCAGCTACTCTTGCCCAAATCCTTCTGTTTCTTCAATTGCAAATAACAGCTTTTCCTTCAACTGCTCATAATTCTTATATGGGGGAAGGTCTAAGCGATTGAAACTGAAAAATATAAAAATAATAAGTACTGATGAAGAATTCAATAGTAACAAAAAATCCATTACGAATATAGGTGATTGGAATTTTTGCCGTGGAGATGGATACCCTGTGAAAAGCTGACTTCTGGTATAAATATATGTATTTCTGAGTGCAGAGGTTAGGATTCAAGTGCTCATACAGTGATAGTTTTCACTAACTTTTCCTACTTGGAGGAAAACCAACCTCCAGCTGGTTAATTAGAGTCATCATTCAGATCCAAAATTTTCAATTGGTGTGGTTCTGCCTACCACTAACACCTGAAGAAACGAGCAGAAGTGACCTTTTCTCTGGGAAATGTGTGAATGTGGCTGTTTCACTAAGGAGTGCAGTGATAACAAAGGATAGTCCCAACCTTGTTGCACAGTACTGTTAATTACTTTAATTGTTCAGTAATATAATACACAAATCCATGGAATTCACAATGGAATCTACTCCATGCCACAAGAGCTTTTCAGAAGTGCAGCTATTATTCAACAACACAGTTCATTGGTGTAATTTGTATTTGCTTTCAGAGTCTCAACCATTTTTGAGGATATTACCCAGGATATTACCCATTTACTAAAATGTCAAAGCTGACTATGGTCAGCAAAACCAGAGGAACAGCAATATTCTGATTTGTTATGTACTCACCAGGTATGACTTCTGGGTAACCAGTTTTCCTTTCCAACTTTTTCAATACAGAATTTTTGGGGTCCATTGCTCCCTGTAATAAATTCCAATAGACAAGGCATAGGTCCAGCTACCTTTGTATCACTATAACACACACCTGAAGCATGCAAGGCTTAAACAAAGACAGGATTACTATTAGTTGCACAGAGAAGGGACATTTATCTCACTATACAGCTCTGCCCAGATCAAAGTATGCATGTGGAGAAATGCTCCAATTTGAAGTGATTTTAAAGCACAATAAATAGGTGTAAACATTCCTTCCATCTTTTTCCATCATAGCTCAAGTATATATGCAGGGCTTACAAAACTGCATTCAATATAAATTTCATTAAAAATGCCATAAATATGTAATTTGGTTCTTTTTAAAAGTATCTCCTGCATTAGAAGGGTTATTAATACATACCCATGAGGTCAGCAAATCCTCCCACTGGCAATCTGCATGTTCCAGTCACAAACTGCAAGAGTCTCATCCTCTTTTCATTATCTATTTCTTTCACAAACTGAAAAACAGTAATTGAAATAAACATTTAGGGATAGATTCAATATTCAGACTTTCACATTGTCACCATCCACAGGTGAACAGTAACATGGCTGTGAGGAACAGCTGGATTAGCAGTAACAGTTTCTATCTGCACTCCACAGGTGTGCTCAGAGTTCTGACTACTGTTCACTGAGCTGCAGCTGTGCTCTGTAACTTCTGCTGGGCTGAGAATAAAGCAAAGTCTGCAAACCTGCCAGAACCACACGATCTGCCTGCTGGTCCTGGTGTAGTGCCTGTAGATGGTGTGTCTCTGCCAGTCATTCAGGTCGATTTCTTGCATTCCACAGAGAAGCACCTTTGGGGCAGAAAAAGCGAAATAAACAGAAAAGTACAAGTTTCTACTTTCCTTCTGTGACCTCCCACATAGAAAAAGAGAACAACTGGACCCCCACTTAGCAGCACATGCAATGACAGTGCACTTGGTTTTCATTTTACACTTCATCCAAAGACTTCTACAAACAAAGACTGGTGACAGTTCATGAAGTGTATTTGGAGAGGCCACAAATTTGAGAGCATCTCTGTTGTGAAAAATGGAGTAATCATGTGCAATTCCGGGAAGAAATCCTTCCCTGTGAGGGGGGTGAGGCCTTGGCACAGGGTGCCCAGAGAAGCTGTGACTGCCCCTGGATCCCTGGAAGTGTCCAAGGCCAGGTTGGATGGGGCTTGGAGCAGCCTGGGATAGTGGAAGGTGTCCCTGCACATGGAAAGGGTCTGGAACAACATTATTTAAGATCCCAACCCAAACCATTCTGGGATTCTGTGCAGACATTCAAGCCAGAACAGTTTATCTTTGCCCAGCCATCCCCTTCACTAGGGATTGGATGTTTTGTTTGATGGTTTTATTTGTCAAACTGAACAGATGCTTTAGAAAGTGTAATGTTGAGAGATCAAACCCAAACCAAGAACTTGGCCCAATCTATATGCAACCATCCATTGCGTATCTGGTTTTATCTCCCATTCTGTCAAATTACTCATTCTTTGAACACAGGCAAATCAAAGAATCACAAAAACAAAGTAAGAATCTTGGCCTTTAGAAACATCTAAGCTGTCTGCAAAGAGGAAAGTTAAGGAAAACACATTAATCTAATACTATTCCATGAAGTTTCCACCATATTCCCTATAAAACAGAGTTGTCAGCCTCAGTGAGTTCTGCTCTTCAGATGACTGGAGTTTAAGTATTTTACATGTAGTGACCTGGACCCAGCAATAGCTAAGCAATTCTTTACCTCCAGTTCCTTTGCATCAAAATACTGCAAATACTGTTGTGGCAGAATTTCATTGAAGCCTTCAAAGAAAGCCTGTGTCTGCTCCTCAACACCTCGGGACAGCCTCCATTCTGCTACTAGCCTGGAAAAGAAGACACACCAAGATCATTTAAATGGCCCATGCTAACCCAAATCCACATCTTTGCCTATTTTGAGATTAACTGTAAGCTAAGTTAAAAAAAACATGGAAAGTCTGGAAAGTTCTGGGGATAGAGCACTGTATAATTTTATCAGCAGCCTTTACTCTGTGCAAATGATTCCATTTTTTCTCGAAATTAAACCCTAAGTGTTCAACTGTTCTGCTACAGAAGTGTTTTGGACTCAAAGAGGAGGCAGCATCTCTTCACTGATTACATTAATGAGAGCACAGCAGTCCCGAAGTATTTGAAGATTTTGTCTGATATTCTCCCCAGAAATCTCAGTTGTTATCTATGACAAGGTAAAAAACAAATCAAGCTGTACTGGTGAAGAGCAGCAGGACTGCCAGCTTACCAAGCAGTGACTATGTCCATTTGGAAAGTTCCATATTTGTTTCTGTTAATCATGAAACTTTGCTCTGTGGCAGAAACTCCACTCTCCATTAATAAAAGGGTGAAAATCAGGCAGGAGACCCGGAGAACCTGAACCCAGGGAGAAGCAGATATTATGCTGAATTCAAGCCTAACCTGTCAGGAGCACTGGAGTCTAAAGGAGAGGTGGCTATTTCTCATTTTAGTCCTAGAAACTTAGGGGACTTAAAGCAGGACTTGGAGTAAGACAAAAGAATCTGAATGAAACTGGAATCTGAGCTCTCCCTGGGTTCCTAGGAACTAGAGAAGAATGATTTTCTGCAGAGCTTCCCTCCTGCCAAATGCCAGTATGTTTCTTGGGCAAACCTTTTCTGTGAATCACTGAAATGTCTGCAGATTTCTCATGTGATGAAAACAGAGCCCACTCCTGACTCCCTCCCCCAGGCCATGGAAAAAGCCCTCACAGAACACATCATAACAAAGAGGAAAATTCTCTGAGATTCAGTTTAGTTTGTGCCTGCGATGTGTGATGACTTTTTTTTTTTTGCAAGCACATCCTCCAAGCTTTTATGTTGAAGTTCACACCTTAAATCAGAGCTGCTGTACTGCTACACACTGAGGAAGGAGGGGATATTTCAGGACAAAGCAGGTCACTGTTCACATTTTTATTCCTTAATCACTCCTAGGCTCCTTCACTCTTAATCTATTGCTTTAAAACATTTTGGTGCTGCAGATATGATCCTTACTTTATGACAATACAACCTATGACATCATTCATAACACTGTTACAACTACAAGACCACTTCAGATAAAACTAACACCAATTTCAAGTATCTTTGAAAAATAAGAATTTTCACAAAAGCATCCAAAAATGTTCTAAAAAAAATACAACAAAAACAAGCCCTCAAAACCTGAAATAAACTAGAAATGGCTGGCTAGAACATCAGCAGGTTATGAAGCAACATAATAATAATAACAAGCACATGTAACATTTCATGAAATACCTGACATTCACAGTTCTTGTCATGGTTTTCTGCTAAACTGAGATAACTCTAGAAAAAAAGTGGACTTTCTTCTAACCACAATCTTTAGGAAAAGTGGATTTTAGAAACTTATTTCTATCAATATTCCTCTTTCAAATACAAGATCCAAACACTTGCCACTTGTTGCCAGCATCAGCAATTATTCAGCAATGCTTTAGATGACACAGACAGTCTTTTGTTGCTAGAACTCAAGAAAGAAAATGACAGAGTATTTAAAAGTCTTCACTCATCCTTACCTGATGTAGTCTTCTTTATTTTCTTCTGTGACCAGAATGTTGCTACCATTTGGCTTCAAATCATGGCTTTTGATTTCACCTAGTATTTCTTTATCAACAGAAAAAAACATTTCCAAGCCACATTCTTCAATATCATTCTCTCTGGAAGGAGAAAGGAAAAAAAAACTAGTTTTAAATAACTGTGTTGGGAACTTGCACACAGTAGAGGAGATGAGTATGAGGAAGCCTAAGGTAGAAGGTTAGGAGCTAAATAGTCAAAATAAGGAAATGTTCCTTACACAACAATTACGGCCTTGCAAAAAGTCCTGGAGTTCATATGTTGATTTATGCTTTTGCGAAGTTAAAAACTCCCTGCATATACAGAGGTTTTGATGACCACTCTCCTCCAAAATAAAGTGCAAAATCAAGATATTTATCCTGACCTATAACACAGAAATGCCAGTCTTGAAAACATGGCTGTGGTTTATTGAGCCCCATGATGCAAGTGCACTTCTGAACTGCATCTTTCCAAAACACATGGTGCTGCATGAAAGCTTGGGTGAGGAGGGAAGGCTTCAGATGAAGGGCTCATTTTATTGCATCATCCATCCCTTTTAAAATGAAAGCTACATGCTCCAGCTCAGTTTGAGCACTGACGTTTGGCAGATGACCTCTGAAACTCTCCTTCCAAACTCAGTCCATCTGTGAAGTCCTCAAAATTGTGGGAATGAGAAAAACAGCTCCATGATACAAGTGCCAAGGAATGCTTCCTCCAAAGTTATAAAATTTGCTTTTTCCGTGAGGAACAAAATGATGTCTGTCCTGACAGACATGGGTCTTCTCCCCTGTAAATGTGCAAGTCCTTTCCTCAGGGGCAGCTCCAGCAGCACTGCAGACAAGCAGGTTCAGCTACACTGAAGTTTGGGTCTGGACTGAGAGGACTCTGCAGCCCTTGAAGGTCTGAAGGCTTTTCTCCAATTTTCACATCCTTTTCTTAAAGGGGCAAAGCCTTTCCTGGACTCCAGCCTAGAAGATTTCTATCACTACAGAAATTGCTCTGAATTAAAATGAAGGCACATTAGCAGCACATCCATGGAGTGCAGAACATACTACTCTGAAAACCAAACAAAATTCTTGTCTCAATTCTTAAACATCTCATATGCTGCTTTCTCTGCTCCTCAATATTTAAGACAAACCTTCCAAGAATCACCACTACAGGAGATGAAAATCCTGGCTTTTATATTTAGTTTTGCATTTCAAAAACTAATCTATTCTCACACTTTCTATGAAGTTTTCAAAGCATGTTTAAAACTGTTCTTAGTATAGTTCTTAAGTAAAATGTTTTGTCTCTAGTCACAAAAAAGACTAATTTTTCTGCGAAATTGTTTCTACTGTATCTGAAGAAAAAAATTATTCAATTTGTCTTTCTTTCTTTTTCTTCTAATATATTTGTTAACTGTTTTTAACTGAAAGAAAAAACCATCTGTGTTACTGAAACAAATGGTGCACATCAACCATGGACTAAAACATCCTGGCATCCTCCTATGACAAAATCAGTACAGAATTACAATGCTTTAGATCAAAGGGGTTTTAAAAATTATTTCTTAAAATATCTGTAATACATAATTCCAAAATAATTGTGGTCTAGAAACTCCACATCCTTTTTACTTGCTGGTCTCTGGAGAGGAATTTGCAAAGGAGGAGGACTCCCCAAGAGCACAGACAAAGAGGTGCCTGAATGTGCAGATGTGGAAGGCTGCAGGTAGGAATGGTCTGGAATCATTAAGCTTGGAGCAAAAATACCAGGACAGCTGAACTTCTTTAAAGCATTAAATCTTCAGTACTAACCTTGAAGTCAAATTGTGAGTGTGACTAACAGAAGAATTATCTGGTAGTAAATAATAAACTACATTTGTTAACTTTGTGTTATTATAGCACTAAACATTTTGTTTTCTAATTAAACCAGGTACTAGAGAAACTTTAAACTGATTTTTGCTGATTTCTTTTAAAGAGTTATCTGAAAAGTCTCAGTTGAATTTACTCAAGCCATTTTATTCGTAACCATGTTCAAGACTGCCACATCTGTATGTCTAACTAGAATTAATAAAAGCCAACAAAGACAGAACACAAGATTATTCACAGAATATTCAATGCACAGAATATTCAATGAACCAGAAAGGCTCTGCATTAACAAATCGTTCTTTGTGTATGTAAAGTCACAGTAAAATTCCATACTGCTCTGCAGTGTTAGATTATACTTTTCAGTTGTAATAGATTTACACCTACTTCCTGGCAGAAGTGAAAACCAAAAACACTGTATTGCTATTTCAAGAATAAAACCAAGTCAAACTCACTTTACCCAGATGAGAGAGTTGTAAAACTCTGGGTCAACAGACTCTAAATCCTTGAGTCCTACTGCCTTGTTTAGGATACGTTTATAGAACGGCAGAGAGAAACCAGTGTCAATGAACTTCCCATGGAACAAAGCCTGAGGAACACAAAAATAGACAAAATAATGCAAAGGATGATTCAGTACTTAATATTTCTATTCTCTGTGCCCATGAAATCTGACAGCCAAAGAATTAAATCAACCTGAATATCATGACTGCCAATATGCTGAAGTAGCTTATACCAACAGGAGTTACAGTCAAACACCTGATAATTTCAATTCAAAAATGGATTTTTTTAATTATCCATCTGATGGCACAATATTTATTTACAGGAAAATTACAGGACAGACCCTCTTCCTGCTTTAGGACTTACCATGGCAATGAACCTCCCAATGAATCTGAAGTATTTCAGGTGGTCTGGGTTGATATAAGAGGCTGGGTTTATCTGTAAGCAGTAGTTATCTTTCCCTGCATATTCAAACAGGCAATACATGGGGTTCAAGACTTCGTGTGACAACAGAAAGAACCACTCCCTGAAATCACATAAACAAAAAAAACACATTTCAAAATAAATCACAGCAGAAATGACTGTAGCTAACTCATATTGACTCGGGCCCTTGCTGGCACAGTCTGCCTCCTTCCCCAGAGAGCAGCTGGCCCACACTGACACCAAAGGGAAACTACAGGAAATTATAAATTAAAATGCAAAGCTGCAATGATACACAACTGTCAGTGGTTTAGATAAAACCCACTCTTACCTAAATGGGCACATTACAAGTCTACCACTGATCTAAACATCTGGGGTTGGGGAATGCCAATTAACATGTGCACTTCTCCGTTACATTCCAGTCAAGACTTTGGATTTAAATGTAGTTTTCTGATCACTTTTTCAATAAACTCAATCTACTCTGAGATTAACAGTTGAGTCAAAGGCTCACTTTAGTTCAGTAAACTGCATCTCTTTAATCGTGGAGATGATTAAAGTCATTCCTAATGCAAACTGAAAACCATTTTACACAGTTTTAAGACATGCAAACACATCTTGCAGAACTGCCTTCCTCAGATGTTCCAAGATGAGGAATAAACTTCACTCTTGTTGTGAAAGCATTGCAGTTTCAGTAACTACTTGGGGGAAGCCTTCACATCACCACCTGCAGAACAAGTTATTATTTGCCATTTCAGTGTAGTTTACCTTGCCACACCTCCATAATCTAAACCTTCTTCACCAGGGAAAATAACCCATAAACGTCTCCGGAGATCCTGAGGGCTGAAGCTCATTATCTTAGTGAAAGAAAAACAATCAATTCTTTTTAAGAAAACAGCTATAAGCACTGGCTAGAATTATTATTATTTTCTAACATGCACTAGAGCATTTAATAATTTGGAAAAATTTTAACCAGGGTCTACAGACCTTAACAAAACCTTAACATTTTAACCTTAGGTCTACAGAGATTAACAAGAATTTCACTACTAATAATGCAAATAGAATTAATAATTTTTGTTTTTTAAAAAAATTAATTACTCATTTCAAGACAACCAGACTAAGATCAACTCAATATATTTTCGTACATAGCCCATGCTAGTACAACACAGTGAGGAAAAATGCACCAACAAACACAAGTACAACATGAAAACATCCTGAGAATGGGGTGCTGCTGTGCCCCAGCACTTTCCTTAAAATTAACTCAGATTTTAAATCATTCTGAGGGGGGAAAAAAAAATCACCTTTGTCAGCTAAATCAGTGCCAGAAATTCATATTTTAGCATGATCTTGTAAGTGTGAATGCAGCCTATTAAACCAGTATTTTTTTGTTAGTCTGACTTAAAGTAACATTAGGAAGATATCAAAGGCTCAAGAATGACATGTGAGAATAAATTAAATAAC
The DNA here is from genome assembly GCA_013397795.1 of Orthonyx spaldingii. Taxonomy (NCBI): domain Eukaryota; kingdom Metazoa; phylum Chordata; class Aves; order Passeriformes; family Orthonychidae; genus Orthonyx; species Orthonyx spaldingii. The sequence continues at coordinate 115,462 of VZTJ01002236.1, read as the reverse complement.
TCCACTTTTCATACCCATTACTCCCATGGTTTAATACAATACCTGCTGAAACGAGTCCTCAAATAATGTTTTCCTGCTCACTGTGATCTTTATGTGCTGTGGCATTGCCAGTTGCTGAAATGAAATTTTTTACAGGTGAAGGGTACAATCATTTAAAATTTCCACTACTGAGTTTGCACTGCTATTTGCTGTATATATTAAAAGGTACACCTGGATTTCATTAATTGATATAAAACAAACCCAGTAATCAAGGTATCTGAATTGTAATTTAATCCAAGAACAGATTGCTTCCAACATTGCTATTGACAGTGACATGCACACACCTCCAGATGCTGCTCACAACAGGTTAAATATTGCACTCTCACAGGATACTGGAAAACATGAAGAACAGTAACATTCTAACTGAGGAAGGCTTTCTACCCCAGAATTTATGGGAGACATGAAGCACCTCTCCCATGAAAAAAGGCTGGAAGAATTGGGATTGTTCAGCCTGGAGAAGCTTCAGGGTGACCTAATTGTGGCCTTCCAGTACCTGGAAGGGATCAACAAGAAAGATGGAGAGAGACAATTTCCAAGGGATGGAGGGACAGGACAGAGGGCAGGGATAGATGGGATATTGGGAAGGAATTGTTCCCTGTGAGGGTGGGGAGGCCCCGGCACAGGGTGCCCAGAGAAGCTGTGGCTGCCCCTGGATCCCTGGAAGTGTCCAAGGCCAGGCTGGACGGGGCTTGGAGCAACCTGGGACAGTGGAAGGTGTCCCTGCCCATGGCAGGGGGGTGGAATGAGATCTCCCAACTCAAACCATTCTATGATTCAATTAATTTAATAAAAAATTAGAACATTCAGGCTATACTGCACAAAATTCCAAGTGAAAAATTAGGCTAATCTCTCCACTATTTTCAAAGGATAATTCAGTGACTCTTGAAAACTGGAACATTTAAACCAAAGACTTTTTCCTAAACATCAAGTTACTTCATCTCTTGATATAAAGAGCTTAGAGGACCAAGACTGACACACTGGAGTTTGATATTATGTCAGAGCACCCCAACATGCACTATCCTTCAGTGCACGTCCGTTTTGTGGCAAACGCCCTGCATTTTCTGCCAGAAGTGGGTATTTATACAGAAAGCAGATCTTGTATTAACTCTCAAAATACTGTGCCTCCATATCTTCCTGTATTAACAGCAGCAAGGAAATGTTGTTCAGAAACCCACCACTTCAAAAAAAGTAGGGAAATTGATGTTTTCCTTTATTCTAAAACATTTTAAAGCTGTAAATTACGCCACTTTAAAGCTTACATGAGATTATACAATTCCTGTATTTACTCCCTCCTAATTTAACTCACCTTTAACCTCAGAGTAGTTTGATTCCCTTTATTGGAAGGCATTGAAGAAGGCATTGAAAGCATGTAAGCAAAACCAAAAATGCAAGCAAATATTGCCAAGAAATGAATCCATACCTGACACCAGAATCTGAAATAATGGACCTTGGCCTTGAAATCACGCACATAAGCTATCTGGGGTCCATTGTCTCTGCAACCAAAAGGAGGGAAAGAATGAATTTCCAAGTGTTTTTGTAACTGAAGTAAAAGCCTGTAAATGCCTTAGTTACACAGTTGTACGGTTTAGCTGGCTATCTAGTCAAGTTTTCTGATTTTTGGGGTGTAATTTCTTGTTTTTAAACTAAAAAAAACCAAACAAACTTCCTTTGTAAACTGTGGAATGCTTAACAGTACATTTAAAATACTACCTGATCATTAACTGTAAAAAAATATTCTAATAATAATGATGTGATGGCAGTCAGTTAACTTGGGAGGTAAATTCTGGTTTCAAATTCATTCTGGTTCCTAAAAAAATCAAGAAAAGAAAGATTTGGGTCTCCTAAAGTGAGACTAGTAACTCTAAGGAAGGGATTTGGTCATCAACAGGACAGATGCAGCTCCCCCATTACTCTCAAATCTCGTACACTACGTGGCAAGAAGGATTCTGCAGTGTTCAGAACTCTGCCTTCTTCAGGGACTTAGCAGAGAATGAAAAATCCCAGGTAATTAAGAAGCATTGCTCCACGTTAAAACTTTCTGCCTAATAATGCAATGAGAGGAAAAAAACCAAATATTTCAAAAATGATGTGTACCAAACGTGACTTTTGAAAACTCAGTGAAATGTTAAGAACACTTACAGAGCAGACTTGCCCGTGCGGGGATCTATGTATGTAGTGGTTCTTCTGTTGTGATCCACAAAATAGGGAATTCCATCCACAGTAAATCGCATTTCCCAGCCCTCTGGCAAGGGTTTCTCATTTAACTGACTATGGATACAAGAAAATACATGATGACTGATCAAGTTAATCTATTAAGTCAATTGAGTGATACCTGAGACAGTAAGCATTTTGGAAAATCTAGAAAATCTCCAGGTTGAGAAAGTTTCCATTTGGATTTATTTTGGCTTTTCTCCCCCCCTAAATTTGCTGTCAGCTCTCAATTAGACCAAAAAGACTGGTTAAGTAAACATTAGCTCATTTGCTTGTACTACCTTAAATAAAGGGGAAAAAAAAACCTTAAGGGAAAAATGTAAGCAAGGTTTATTGTTTCCTTCACAAACAACACAATTTTATCTTCTAACTACAAGGCCTTTAGTGAAAAACTGACATGATTTTAAGAAGCAGCTTTTGGTACCTCATGCATAATCACAGCAGCCAAAAATGTTTCAGAATGACAAAAGAAAATGCAAATACTGATCATGCATAATTTTTTGACAACTTTCAACTCAGTTTTGCTATTCACAAAAATACATCTCAATATATTTGGAAGACCTGAGTCGTATCACAGTGAAGTGCTCCCCAGTGACTTCCCTCCATAAATACCAATACTGACTGCAGCCCAAACATTCTGTTGTTGGGTTGCTCCAAGAGGAACTGTTCTCCACAGCTGGCTGCTGCAGAGGGGAGGGGCTACAGCTGTGACCCCTCTCACACAGCCCTGGCTGCCCCCCTTCCCCTCCTTCTCCATGGAGGACAGGTGAAGTTGCTTCACCAAACAGACAATTTCAGCTCCAACAGCAGTTGGGACTGAACACCCTTCACCCTCAACTTCCTGCCTCCATTCCTTACCTTAAAGGCTCACAGTGACAGAGCCCAAAATAAACAGAACTCCAGTGTTTCTAGCAGTGCATCAAGTTCTCTGTCTCCTTTATTCCTCCTTTTTTAAAAAGGTCTGGGGAAAGGTGCTACAGTTTTTTGGGTCTGTCTTCTTTCTGTCTCCTACCTATTCCTGGAAGTGTCCAAGGCCAGGATGGACGGGGCTTGGAGCAACTTGGGATAGTGGAAGGTGTCCCTGCCCTTGGCAGGAGGGTGGAACGAGATGGACTTTAAGGCCCCTTCCAACCCAAACCATTCTGTGATTCTGTGACTGTCTAGGAAACAACCAAAGTCTTATTCAAGACTCTCTGCACTATCCCATCATTATACAAAAGAAATCTCTCCTTCCTCCAATGGCACAACTGTTTAGACAAACGTAATTGATTACTTATGAAAAGTAGAAGCTGTCCTGAGGAATGAGCTTATTGCTTATTGCTTACTGTTGACCAAGGCTTTCCTGGTAACTGTAGTATGACAAAGTAATATTGTGAGTTTCCATTTTGGCCAATATCTCTTAACTTTTCATCGATCTCTCTGATGTTTGCATAGCACAATCCATGCCTCACCTGTGGGCAGCAATTCCTGGCTCACTGTACTCTCACTAATTAGCTACATTTTCATTTCATTTACATTTTCATCGTGCATGAAGTTGCAACTGATTTCTTACCCCTGACTCCTGGGGTCTTCCCACTGAGTGATTCGTGTGTTGTGATTGACAAAATACACTCTGCCATTGCTGTCTGTTCTCTTTTCTGAAAAGATGTAAAAGAAGAAAAAAATTCAATTCCCCCTTTAATGTATTGCTGAGACTACATCAAATAAATAATATCCATCACCAGACCCTGCCACAGCCTCTCCTGTCATCAGGTTTTCTCTGTACCTCCTCTGAACCAACATATTTTCACTTTCATTGATATTATTCCTTACAATGTCATTTATTTTTCAATTGCAAGAAAATTAACTGGAAAAAGGGAAAACTGAGAGCTGTTTTGTCCATAGGAAATTTCAACTGTGTCAAATATTGTGATGTGCCTGACAAGCAACACAGAAAGCAAACACAGAGGAGGGAACCAACGTACACAGAAGTATCAAGCAGGTACAAGGGGGCTTCATGTTCAATCTATATCAGGGAATAAAAAATGGTCATTGCACTTTCTAAGAAAATCCATTTATATTTTCTCTCAGATGAACCATGGGCATACACTGACCTAACACAGCTTATGAGAAATGCCCTGGCTTGCTCGTCTGTACCATTCTGCAGCTCTTCATACCATTTTTATTTAGTGTTGCAAGTGAAACAAATTTAAAAAATGGGCCAAAATCTTACTACTTCAGGTAAAAAGCTTCAGTTGCCAAGAGGAGTCTGTAAGTAGGCATTTGCCTACGAACCTGACAGCAGAATTCCACACAATGTGGAGACTCAGTTTGCTATTTCCTGGACAATGCCAGCCTAAAGACCTTTCTTTGAAATGCTACATATGTAATGTATCGAAGCACAAGTGTGGGGAACAACAGTTTCATGGCATGAAGTTGCATCAATACCAGGACTAAAGATCCAAACAGCTCTGTTTGAAAAGCAGATGAGCCCAAAAACCCAGGTCCAACTCTCCCAAGTAATTACTTGCTCCAAATTCCACAATACTGAGAGCTTCGCCTATGTATCATAAAACTTGAATTTTTATATCTGCTTGCCAGTCACACCAGAGAGCAGTTTTACACTTCTATTTCTTTATTGCATCCTGCCAAAATCTGTATTAATTGTAAATTCTCAACCCTGTAAAGTACAAGAACAAATTTATTCCGGGGAAAGGGCCAAGTCAAGAAGTGATTCGTTGTCGCTATAAAAAACATTTTCAGACCAACAAAACTCTTCAAGAGTTGTCTTGGAGAGCGAATTTGGCAGTTTGATTTAGAAAGGACTGACCAGATTTGGCAGGAACAGGATGGTGTGGGGGAATGAAAAAGTCTCAAAAGGATGACAGTGTGAAAGCAGCTATTACATTTGTTACAAGGAGCAAACCAGAATGCTTTATAGTTTCTAAACCACTTTGAAATGGCATACCCCAGTCAGGATTCTGTTTTAATAGCACATTTGATTAGATCTAATTTTAAAATATTTTTAATCCAGATTTTAATTTTTAAAAACTAACCTAAAATAGCTGACAAATAGTTTGGCAGAAGTATGCTTTAATGTTTAATTACATTGCATTACAAAACACATTATAGTCTTACCCCATCCATGTGGCAGAGGGCCAAGAGGATCAAACTCTTTGTTCTGTGTGGATGAAAAATCCTGGTTCTGCAAGTCACACAAACAAATGAGGCATTAATGACTAGTCATTTGCTTTCCAGATGTTCTACCACAGCCATCATGAATTACTGAAGTAAATGCATTTTTGTTAATGTTACACATAGGCAAAGATGCCAACTATTTCTTTTTCTCCACAGAGAAGGCCTGTTTTACTGACCTTGGCATGCTTAATTAGCTACAGTGCCAAGAAATAATTATTCTTTGTTTAGTACCCCTGCCTACACAGGAGGAAATTAGTACAGTAGAACCCAAAACAATCAGAAAGCAAACCACTTCATTCCTTCACTCAGTACAGCTCTCCCTAGCACCACTTATGGGCTCCATTTTATTCTCACACATACAGCAAATCAGAACCTACACCATTCTTGATGAGCATGAGTTGCAGTGATCTAATATCTGCTATTCATCAGAGGCAAACAATGGATTTCAAGTGCTGGAAGGATAATTTTCGATTTCCCTGCTCTCCTAACATTCCTTGTGCATAATTCATTTTACCCAGAGCAGAAATGGATGGCCTCTGAGCTTGCTTACCTCCCAGGTGTTTGGCCAGGTGTCTTGGGGTGATTTCTCTAAACCAAAACACCAGGGTAACACAAGATACAATACAAATAAACCAGCTTATTACTAAGCTGTAGTTTGTTTTGAACCAAAGGTTTGATCAATATTGTACATAAATTTTATCCAAGAAGCTCTGTATTGAGGTGACAACTAAACCCCATTTGCTGCCTGCAAGGACACGAACTAATGTAACAACGAGCCCTCCCTGCCATGCCACACACAGAGATACGCTATCATAAACCATAACAGAGCCTTTTATGGGGAAAGGGCACCCACAAGCATGCCCAAACCCCAAGTCACCCCTGCACTCCTTACCCCATAGATAAACCTCTGGTTGAACTGCTGCATGGCTCCCTGGAGCTGGCTGCGCTGCAGCTGCCACTGCTCGTAGTTGCGGACGGACTCCAGCGTCGGCCTCTGCCACGTCGTCGTTCTGGTGAAGTGGTCAACGTAATAAATCCTCCCCATGTTGTCAACTCGTCGCTCCCAGCTTTGGGAAGAAAGACAAGCCACAGTTGTCAATAGCAGGCAGTTTTAGGGCTCAGAGGCACTTGGAGGCCAGTGTGGTGGAAGGGAACAGAAAGCATGGGCTCATCAGCAGTTTTTTCTCCTTGTACCCTCTGCTAAACTATGCAAGAGCTAGAATTGTTTTAGGAGAATCACTTTTATTTATTGCATACTATACAAAGTCCGACTCATTCAATTTACTGTATTTTTAGGGTTTTTTGAGATAGTTTTCAAGAGCTGCCTAAACCACTGTCCATACTATGCTGGCATCACTGCAGTTATCCCACCCAGCCCATAACACAAGTCTGCTGATTTCTGCTAAAACACAGCAAACCCCTGACATCTTAAGCTATTCAATGCAAGACTTCCTCACACTCTGGTTTGGCAGAAAAGGAAGGTTTGGGCATTGGGTTTGGAATTTTGTTTCAGTTTGCTTTTCTTTTGGTTTATTTTTTTCTGATTTTCAGTTAATATGAGATCAGTACTACTTAACAAAACCTGAAAGAAAACATTCTCATTCTGAGTAAGTTTAAACAATATACAAGTTGATCTGCTCAAAGAGTTCGAAATAACTTGAAACATGACAGGTGGGCTCCATTTATGAGATTGCCACATTTTGTTCTTTAATACCAAGCTCTCTTTACTATCCCATGTTTTCACTTTGTAATTGTTTGTAGTGTGTGAACCATTTGAGGACAAAAAAGGGCAACAGAACAACTCTTGTGCTTTTCTTATGTTGATAAAAAATAAGAAACATAGAACAACTGAACTAACATCACCGGCTGTTCTGATGCCAAGAGCTGGAGAAGTTTAATAACCAAAGCTGGTTTCTATGTGCATAGTAAATTGGCAGCTGGGAGCTCTGAGACAAGATCAAAGGCCTGCAAACAGTAACCTCGAGATAAGAGATAACCAAGAGCATTCCTGCTGAAGCTGATAGTCACCTCAGTTCCAAAATACTTTTCTGTGGTTTTGGTTCTCTTTTACTCTTGGGGGTGTCTACTGTCTTTAACTGAAATCTGCTTCTCAGTCAGTGAAGATGCACTTGCTTAATCTTTAACAGGAAATTCAGATTTGGTTCATTTTGACATTCAACTCTTTTCCATATGTACTCCTTGGAGACAACCTGGAGCAACTATTTGCACTGGGTTCACATTTCTATTTACAAACATCCTTTCCAGCTTTAGTAAACTGTTAGGCAATTAATTCCTGAAAAACCCAGGCATATCTGAGATGATTGCATGGCTGATCCTGGCTCACCTTGGAGGAAGAGGCTCTGGCCGATCCCACGTTGTTCTTTTTTCAACATGATCCACATAGTACACTCGACCATGCTGGTCTACTCTTTGCTCCCAACTGAAAATAGACCAAGAAGTTTAAACTTCCTCCAGATCAAACTACTCCAATCATTCATGTACAGTATAAAGATGAGAAACATTCGCTTTCATAAAATGCTGATTTCTAAACAAAATGCTTAAAACTAACCCTTGGCTCATGAGATGCACCAGAACAGTGTGCAACACACAGTGGTACCATTCATATTAACAGTGATTCTATGTCAACTAAAAGTAAAAAAACATTTAAACTGACCACCTTTCTGGGAAAACTGGAGCTCAAATTCATGCCTATATGTACAATTTTAGCACAATTTTGTATTTGATATCTAGTATATCAATAATCTGCTGAACAGAACCAAATACAGATCATAATTCCCTTTCAGAGTAGCATTAATTCAATATATGCACATTTTCCAGTGATCAAGTATATGCAGATATAACCATGAGGGTACTGGTCACATTTTCTGCATATGCAGCATTTGGGATAGTGACTTACCCCTGTATTTGCATCAAATTTAACATCACAGGGGAAAAAAACATGTTATTTGCCATTTCTGTTGAAATCAAAATGATACAGCAACAACTGATGTTTTCAAGGCCACTTTTTTATTTCCATTATCCTGTGAGGTAATTCAGACCCCTCCTACCTTTTGGTTCAACTACTTGCAAACTAAGGCAGGTATTTCACCAATTACCCCATTCACATTGGGAAGTTTTTGCTTTCCCTCACTCAGAGAGTCCAGGAACATTTTTGCTGCTGTTTCTTTAAAGTTGAGAGTTTTGAGGCAACAGTCCAACCATCTGGCAAATTCCACATGTACCCAACGCACAGCAGCATGTCCATGCTAGCCCCAGGAGCTGCAGTATGAAATCCAAATCTTCAGGACGTATCGTAGATTACAAACTGCAACAGCAGCTCTTCTTCTACTTATCTGTACCAATATTTTCCCACCTGACTTGATTCTGATTCGAAGATTGAAGTTGTCAGACTATTTTAAACCTGTGTTTCACTGACATGGGAACATATGATAAGTATCAAAATGCCTGAACGCTTGAAGACCGACCATACAAAACAGTTATAAAACCCTTCAAATTGGTATTGGGGGATTTTTGTCAAGCAGCAAAAGGCAGATGTTATTAATGGTTTGTTACACCAACAGTAAGTAAATTAAAGTAAAACCAGGAAAGTCAGCATACACAGGGAGAAAGAAGTCATTAAACCCATACCCAGGTGGAAGAGGACCTTGGCTGACTGTAGTAAGAGTCTGAGGTGGAGGATTTACTGGCTGGACTTGTCTCGACACTGGAGGAGTGGTGAGTGCAGGAGTGGCAGGAGCTGTGGTTGCGGCTGTTGCCCCCTCAGGGCTCTGCTCTGAAGGTGTATTTGAGGCTGTACCTGCCAGTGATCCTGCACTGGCCCCATCGCTCTCTGTGGATGTGGATGAAGGACCATTTGCACTTGCTATGATGCCAGAGAGAGAAGAGAAAAATCCTTTAACTGACATTTACCACCAATCTATTGTAGAAGTTATACATTACAAAAGCAAACCTGCAAGAACTGCTGTTTCCACAGCCACGTTTTGTAGCTCAATCAAAAACAAAACAGCAATTCTGCCTCACTGTAAAAATGTTTTAATCTGAGAACTGCCATCAACAGTGCAATTTTGATATTTCTGATAAATATTTACCTTGTCTGCATTCTGTAAACATTAAATGATGATAAACAAAAAACTACTTCCTTGTACTAATGAATTAATTATTTTCCATTTGTTATTCAGAATAATAATTTAAGTGATGATAAGTATAAACTTTTCAAGAGGAGATTTGATATTGCATGGAAAGTAACAATCACAATGGGAGGGGAACACAGACATTTAAATGTTTTCAGTTTTATCTTAATGCCATTTGGTGGGTGGGGTTAGAAGTTGAACACAAGTCAAGTCTGATTAACTAACTGCACTGGATTAATCTTTTAAAGTAATTACTGTATTGCAGGGCCCATCCAGACCCACCATTTACCAACTGTAACAATGAGACCACCGAAACATTGCACTGTATGGGGGTAAAGGAATTACCCTAAAAACATCAAATAACGTTCAGAATTAGTGGCCTTCAGGTAGTTTCTAAAAAACTAGATAAAAAAAATATATCCATTTCAGCAGAGAAAAGTAATGAATGTTTTAACAGCTGCAACCTCAAAGAATCTAACTGGAATTGTACCAGTAACTCGTATCTCAGAACCCAGTATTATCAACTTGAGATAGTTCTGTGAGTCCTTCAGTGGATTTCATGTCACCCTCAGTGGGTGCCTCAGTGCAGCAGCAGTGTTCACTTGCTGGTGGTCCCAGCTCCAGTCTTTGTAGCACCATCACCAACTGCCACGACCTCTGAGCAGATGTGGAAACAAGAAATTTCCAACAACAGGAACAATGACTAAACAACATGTACCAAATGCAAACTAAAAAATATTCCTTCAGAAGTGACCTGCCATCATTTACCATCAGAAAGTGCAGTTAAACATCAGGAACAGAAACAGTTATGTTCAGTCAAGGAGCGCCCAGCCCCATGGACGTACCGGCTACCGATGGGGGTCTGCGGGGAGTGGGGGGCGGCGGCCGGGCAGGCCTGGGAGGTCTGGCAGGTTTGCAGTTTCCATTTGTGAGTAATGGAGAGTCACTGCCATTAACAGTCTTGTTTTCACTGGAAGCAGCATCCTCACAGTTTTCAAGGCCATTTGAGTTAGTCCTTTTGCAGGAAAAGACACAGAGAACTGTTCTAGTAGTGCACAGGTGACATGAAACTTGGCAAATCACAGAATCATGGAAGAGTTTGGGTTGGGACAAGCCTTAAAGCTCATCTCATTCCAGCCCCCTTCCACTAGACCAGGTTGCACCAAGCCCCATCCAACCTGGCCTGGGACACTTTCAGGGGCGTTGAAAAGACACATGAAAGACACTAGAATGCAGTAGTTACAACTAGGTGAGATCCTTAACGCTCACAATAATTTCAAGCACCTTTACATCTGCAAAAACATACTCAGAGTTTATCTCCTGAGGTACTTGAAACCTCAACTGATGGAAAGGTGCTGAAATGGATGTATATAACATCTGTCACCAAAATTGCTTCTTTCATTTCCCAATTCAACACACTTGTCATTAGGTCCAGGCTCTGGATTTTGCTGCTCAGCTATTTCTGCCCATGAGCCCCACTAGTCTCTAATGAGATGAGAAGCTGACTAAGACCTGAGAACAGCTTGTGCCTTTACTCCACACAGCTGGCATATGCTCAGAACACACAAAATCCTACAAAGTTTTAGAAATCTTACTTATGCATACGTAAAGTTTCCCTCTAAACTCAATTCTGGAACAGGCTGGAGAATTTAGGACTAAGCGTTAAAGTTTTGACCAACAGCTATGAATATAAACTGCTCAACCTTACAAGAATTAAGAAACGACATAGCAGTACTGACCCATGCTGTGCTGTTCACTTACACCTAGCAGAGTATTATTCTGATATATTTGTAGCTCCTTAAGCAGAGTTAGAGGTATCTACGTCTTTAATCAAAAGCATTATATTTTAAGATTATGCTGGGCAAAATAAAAAGGTTGTCAACTAAAACTCTAGTGGATTTACACGTCAAGCACATACGCCATCAGAAATAAAGGAAGAGGTTACAGTTTCAACTTAGTACCTCTAAAATTACATCCTTTAAATGTACACAAAATAAAACCAGTAGGTAAGGCTAAATAAATCACAAGTCATGAAGGACCAAGTAGAATCACATTCATTTAACTTCAGTGTCAAACACACTTTTGCTCTATACCAGGTGTGGTGCATGTAATTCATGCTACACCAACCCCAAAGTAAATGACTCTGGAAGTGGGTCCAAATCATTAATGACCTCACATCTATAGGGGGTTTAACCCTGGTTTTTCAGCCATTCCCCCTTGATTTTTCGCTACATGCCCTTGTAGAAAGTCGCCTTCCTTATCATTTACATGATCCTCACAATGACCACCAGAAGTCCCCTGGCTGATACCAAAACTGAGTCATTATTATTATTGTTATTATCCTAATACACACTCAGGTATTCTGAATACCCAGGCATCTAAACATTCTTTCAAACACAAAAAGAAAACAGAACAAAAACAAACTTTCATGGTAAGACTTCAGACAACATAGCCAAGAATACAAACTATTAAAAAGAAGTGAAATTTAGCTTGGCTATTCCAGATGTCATCCAGAGTGTTGTGCCCTGTACAGATTCTTAAAATACTCATAGTACTGGGAACTAATTAAAGTAACGTGGTGCTGGGCACACTCTTATCCTACCAGGCAGCAAGGTTCATAATCCGGTATCAGCCTTAACACACTGCAAGTGCCACACAGCTTTTGGGATCTTCTTAACAAAGCTAAATATAATTCTGATACTCTCATGCTATAAAGCAAACCAGTGTAAAAATAACCAGTGCCATTTGTTTGGGTTTTTTTTAATATATATTTTACTTTGGATAATCATTGGGAGAAGGATGAGGAACACAAAGGGAAAACACAAAAAGATCAGTCAGGTATGGAGGCAAACTGAGGCCAGACAATGGAGCTGAACAACAGTTCAGTATTTTTGTTTAGGACATGCTCAGATCTTAACAGATACTGCTGCAGGGCATATTCATAAATTTTTCATTGTCTTCTTTACAAAACACACAATTCCTCTTTCAAAACTGCAATACTAAAAGGCAGAACAAAAAAAATAAAAAAAAAAAATCTTACCGTGTATCACTCCTTAATCTGGAGCTTTCACTCTGTGTAGGGCCTTTAATACCAAGAAGAAAAGACAACAGAAGTATAAGCAACACTGAAGCATTTCCAAGGAAAGCAGCAGCCTTTAATGCTCTTACTTCTTTCAAGCGTGGAGGTGAGACACTATGTGCTGCTTATCTACTGTGTTTCAAAGCTGTACACATTTTGCATGTCTCTATTTGTGTGTGTTAATACAATTCTTTTAAACCACTGCCACTGTAATACTTCCACCTTATGGAAGATGTAACAGGATCTCATTTGACTGTATGAATATTCCCAAACACACACACAGTTTAACAGCACTGTCTTTCTAGCAGTATAAAGCAATGTTCATTCTTCTAAGTGGAGCTGGCTTTTCATACTCTCTCCCTTTCAGTGATGGCAGGCAGAGAAAAGGGCAAAATCTTCAGTAAAATCTCCTCCCTGGTTGGCTGGGGGCTTTGTTTTCTGGGGCTCTCTAGCCCAGACCCCTCCCCTTCTCAGTAAATTATTTAACACAAAGGCACTGAAGCAGGTACAAAATATGGCTGCACTCCAAAAGCATTACAGCAGCTCAGCCTAGATTTGCAAATGTTTTGCAACTGCTTATTCAGCCAGCTTGGAAATATTTGCCTTTTGTGCCAGCATTTGCAAACCTTGAATATTACAGCACAGGACTGCTCATTCATGCAGATAGCACCAAGAGTTTATTTCCATAGAGTTAAACAAACGTCATTAATAAAGAAACCTGTTCTCAGTTCTGATGGGAACTGTGGACAGATCTAGGCCAACGACAAGGATGTAGTCACAGGCTCAGGATAATGTGCTGTTAGTGGACTGTGCGTGGAAGGAATTTAATCCCAGCAAGAGAAATCTTAACTTAAAAGCAACTCCATAAACAATGTATTTACCTGAAGTGCCTTTAATCTGTACAAAGTGCTAGGCTAACACTTAACTTCTTCCTTATGTGCTCCAGTCCCCTGATTATGTGGGAACCTTCTGCTGAACTTGGGGTTTGCTGTGTCGAGCCCAACCCTGTGAACAGTACTCAGTTCCACTACCTGCATGACTTTTCCCACCTTTTTCTCAGTAGGTGAACTTTGGGAAATCAAAGAAAGCACAGATGAAAATCAAGTACTGCATAAGAGGCAAATTCGGTACTTTCACCAGGTATTTCTATCCCTACACCTCAGCCCTGCTGAGTCCCACAAAATCCCAGCATTTGTCTTTTACTTACGAATAAAATTCCACACAATCTGTGTGATTCATCCTTTTACCAAAATGCAAAGAAAATTGACTAAAAGCTCTAAGAAAGAATGGTTGCAGAATTTGTGTATTAGTTCAATTTTCCTATGATATTATTCTTATTAGTCCAAATTTCCTATGATTTCAAAGCAACTTCCTCTAGGACTTTAAAAAAACCCCCAGAAGCCTAAAATTTGCCCATTAAGTGCCCAGTTGGTCACTGCAGCAGACAGTCTCTCATGTTGCTTTCTAGAAAAATAACCTCTTACCTACTTCTCAATGTACAATATTTCAGAAATGTTCCACTGCCTGTCCTGCTCCAAGGGAATTAAAACTACCTTTTTATTTTAGTGTGACTAGATATTTTACATGTATTCAAGTTTTCAGTTTAAAAAAAACACACCAACTAAACAGAAAGTCTGCAGCTAACCAACTAAACAGAGTCTGCAGCTCTCCACAGGGAACTAAATCTATGAATACATTTACTTACATGAACTATTTTAAGAAAAATTAATATAAATCCATGTCTCCTAGTAAAGCAGAATACTTATTACTAGCATGATGAGATCAAACCAACTTTGTATTTTTTCTGTTTATGATGTTATTAAAATTCACAGAAGCTAGAGGCTTTCACTAACGTTTGGGATCACTAGATAAAAGTTTGCAAAGTCCAGAACATAAAGATGCTGATCTGGTTTTTATGACAATAAGGCTGAAGGTCTGCCCTGTGAACTATGACCCCACCTCAAATAAAAATGCATGAGATTTCTCATCTCTATAAACAGAAAGTTACAGAAACTACTGTTATTGGGATTATTTAAAGACTGTGTTAAAGCTTCCCAAAAAAAGGCTTGGCATGGCAGATATCCATAAATTTGGACTGAAAGTTACTTACTTCTTGTACTTGAGGCTTCCCCATTGGTCAGGAGCTCAGGGTCGACCTGCATCCCATCCAGACAGACAGACAGATCTCCCACCACTTCTGCCGGCTCCCTGTCACCGACGAGGTGCAGTGTCACCACTACCTGCTCCACTGGCAAAGAACACACAGCAAAGGGAGCTTATGTTACTACATGAGAAAAAAAGGCCTTTTATTCCACAAGCCAATTGCAGACCTCAGTGATCAAGAGGGGGAAAAATGCCCAAACACCACCCAGAACGACAGCTCTGCTTCTCCATTATTTTTCTGTGTGGTAAAACTGAGTGTTTTCATATATCACTAGAAAGTTATTGTTTCTACAAAAAGGGCAGAACTGGAGCATAATCCTACTGCTGCCTAGAAAGGATTATCATTACAGCAGAGATTGAATATCACATTCCTGCAGCAATTAATGTACCTGCCCTCAATATAGAGTTAGGAAGTGTAATTCACTTCATTCTTGATTAAGAGCAGTTATAATTTGTCTTCTGACTAAAAAGCTTCGGATTTACCTAATGACATCCAGATTCACATTCAGAATGTGAACATTTTCCATCATATCCCCAGACCAATGGTATATTCAGGGTTTTCAGTGAAACAGAACTGTAAATAAACATTCTTGCTGAAAGAGTTTGAAACAAACCCCAGTGGGCTCCAACAGGTGCCTGGTGTCAGACTGCAAATGCACTGACCCAAGGGGATTTTCACCCAGATTCAGCAGGACAGACCCTGCCAGGAGAGCAGCTCTCACTGCTGTCAACATTTTCCATCTGCAACACCCATGTGTGACAGTTGGGAAGGCAACACTTTTTTAAAGGACATAACAAAAGCAGGCCAGCACAGAGCTGTGTGTTGCAGTCCCATGAGTGCTGTAACGGCTCTGTAGAATTCTGTATTTCTTCTTCAAGCTTCCCAGGATCATATACTGCCCAAAACCTAACTAGTTCTAAGATGAATGAAATAATACAACATATCACAGGAGTACTATTTACAACAAAAATAACTTTACACACTTCCTGTCTAGTGTCAGAATCCCAGCCACAGTTTTAATTTCTAAGCTATGTAAAAGGAAACTCTTTTCTTTAGTTAGCCTTTCACTCACTCTTGCACAGACTAGCAAAGTGAAAAACATCTTGTTTTCAGGGACACCACGGCACTCTGTGTATAGCCAAAAGGGATTACTGTGAAAAAGTAGGAGGAAGCTCATAAAAGCAACCTGTAGAACTAAAAGGAGCCCTTAAGGGCCATTTACAGAGGTGCACACAGCATCCAAGTTCACTAACAGACAGTTCCTGAGGAACTCTGTGGCATTCCCAGGCACCCTCCAGCTTGGACTTACATTTCATACTGTTGGATTTCAAAGTCTCATGAATATCCAGGGCAGCACTTCCCAGAAGGACATCAGACTTTAATGTTTGATGGCTCCAGACTCGAAAGTTTAATTTACTTACAGGAGTGACAATTCTGAAAAGAAAAAGGTGAACACTATAAGGGCATTTGTTGGTGGGGAAGGGGATGAACTGAGCCATCTACTTCCACTGTCACTTGAAGTTATTTAAAAACAAAGAAATAATGGTGGTAACATCAAACCATTTCCGATTGTCACATTCTTGTGTCACCTGTATATGTCATGTCAATCAAGACTGTTGCAAGACTGTTCACAGACCAAGTACATTTTTTATTATTACTGTTTTAAGGGAAATACAGAAAAACTACCAGCAGCTCCATAATAATACACAGTAAGTTCTGTAACAGCAACTTCAAAGTAATTTTTAATACTGCTATTATTTTTCTATAAGGAACATTCTAACATTTATATGGCTTTAAATTATTTTCATTGTGAGAAACAGGTACAAATGATTGCTTATTTTCTCAGTGGATAATTTCAGTTGTATATATGGTTGGTAAATCCAGACTTTCATAGTCAGCCAATCCCTTCAGAAGACCCACCTGACAAACTCTCTCCAAGGAGAGGAACCCCAAGAGGGTCCACCCTCATTTGCAGAAGCCATTACGCTTCCTTTCTATCCTGAATTTGAATATAGGCAGCTGTGCCAAAATATTTCCTCAAAACCAATTTACTTCACTAAGCTCCATGTAGCTTTAGTGTAATCTTCAATGAAGCTGATATACACAGGGTGTCTCTGCTCAGCTCTGACTCAACAGAGGCAAAAATGCCCCATGTATTATTGTGTGGGCTTGCACAGCACAAACTACAAACACTTCCATTAAAAAAAAAAAACCAAAAAAAAGAGAAAAAGGCAAGCTTTAAAAGGTTAAAGAAAATTCTGCTCTTCTACACTTACATGCATATAAAGTGCAAGATTTATTTTTCTTAATATATCTCAGTGCAAAGTCAGGTCGCAAATAGTAGTAACTAAAACTTCATAATAAGTCTAAATTACAATAAAAGCACAGATAAAAAAAAGGTTTTCATCAGGCAATGTTCCAGGTGCTTTAAGAAGAATAATCTACAATTTAAATACAAGCAAATCACAGAATCACTGAATGATTTGTACTGAAGGGACGTTAAAGCCCATCTCATTCCACCTCACTTTCCACTGTCCCAGGCTGCTCCAAGCCCTGTCCAGCCTGGCCTTGGGCACTGCCAGGGATCCAGGGGCAGCCACAGCTTCTCTGGGCACCCTGTGCCAGGGCCTCACCACCCTCACAGGGAACAATTCCCTCCTAATATCCCATCTGACGTGCCCTTGTGAAAAGTCCCTGTCCAATGTGTAAGCACAGACTGACCTTTGTCCCAGAGTTCCATGTGACATTAAGAGAAAACTAAATTTTATAGAACTTGTGTATCTTTTTTATTCACGCTTCACACTTCCTATCATTTCACAACACAAATACTGGGTCAAGCAAACATCAACAGCTGTATTCATCTTCAATCTCATGTTATTTTTGTGCTAACAAGTTGCACAAATTAATTGGGAATTTTCGATTCGTGCTTGAATTTAGAGGTGCACAAGACAGAGCCAACCACCTGTGTTATGGCATGGTACACCACAGTGGGGCACACAGAACAGCTGCACTTTTCAGCTACAGAATTTCTGAAAGCTGTAACTTTAAATGTGACAACAATAATGTGCATTGGACCACCAGTTTTAATATTAAATTACCTTACTGTCCTTACTACTCACAGAATTAGAGCTCCTTTGATATGCCACACACATTAGTACAAAATATAAGCACAAGCAGTATAATAATTTGTAAATACGTATTTCAGACTGGACTACATTTTCTCCAAAACTTATACAAATATCACCATCTCTTGCAACATTCCACTCCTTGCTTAAAATAAAAACACAACCTTCAAGTCCACTGTCAATTGCATTAATTTAGCTCAAATAAACTGGAAAATAAAACCAAACCTACACTGTAAGATGCTGTTTCCACTTTGGACTATTTGTATTGTTGCATTTTTCTGTCTTCTTTGACTGTCCATCTACTGAGACTTCCACGTAAGGGCTAGGTCCAAACCATTTATTCTTTTCTTTTAGTTTTGCTGAAATAACTGTTAAGAAAGAGAAAAAACATTAATTTACTCAGGAAGATTTCAACTGCAAATATCTTTTTCAGTTGTGTGCTTCAGTATTCAAGTGTCAGGTCATTCATGCCTGACAATAACACTCAAGAAAAAAAATCATATTAGATGGATAAAAACCCTCCTGCATTCCAGCTCATTTATACAATGCCATAGCTCACACAAATGCTCAAAACACGCAACAACACTTTTGCAACATCAGACACTCTAATTAATCATAACCAGTACAAGATCCACAGAATTGTTTAGGTGTTGAAAGCAGAAAATATCTTCTACAACCTTCTCCTGTCTATCACCGGCCAAGAGAATTCCTGGAATTTATTACACTGCTTGTTAAAAAGCTCAAAACATGATCTGCCTCTCATCAAGGCACCGTGGAAAATTGCCACGACTTCTCATGAACAAAACATCACAATGAAATTTGTGTAAAGTTTTCTGTAGCTAAGCAAACTTACAGAAAAGCTGAATCCAAACTCTGAGTTCCAGTAACTACCTACTATTCTAGCAACAACAAATCTGGACAGGACTTGCAGCTCTAGAGCTTTAATTTTGGTGGGGAGGGGGTGTGCTGGGTGTTGATTGTGGTTTTTTGGGTGTTTGGGGTTTTTTTAAGCACTCAGTATTACTGACTGCAGCACTCCCATCTTTCCAAACACCATTGTTATGCTGCCTCCTGCAAGGTGTGTGTCTACCTCGATGTTTGAATCCCAGCTGTTTGTGGATTCACTGGCAACACTGAACTGACAAAACAGTACTGAAGACAAAGATATTATCATTTGCAGTCGGCCCATGAATTCACTATTCTAGCAAAGAACAACTTGCTCCTCTGTGTGTTTGTTACCCACCACTGTCTCACTAGATCCTTAAAAAAGAGATGACTAATTCAGGCCCATCTGGCTAATCTCCCCAGATTCCCATTATAGTCTATGCTCCTTTAGAGATTTAGAGAAGTAGCTTAGTATAAACTGCTCTGAACTGCTCCCAAGGAAGACTCTTTCTCTGTGTATTACAGACATCTCACAGAAATTAAGTCACTGATTTTCACAAACAGCTCCCCATCCTTCCCCTCCTGTCTGCAGTACTTCTATGCTATAGCCCCTCATACTTTAACATCTCTAATTATCTCAAAGACCTGCCTTGAATAAGCAGAAATCAGCAGATCTGTACCTACTTTCAAGATTTGTTCTTACCCAGACACCCTGAAATTTCATTTAAAACTAATGAGGGGTGCTGAGGGTAGGGCAGGTGGGACGTAATACCAGCAACAGTTTGATGCAGATCACGGCTGAGTATCTACTCAAATTCTGACCTGGAATACAACCATCTCAGTAGTCTCAATTCTAAACACTGAGGCATTTATTCAGCTTCACTGTCTCCGTGTGAGCCCCAGGCCTTTAACAGGGAGAGCCTTAGACAGCAATCACCACTTCAATCCTTGGCTCTACTCCCCAGCCCTACGTAAAGGAGACACCTCTGTGAAAATCTCTTCCAATTTCTCTCCAATATCAGCCTGTAGGGACAAGATTTCTCTACAGGCTCACAGCCTACTGAGGAAACCCAAGTTTGTGACCTCAGAGGGACAGCTACAGCCTGTGTAACTTAGAACCAACCTCCTTCCTAGTCTGAAGCTTTCCCATCTATTTTTGACAATTCTTTTCATACCCACAATATCCCTTTTCTGAAACTTCTGCATATGCCCACAGGTCTTCACACTGAGAGTGCAAAATTTACTCTTGATGCTTCTAAACAGAGACCTGCACACACTCCCGGATCTCCCATTCAGTTTTGATGCTTCAGTTACATTTTCAGAGAGCAAAAGTGAGGAAATCTTGGTATTTAAGTTTCAACAGCTACTCTATTGGTGAGGCACTACAAAAAACAAAGCCTGCCATGTAAATCCATTTCCAAACAATCCAGAGGTGTTCAATTACACTGATACTCTCACCAACACTTTTATTAGATTTTTTATCCCTTTTTTTATTCCGTTGCAATGCTGGCCATAAAAACATGTAACAAGGGAGAAGCAGTAAGTCAAATTTAATGAACAGCAGTGTCAGGAAAACGTGTTAGATTTGATATTATGCCAAGTTTCAGTAAGTGCAAGCTGTATGATAATGCATTATTACATTTCCAGGAGGACTGCCTGTACAATTTACTTAACAGCACCCAAAAAGAATTATTCCTTCGTTTTTTCTTTTACACATAAATGTATCATTTCAAATGCATATTAGATAAAACACAGAATAAAACAGTTGCCAAGTAATGATGGCCTAACATCAATTTCGAATTATCTTGAGCTTTTTACAATGCAAAACTTCCTGAAATGCAACATAGTAAACACTGTCTAATTGTGGAAAAACACTGTCACATTTCTAACCAGAAAAGACAGATAATTTCAGAAGGCTCACCAGTGATCTGAAGCTGTGATTTCATGGACAACCCACTGGCTGGTCCTGATCTGGACCCACTGCCAGCCATAATATGGGCTGGATCTTGAATCTGCATGAAGAGAGAATGCAAACATTTCAATACTCAGAAGTTCAAAAATTCATCTAGTTTTAGACATGGATACATTACAGTGCAAACAAACCCACCACGCTTGTTTTCTAATTCCTTTCCATTTCCCCAACAGTACAGAAAATCCTTTACAAAGGGCTCAGTCTCTATTACATGACCTGTAACTCTTCAGGTTCTAGGCAAAAGAGGTCTTTTGATTTTGTCACTTCAATCTGCCAGTTATTGAGTGAATGATGTTCTAATTCCAAAGTTTGCTGTACCTCTTATGTCTAAAACACCTGCTTGTCTTGGTGTTGTAAATCCTGGATAAGTTTATCTTCCCATGTCAAGTACTATTTGGTTTTAAAAAATTGTAAACAAACACCACTATCCACAAGCACAGCAAAAAGACTGAAAACAAACTATTAAATTAAAAACTGAATTTCAAATTTAAAAAACCTGCTTTTGTATCTTTTTTGTTTTCACCTGGTCAGATCAAGTCTACAGACGGGAGCTGTAACTCTACAAAGCACTTAACTAAAAAAAGAAATACATCACTTTTGAAAGAGAGCAAGACGACTTTCAGTTACTGCACAACTTTCCTTCTTGGCACACCTCAACCCTCACACCAAGGCTGGTCTGATCCTCCCAACCCAAGGCAGCACAAGCTCCTACTTGCAGTATTTGGTTTTGGGGGGCAGACACAGTGGACAGTGTGCATCATGGAGCTTCCAGAGAAATTAAAAGGTGTACTATTATATTAAATATGGACATCACTCTGGAAATACCCAGATATCCCTGTCACCTATTCATTTTTAAAACACATTTCACCTCAGCATCTCTTACCACCTGAACTCCACTGCAAAATGCACAGCCTGCTGGATACAACTTCCAGTCCACTCACTGCATCCCTGCCATGCTGTGCTCCCTGCTTTGCACCACTTCCACACCGCCTCCCCTGCTCAGAACCTACTGCAAACCACTCGTGCACCTCTCTGGGTCACCCCTCTCTTGTAGGGCTCAGCTGCTGTGGCCAAGGAGTTGTTCACCAGCACTGAGCCCCCACTGCTGCTCTGCTTTGGGCAGCCACCAAATGGGATCCCAAAGCAGAGCAAACATCACACGCCAATTCTCAAGCACTTTTCTGCACCCAACATTCTTTCCAAGGAAGGAAAGTGTTAACTTAGGCTGCTGCTAACTGTATCGTGAGTCAAACGACTCCATTTATGAACTTACAGCTGATAACACCACAAGCAGTTTATCTAACCCCCAACATGTTCAGCCACGCCAAGTAAACCAGAATTTGTACGAGGAGACCAGGTCTCAATATGGCAACTTTGTTTTTGGAGGCTGCGACTTGAAGCAAAAGTCTGTGACAATGACTGTGGGAATTGCTAATTCCACAGGTATTTGAAAGTGGTGAAATGGGAAGTTCTTGCATCCTGCAGCTTGCTGATGCCAGTGTTCCCTACTGCAGAATGTGACACCACCAAAAAGGTACTAATGACCTGCTCAAACAGTATTTGGTGTTTATAATAGAGTTCAGCGCTGTTACTAAATTTCAGATGTGACTCACACAAATTTAAATCATACTAGAGTGAAAAAATTTTTAATATAATATTCAAAAAGTAGCCTAAATGTAAATGATTTAGAGGGCAATTCTTAATTCTGCTCCTGAGACTAGTTGTACTGAACTCCCTAGGTATCCTTTATGCTGTATGAAAGCAATCAGATTACATCTAGAGCAACACATACACATTGGAGACTCTGAAGGACTCTGGATTTACAAAAGAGCTGTCAGTTCCCACCTGGAGAAATAAAATAACACTGTACAGAATACACCTGGGATCCCTGAAGGGGATCACTCTCAACTGAACTCCCACACCAAGCATTTACACCACACAACACTCATTCACAAGCATGTGTTAAAGCCAACTTTCATTTCTAACCCTGCAAACACACTCATTTAAAGGATTTAGTAACATTTGATCATTTTCACTGAGAACATGCAGAGAAAATCTAGCAGCCTAACCACATCTGAAATGAGTGTCCTGCAAGCACCCGCTGAGTGAAGACATGTGGATGTGTAAATGTGGATGTTGGGAGACACAGCCTTCACCAACAACCAGCTTAAGGAAAATCTCAGGAACACACTGCCTGCCAAAACTTCTAAAAAAAGAAACTATACTACACGTTGTTTAGTTCTCTCAGCTACAAGAAAGTTTCTAATTATTTTTGAACAATAAAACTGCAGAGTCTTATTTTATTGTACTCTTGCTAAAATCTAGAGGTTGTTCACTTATGGCAGCTCCATTAATTAACAAGGAAAAGCAGAGTTCCAGAGGAAGAAGCAGGAAGCAACAATTTCCCTCTGCCCTGCACTTCAACAGGCCTACCTCTCTTTCCATGTTTTCCAATACCTTGACTCCAGTGCCTCTTCTACTCCCCTAAAGTGCCTGCTGAGACTCCACAAGCAGAATAGCTGGTTCCATGCCAAACTTCCAGAAAGGAATAATCATGGAAAACACGGTGCAGGTTTTCTATCAGCTGGGCACTATGTTAAGTCCCTTCCCCACCATGCATGTATATACTTTATCTGGATTTTTCACAACTCAGAGAAATTTAATCAACTTCTCTGCCTCTATCTCCATCAGTTTTTAGCTGGAGCGGATCAGTAATTAAGAAAGTCTGTAGTGCAACACACAGGAAAATGGGAAGAGAGCAGGTGGAATTAAATACATCTCATTTTGTTAAGAAACAAAGCCAAAATATATTGATTAGCCAAAGAAGAATCCATGGTGATTAATGAACCAGACTTAGAAAGAAGCAAAAGAGTGCAAAAGGCAATAACGCCATCAGTCGCACACATCCAGCTAATCCCTATATTTAAACTTAATTTTTAACGTTTTGCTCATCTTTATCTATTAAACAAATACACCAAACAGATTTTGTTTGTGTGTAAAAAACTACTTTATTAAAAGCTGCAGATGATTTCAACTCAAAACCAGCCTAGGGCTACTTGTAAGCCTAATCACAAAATAAAAACCCATACACTCCTCAGTCATTGTGAAGGTACTTACATCTAGTTTTATTATAATAGAAATGATACTTAAGAACGTGGAAAGGAAATGTCTTTATAAATTCAGTGCAATGCAACAAGCACTTTCACAAGTCGAAACTGTCATTCCAAACCTGAGAATGCATGTTCACGTTTTTTCTACAGTAGAAAATTAAACACATCATCTTCATGGATATTTAGGGATTTGGTGTGGTTTGGGCTGGGTTTTGAAGGTTTTTTGGTTAGTTGGTACTTTGTTTTGTTGTTCTGGCTTGGTGTTAAGTTATAGTAAACTCCTATTGCCATTTTTCTCCCAGATGCTGCTACTCCCTTCCAAGAAACCTGTCAGAATCCAAAATTTAGGAACATTAGCTGAAAGGTTTGAGACTTGTGACAACACAACTGGGGCAGTGTAATGGATGTTCAGAGCATGATCAGGTGAGTAGGATTTTCTCAGAAATGAACAAGGCAAATTCTCTGGCATATAAAAAGATGGAATACAGAAAGAATATCTTCTTGCCAATAACAATAAACCATTCAAATGGTTGCCTGAATTTCTTGGGTGGCTGCATACCTGCTCCAAGGGAGGTTTGGTTCTATAATGTCCTAGCATAACATGTAAATTATTAGATTAATTATACTCAGCTTCATAATTGCATGCACCATTGTTGGTACTCAGGCAGGTCTGAACAAACACTGCTTAAAATAAATCTGCCTCACAGCAGGAAACTCGGACCACGCATCCTTTTGGTCCTGATTTCTGAATCCCTCCTGCAGTGCTTTCCCAGTAGCCTCCCCTTTGGCATGACCCAGTGCTGCTGGGGCATCTTCATCCAACACAACAAATTTCCACCACAGTTACAGTGTGAGGAGTGTGGAAGAAGGAGGAGAATGCAGCCCAAATGCTACGCTGGGAAAAAGGAAGGCAGCAAAGGAGGATCCTCAGTTATTTTTGTAAGAAATCATGAGAAAACTACTTTTCTCCCCACCCTTTTTAGTGCTTCGTGGTTAAAGGAAAGGAAGGGAAGAGCTGGGGAGGAGCTTCTCACCCCACAAAATCAGGGAGCATAAACAGTAGAAAAATGCTATCAAAGGATTGATAGACCAGTGTCACACCAATTTAACTTGGGTGACTGTAATCAGCACTGGAATTTATCTGGTAAAGAACCAACTTACTGAAGAAGGTAATTTTGTTGCATATTTATTTGAAAGAATAGAAGACACCTAGGTGAGAATGAAACCCTGTGACTGTGTATTACACACGCATAGCTTTGGAAATATGTTGGCACATGCTCTTTATAATTTAAAAAATACTGAAATAATTGCACATTGTTGGCTGCTTTAAGTCGTACATTTAGTAATTAATTTTAAGAATAGGCTAAGATGCTCTTTGCAGGTGTTCCTATTCAAAGTACATTTGCAATTTCAATAATGGAGAAAAAAACCTGCATAATGAAAAAAAATTCTATTAACATACCTAGTAATTTTAACAGTGGTTTTGAAAACTTCACTATGTAACAGGAATACAGACTTTTGTAAAAAGCATAAAATACACAAAGTTTTATTGAAAAAACTGCATGTAAAATGTAACACGTCCCTTTTATCAACAGGTACGTGATAAATACATGCATTTTTGTGTGTGTGAGAAACTACAGAAACACTTCCTCTCCTTCCCCCAAAACACTGAAGCCTCTCTTTAACTGAAGGCATGCATTCTGTGGAGAAGGTTTTCCTCTTTAATGTTAGCTGTAACTACACAGTGAGCCCAGGCAGACAGGGAGTTTGGCAACCCACTTACTTAGCAAATTTGCAGTTACTTTAACTGTTCAAGTTTCATCTTTAAAGTAAAATGTGGTTTGACAAAGCCGGTTTTAGTGGTTTATACTTTTTTTCCCCCTAAAATAACTTTTAAGGACGTGGTCAGGTTTGCTCAAACATGTCAAAAGACAAAGGAAGAAACTGCTGAGTAATCAACCAGGGAGAAAAGAATAGACACAGATTATAAGAGTGTTGAGTACACACTGGAAAGGGAAGCAATTTTGAGGTTTGCATCGAGGGATATTTATATAAGGAATGGATCAGAGAGGTTTAACACAGAATGCAGCTTGGCTCCCTTTGGCCATTACTCTGTGAGCAGCACTACATCCATTCACCAAGCAGGCTGGAAAATCCGAGCAGTCCGTGCCAGAATACAACTGCTGGAATTTAAAACGCCCGAATTACTTTTTGAACAAATGTGAAATACATGTTGGTCTGCAAACACGCTGTGGGTTGGATTACTGAGCTGTGTGGTCCTGTCTCCCCTGCCCTCACAGGGCCACACAGGCACAGCTCCCTGCAGCCTCCCTGCCCAGGTTATCCAGGTACACAGCCAACACCCAGGCAGCTGCTGTGAGAGCTACCAGAGAGATCCCCATTGAAAGATAAGACTGGAGCCCATTCAATACACAAGTTAAAAATATATTTGTGGGGAATACAATTTAATCAGTCTGGGAAGCAAACCAAGTGACATGACCTTCAGAGGCTGCAGAAAGGGAAAAGCAGAACATATAAACCACAAAACAAATGAAAAGAGGTGCCCAACTTCTGTCCTGGCCCTATAGTAGACTTACTAATGAGAAATCCTTGACACTGAAGTAGAAGCTTCATCGACTATCCTGTCTTAAAATTGTATATTTTACTTTTTTCATATCTGATGCATGTATACAATATATATGATCTACTGTACTCCTGGCTCAACACAGGAATCACTTTCTTGCTACATCTCCCTGCAGATGATCATTTCTACACCCTTTCCAAGGACAGTGGTGTATCAGAGTCAGAAGTTACCTCTGCTCTACAGCAACAGGTCTAATTCTGAGTGAGATTATCTGAGTCTGTTCTCTAGATCCAGCATTATGAACTTTTCTATCGAATCTTTTACTGTTTTGAGCAAACACACCTTGTAGAGAATGTAAAGGAGATGCTAAATTGAGATGAACAAAGTAGGGATGAAAATGTGCATGTATAAATCAACTAAACAGGAGTTAAAATGGCTTTGATTGATAACAAAGGGCACTTCTTGCAGGAATAAAACTGAGGAGTGTTTGTGTCAAGGCCAGGATACCTTTACTCTGACAAGACTCCAGCACAGATGCCTGACCAGCAAAACAGCCTGTGCTTCAAAGAGGAGGGAGCCAACAGGGTTATGTCACATCACATATGTCATTCCATTTCCTGTCAGCCCAACAGGAAAACATACTGTGGCTTTAAAGATACGGATGTTCCAAAGAAGGAAAAAAACAAGCAGCATTAGCCTTCACAGAAGATTTATGGAAGCTGAAGTAAGCCAGATTCTGAAGCAAAGGACTAGCAAAAAACAACTCATGAGTCCCAGAGGATATAAAATATCCATCCATGAAGTAGTTTGTTGTCACCAACAGGAACCCAAAGCACAATAAACAGTGACAGACACCACTGGTTCCATCCCTCAGGGAGCACAAGAGACACTGGCTATCCCACCTCAACACGTGGCAGTGCCCCGGTGTCTGCCAGGACACAAGGGAGAGGATGTTAATGAAACGTGTGAGAGGGTACAAGTAATGTGAGATTTTAAAGATAAATACCACATTCTCTGTGGTAAAGAGAGTGAGACTCTCTATCCTGTAAAGTCTCATACTGAGTTTTGTTTTACTGATTTCCTGCGACCTCAATGCAACATGAATGATAATGAGTGTGATACTACATTGATATCCTACAGCGGCATCAAAAATGACTGTCACAAATAGATTTTAAATTACAGCAGCAAAGACTAAGAAATTACATGCTATCAGCCTTAAACACATTTTCTAGAAACAATTTTTATGCAACAGTAATCCTCAGTGCTGCTTCTTTGTTATTCCTAAATATCTACCACTTCAAGAGAGAACTGAAACTCTTCTGAACCTGAAGTTTCTAAGATGGAAATGCTGAAAAACATTCACCCTGCCTACCAAAGCAAAGACACTGCCCAATGAAAGGCAGAGTAACTCTGGAAACGTTGTAGTCAGACAGCAGTGATACTCACTTTAACCTACCCCTGAGTACCTGGGATCACCAGGTAGTGCTCCTTGTGCAAATGGCACAGGTTAGAAAAACTGGTCTATCAGCTTCAGCCTGAGGAGAAAAATGCTTCTAACACTGCTTGCAGTCCAAATTAAACTGTCTTCAGGCCTCCCAAACTGGAGACTTACAGCAAAATTACAGAGAATTCAGTCATTAGCATTTCTCTGCCTGCTTGCAAAACCTGCACCTCAGCAGAAACAGTTCATGTGACTTTTTTTCTACACACATGTAGCATTTGATTCTGAATAAAAGAATGAGGAAAAGACATGTAAAGAAACAGAACTGTAATATAAAAAATTCAAAGAAAAACAAATGTAATTTGACAGTTTTCCACACTTTCAGTAGTACATCAGAAATACCCCAACCACAAGCTGGTCTCAGACTAAAACTGTGGCAGGCAGGACAAAAGGGATAAAACTGGCATTGCCACCAACTCAGACAACTTCCTAATGGATTTCCTTTCTAACCAGGAGGATGTTGGCTTTTACTAACTTTTAAGAAATATTCAAAGAGGGGAAAAAAAGAAAAATGTACATGAACATCATATGCCTTTTACTTCATTTCCAAAAGCCTGGCAAGAGCAGCCACTGCAGAGAGCTGCACAGGATAATTAAAACCATTTGTGAAAACAAAGAGATGGTCTATTTTTATTTCAGCCATTTCCTTCTCATGGTACAATCCATTTCAAAGAGGACAACAATTCATATATGCAAACCACTAAGCTAAAACTGGTTCACTGCTGTAATCTTCGAAATAGAGAAATACTTAAAATGCCTGGTTCTTAAATGCTACCACTGTAAAACATCTATGAAACCTGGCATGCATGGTAACCCCCAGTACAGAGAATTAAACTTGTATTAAGATGACAGAGAAGGCAGTGAAACTGGAGTAGTCCTAACCACCACAAACTTAAACAGATTTTTAAATTACTGGATTTACCTTTATTAAGTGGACATTAACTGGACTCATTCCTGTGTTTTACAATCCACTGCTTTTAGAGATTAATTTTGGCCTTTAAAATTCTTTGCAAAAAACCTTTGGTAATCACATAGTTTCAATACAATACTGGGCTGACTCAGAACTATGTTTCATTCTAATGTTTCTGTGATGAGGTTTCAGGAAAATTTCCCAGTGGGAGTTCAGGACCAGAACAAAGTTACAATCTGTGCAGTGGAAGGTAAGCTGTTACCCTGCTACCTGCAAAGCAAGACAAGTTTCTTTTCATTCAAGAAACCAGATATTCAAGGCTGTTCCTTTATAACTGACAGTTCCCAAGTGTTACCATGGGCTGGCAACATACACAGTAGAAGCTCGTTTATAGGGGTCTGTGCTCTTTTATCCAGTTCATGATGGGTAAAACTCCTTCCTAGGCCCCCTCTTCTGGAAGCTACTTGTAGGTCAAGAGTTTTAATTCACTGTTGGCTGCCTTCTCTCAATGGAGACCCCAAAAGGTGTGAGCACACAAGTTTTACTTACCAAACACATCTCATCTCGTTTGGTTGAGGAGGCAGAGTGAGCACCTGGCAGCCAGCCTTGGTTAACCCACCCCACTGCTTCGCTGTGACCACGACGTTTCTCACAGAATGGTTTAAAGGAAGTTCAGGTTCCAAAACACAAACTCACAATCTGAAACCCACGAGGTGACAGTACTGCAAGCTGAGAGTTTATACCCTTAAAAAGTGAAGATCCTGGAACTTGGAATGATTTGAGTATATAAAGAACAAACTTCTCAGAATGAGCGATATTCTTCGTCCATAGGGAAATATCCTTTTAACATCTCCAAAGTTCCTCTGACCTTAGATATTCCTGTTACTAGGACTGTTAGATTGTTATTATAGATATCTAATACAAAAGGCATCAAGGTCTAGCAATCAGAACTCTCACATCTTGTAGAAATTAATTACAGCTTCCCCTCATAAATATTCCACTTCCTTGCACTGTGTACCATGTCCTATATGGACCTTTGAGGAAACAGAGGTTAAAGAAATATTCTGTGCTATAACTTCAGGGATATCCTTCCTCAGAGAGGAAGACAACAGACTGAAGCAACGTAATTGACAGCATGTATTCTCCTAACAGGCTTAAAGCATTTTATATTTCACTTTTAAAAAACAATTGTTACATTTCCAGGTTTCTATACAGAAAGTATCTAGAAAGTATTAACAGCATTTTTTCAGTGGTAACCTTGGAAGAGAATTTTCTCCACGGAAAAGCACACAGTGTAGCCAGACACTTCCAAGCAGTCACTGTTAAACTGCTCTGACATTAACCTGAGTAGGTATCTGAAAACATTTAGTGCTTTCTACAAACTGCAGCTGCTTGATAAACGTAATATCCTACAGCACACAGCCTTGGTTATGGTCACCCAAGCCACATCCCGCCCTGACTGCAGGAATACATGGATTTGTTTTGTAATTCAGAGATCAGGTTTCTCAACACAACTCACATTTTACCAGAAAGAACAACTTTGAGCCCAAAGAAGCATTGAAGAGAAGTAGCACAAGGTAGTTAACAAAACAGTTACCCAAAGCAATAATGTTTTGTTCCATCTACCCTATAAAAGCTTCTTTAGCCCTACAGCAGTGTTTAGCTTCAGCTGCCTCAAAGGCAGAAAGGCTCCTACAAAGCAAAATCTTGGGCATCTCAGTCAAATATTCACGGTGGTGTTAGCAACAGGTTATTTTAGACCTTACCATGACAGCATGCAAAGGAATCTTCTGAAGAAGTTTCCCCAAAGTCCCTTCCTGCCTGTTGCTATGGGAAGGGGAAGGAAAGAATTTATCTGGAGGCCTCTGCTTATCACTGCTTCAGCTGCATGACACAGTAGTGAGAAGAGACAGTCACATAAATCCACAAGCTATAAGCCACTTATTCATGTTATTCAATTAATTTTTGATTAGGGCAATGAAATAATCTTAATGAGATCACCTTGAGCAACAATATTAAGTCAAAATTTTACATTATTTCCCCTCCCTTTAGGCAATTTTCTTACTTATAATCTATTAACTGATGACTGCTTGGAAGAGGTAATTCAAATCCCCTTCAATTTTAACCATCTTTTTGCAGTTTCAAGTTTTCCTGCTATGCAAGAATTTAGTGCAACAGGTCAGGAAAAACACAAATTAACACTTAAGTAGTTAAAACAAAGGCATTAATAAATTAAAAACATGAAACACATAAAACACATGAACAAAACATGAAAAGATGAAAATACACTAGAAAAAAAGCCAAAATTTTCCCTGTTATAGAGTGCCCAGAAAATTAAGGACAAGGAAGGAAAATACACAGAGTAGGCACTGACTTTGAGGTCAAGGTACCTAATCTTGGAAAATTTTCACTGAGGATGAGAAAAGTGTGTTTGGTTTAACTCTCAGACATTTCTGAACACAGTCTAAACAAGTGCCAAGCTACATTTGTATCTTGACCTCTCAGACCCTTTCCATGTATTTCTGCTCTTGCCTATGCTGTGCATTTAAGCAAAACATGATCTAAGAATGATCTGAAAATCACATAAATGAAAATGTGTTACTGAAAGAGCACAGGAGGATATCTTAAAATAAGAACACACTTCTGGGAATGGCTTTTAACGTCTTCCTTTTTTTTTAATAGCAATAATTAGGGCTGGAAAGGGCCTCTGGGGATTATCCTGTCCAACACCCTGCAAAACAGGGAATATCAATGTTAAACCAAGCTGTCCAATGTAAAAATGTAAATTGTAAAAAATGTTCATTACACCCAGATAGGAGCAAAATACAAGTTATAATAAAGGCATCTTAATAGATATTCATGTTTCCAGATACAATGACAACAAAGTGAGTGCCTCTGAGGCTTTACACAAACATATCCTGTTTTACTAGGGCATAAATGTGCACAATACCTGCCATCCTTAACACACCAGCCTTTCACATCTCCCTGCCATACTGCTGCTGAAACCTATCAAGGAAACTAAAATATATTTAATGTGGAATTACAAATTAGAAATTTTATTTCTCTTGATATTGGCAATAATATGATAAGAGATTGTTCACAGTCAAGATTGCTTACTTCTATCAGAACTGCATACCATAAATGAAATAGCTTCACTAAAACCACAGGAAAAATCTAACAGTTAAAACAAACAAACCAAACATTGTATGTGACAAGATTTATTTTGTTACATGATTTAATTCTTAGAAGTGCAATCATTTTTTCAGTGTATGTTTGTACATTCATTTCAGATGGCTCTCAATTGAAAGACTGAGAAGAGTTTCCAAGATAACTCCTTTGGAAGCATTCTCCTGCTCAGGTTTTCACCTACTCCTTTAACACATCCTTAGGATGTGTGTTTCCCTGTGCCTTTTATTAAGAACAATCTGTATAAATGCTTCCCTTATTCTCAATTTAGGTGGGGTTTTTTGTTTGTATCTTTTGTTTCTTCTTGAAGACTTTCACCGCTTCTTCATTTTCAAAACTTCATATTGTACACATTCAAAGAAAATTAAAATAAGAAAAACTTCATTTAAAAATAAGACTATTATCCTTCAGCTTGTACCAGCTAATTGCATTGTCCTATGACTTCTAAGCTTCAGTGAGGGAATTACTTGCCGAAACAGATTCCTTTTTCCTTACAGATCCATTTTCACCTTCTGTACTGTAACCTTCCTAAAAACTCTGTGCCCCCACCTTTCAGAATTCCTGTAGTCAACCTGTCTCTTCTTTGTTACAGCACCTCTCACAATGGCACAGCCTTTTCCAGTGCTGAGGGTCTCTGAACTCCCCCGATGGGATTTGCTGTGCCCACAGCCACAAGCAGTGCTGGGCGACAGGAGTGGGGCCAGGTAGGAAGGGCTGCAGCCCCAAAACTCACGTGGGATGTGTTCTGGAGTTTTAGTTTGGAACAGCTCTACTGGGATCCACACCAGCAGGACCACAGCTTCCAGTTTAGTTTCATCCAAAAGCAGCTCAGCTTCCTTGATCCAAGCTCATTTCACAAGTCGAGCGCAGTCTGTGAGAATATTCAGTGGATTAATTTCCAAAGTGCCCTCCTTGTCCAAACTAAAACAATTAAACCACTAATGAAGATTGTTTCCTTGCCTGTTCTCTCTGCTATGCATTCTGGCCCTGAGGAAAACCTCCACAGGTCTCTCTCACATCCACTGACTCAAGTTCACTCGTTCTGCATTACTTGTGTTCTCCTTTAATTCCCTGCATGTGGACATGAGTATTTCCATGTGTGACCTTGCTTGGGCATTTTGTTTCAAGACTGCCACCTTTCACTCCATTTAGACAGTTTCAGAGGAGATTCTTTTTTAGAACATTTTCCTTTATGATATTATAAAAAGGATATCCCCAAAGTTTCTCACTCTGTCAGTGGGACAGGTGCGCTTTTTCCCTTTTTCTGTGCAAAATCAAGGCTAGAAAATTGTTTCTACAAAACTACTACGAAGTTTTAACTGCTGTGCTCTGGTCTAAGTAAAAATCAGAGTATTTTTAGTCAAATAGATTTAAGATTACATTTACAGTATATGTCTATTTAACATGAATGATGAATGCTGTAGGTAAAAAAAGTCTGTCATAAAGCACAACATGTTTGTGTCATCAAACAGGGTAACAGATTGTTTCCCTGAGGCCAGAGTGATGAGCCAAACCACAGAACTCTTGCTTCGTGTGGAAGGAGGAGCAGTAACCGAGTACCACTATCTGTGTAAGCACAAATGGGTTTTTTTTCCACAAGGAGGATAAATTTCCAGAAGTATTAATCATCTAGAGAGATGCTGAAAAACTGAAGTTTCTTTTCCTGTTCGTTCTATGCACTAGACAAAATCAGTGAAGCCCACTCTGTGCCACATTAAAGCAAAAAGTCCAGCTCCTGTGAGTGACTCTCCACATTCCTGGCACTGAAAAAGCAAATTACACTCCTTTCTTTGAAAGAGCAAGAAGGATGATCCAAGAAACTACAGGCTGAGCAGTGTCATGTCAGCCCCAGGGAGGTCAGGGAGCAAATTCTCGTAGGAGCCAGTTTAAACATAATGTGGACATCACACAAGGGGGTGAAGCAGGGACCAGGCAGGATCAGGGGGTAAAGTGCAAGCCTGGATGAAGGGCAAGGTTCCCGGGGCTGGGATCAGAAGGGCACTGTCCAGTTGGAATCCAGGCATTAGTGCTGCAGCCCAGGGGGACAAACCTGAGCAGTACTGTTTAACTTCTCCATTTACAACCTGGACAACACAACCTAGCTCACTCTCAGCAAATATGCTGATGGAACAAAAATTCCACAAGGGGAAGTGCAAAGTTCTGTACCTGGGGAGGAATAAACCTGTGCACCAGTAAAGGCTGGGGGCCAGCTGGACAGGAAACAACTCTGCAGAAAACACTGGTGCTGTTGCACACGAACTAGCAATGCTTCCTCACAATAACAACAACAAATAAAGGGTTGGACTACGAAAAAATATCACTAGCAGGATGAGGAAGGTGATCCTTCCCTCTCACTCTAATTCTAGGCTCCCCAAATCAGGAGTGACACAAATGTACTGATAGCAGCAAAGGGCTACAGAGATAATAAAGTGATTGGGAAGAGGCTGAGAAAGCTGGGATTGTTAAACCTGGAAAAGAGAATGATCCAGAGGATTTTATCAGTGTGTATAAATACCTGAAGGGTTAAAAGGCTGAAGGCAGACTCTCCCTAGCAGTACTTAGGGATGGGGCAATAGCCAATGGGCACAAATTAAAATACAGGAAACTCAACTTAAAAACAGGGGATGGAGTTATTTTTCTGTGAGGTGGTTGAACAGCAGAGAAATTGTCAAGAGAGCTTAAATCACCATTGTCAGAGCCATTCCAAACCTGACTGAACATGTTACTGACCACTCTAACTGGCCTTGCTCTAAGCAGATGAATTTGGATCAGGCCATGTCCAGAAGTCTCCTCAAACCTCAAGTACTGTGTGATTCTTTGAGTCCCCTAAAACAACCTCAGTAATTCCTGTTGTACCTGTCCTGTTCTTCTTGTTCTCTTTGGGTCTCTGTCTTGTAGCAGATTGCTCCTATACAGAGACATCTATCAAGCTGGTCATACAGGCTAATTTTTTTCCAAACTGAGGATGCCTTTCATTGCCCAGTTAGCTTAAGTTTTACTAGTTTGGATAAAAAGGCAGAGCTTGCATAAACTCGCATTGTACTTTTTTCAGTAATGTTCATCTTGACCATCACCTACTTTCACTTCTACAGCTTCTCCAAAGTCCTATACTAAAATTAAATGCACAAGTGTACACCAGGTATTTCTTCTCACTTTTAGAAACTACTTCCATTTCCTCTATTGCTGCTGTGTATTATAAGGAACAAAGCAATACAGCTCGAGTAAATCTCCTATACGCCCAGCACTATACAGACCCAAGTGCTGGCCAGCTCCAATTAATGACAATCAGATAACATGAAACTGAAAAACGTGCGAAAGTCAACAGGTTTGACTGTCTCAACATAAAGATGCTACTGGACACTCCGTATGCACACTGATTTCCTGGTTTATTTTCATTTTCTTTTGCCCTAAGAGGAAACCTCAAAGAACGTTCACATATCACTGCCTTGCAACCTGTGGTATCCCATCGTTACATAAAAACATCAGAGATGAGAAAGTCATTAAATACAATGGCTGATACTCTGTTTATTCAAAAAGATACCGTAATTTGTTGATACTTTCATATATTCCCTTCATTTTAACTTATATGGTTATTATTTACCCAAGCAAATCTGGACAGTTATCTGTATGTTGCTCCAGATCTCTCCCATGCTTCCTTAAAGCCCCTGTCCTGGTACTTTCAATCAAACTAATTACTCTCTTTTACATAAAAAATATCCCATGTGTGACAAGTTTAGGCTGAAGTGTTACTTAAAGGATGCTGATCCTCTAACAGTTTCTAGAAGCTTCTCCTAGGTGTCTACATAAATTAATCCAAACCTCAGTGGGAAAGAATGGCACTGAAGTTTCACTTATGATACTAAAACCAAACAAAAATGATGCTGCCAAATCCCCCTGATGTCTATATAGGTACCTTGAATTTGGAGGTATAATATAGCTGCATAACATAACATAGCTGCCTTTCCCATCAAGGTGCTCTTCTACCACTTTAGCCTGATGACTTTCACATATCCAGTGACTTTCCCTCACTTCCCAGTGCCTATATTTACCTCCCCTATTTCATTAGTACAGACATACCCACACAACATCACAGCTCACACTACTGCTTTATGTTATTTTCCAGTTAAAAAGGTGGAAATAGTCAACCTTCATGAGCAAATTTCAGAAACTGCAGAACTTAATTGGATGCTCATGGGAAGAGACAAAAGGCTGGTATCACCAGATATGTTAAGAGAACCACTGGAGCTTGAACTATTTTGACAGGTTATTTTGTGACTTGTCATTGGAAGAAAATCCATGGTTTTTGTATCACAGCTATTTTTAAATGTACTTCAAAGGCATTACTTTTGAAGTGTGTTCTGCCAGTTGATGGGGCGATTTAAAGGACACAGACACCAATGGAAAGAATGATCTTATTTGACTGTGAATATTAAGGCAACACAAAAGTAAAAGGATAAATTCAATAAAACTACACACTCGGCTTTAGCAACAGGCAAAAATAAGTGAGGTGATCATTACTACATGAGAGACAGGACAGTGATAAAGATCCATCACCAACTGCCTGAATACTTTACCATCACCCGGAGTCCGCAGTCGCTGGGGAGCCCCATTTCACAGAGAGGACCTGGAGAACCCTTCCCGGCAGTCGGGAAAATCCTACACGGGGCGTCCACCCGGAGCTGAGGTCTCCAAATTCACCCCGAAAGTGGCTCCAGCTTTTATGGGCCCAGATCAGTTAAGTCAGACTGACTTGATTACATTTTTTTCACAGAAACTCCTGGATCTGATGGCAAACTTCCCAACCTGCCAGGGCCAGGGCTTGGCCAGAGCCCAGGCCTGGGCTGGGAGGGTTTTCCCCTAAAATACCCTACAAACAAGCCTCTCTTCATGTCAGTTGGGAAAGTTTCTTAAAATGATACATTTCTTGCAGATAACTACACAGGTTATATAGAGCTAGAGCAAGTGTCTGTGTCATTTATTTTTAGCTAAATAACACTGATGGTGTTAGTCACATAATGCCCAGATTCCATCTTGTAAATCAGCTCTGGCTGAGGCCTGCTGCTCAGGCCTGAACACACCAAAGTGTCAATAAGAAACACTTTCTCTACTGTAAAATAGCACAGTAAAACAAATTATGAGGCCACCACTTTCTGTTTCACCACCCACCTTGCAGCTTTGG
Source organism: Orthonyx spaldingii (assembly GCA_013397795.1). NCBI lineage: Eukaryota > Metazoa > Chordata > Aves > Passeriformes > Orthonychidae > Orthonyx > Orthonyx spaldingii. The sequence goes on along the minus strand of VZTJ01002236.1, from coordinate 78,189 downwards.
AACAAGTTCCTTCAGCAGCAGTTACACATTCAGTTATTAACAGAGGACAGCATCTACAGAGGATTTTATAATCTCTGGCCATTAGTTTTACTTCTTATTTACAGCTCAGTGCTTGCTCACATTATTTCCCCATTCCTTTCTCAGAGCTACATTTCATTATCAATGGTTCTAAGACACACTTAAACAAACCTGCAAAAAGCTTTTAACTCTGGGGAATGAAAAAAACCAGAAAGCTTGACGATTAAATGATCCAATTACCTGTAGTCATTACTAAGAATAACAACTTCAGCTGCCATTACAGTTGTTGTACATGTTTTTTGTTTGTAAAATTGTACAGTTGTATTGTTTTCAAAAGTAGCTTTTGGAAGGACTGTTGCTTACCAGCAAAATGTAAACCCTACATCATCTCACCTGGAAGCCTCAAATGAAGCAGATACAATTTCCAAAAGTACAATGCTGGTGTCTGCATGAACCTAAACATGATTTTCCAGGATATTCTGTGCAGGACTGTCCAGCACACAGTGCACCTTAAGTGTTCAACAGCACCAGTGAAGGTTTAACGAGTACAAAACTACCTCCCTCTGTGGGTAGAGCAATGAAGAGAGCCCCAGACACACCTCCACTCCTTTGCTCCCAAGAACACAGATGAAAAAGGCCGATGGAGCTTTCAGGAGATATTGCCTATAAGAACTTGCTAAACAGATCATCAGTGTAGGTACCTGAGCAATAAACGAAATTGAAACAGACTGCACAGCTCTGCAATTCAGCCTGGCAAGGCTCATCAAAGAAATGATGACTCATTCCCTACTACCAGTGACAACCACACATCTGAAATGTGCTGATGACTTGAAATCTCTCGAAAAAGAAAGCTGTCACTTGCTGCTTGTACCTGCTTTAGCAAAGTAGATGGTGAAAGACAGTTCCTGTTGATTGACTCAGCTGTGGGAACTAGAACTGCTGCAGACAATGCACTGAAATTCTGACAGATAACTCATTACCAAGGGATGACTACACATACACTGCCCCCTAAGAAAAATAAGCTGCTTCTCTGAATATTCTTCAACATTAAAGTCAAAGAAACTAGAAATGGAAAGCCAGTACTCGCAACAAAATGAAGTAATATTCCTGTCTGCAAAATTCAATGTCAGCTGAAAATAAAGGTTGCTTTTTCCAAGCTAAATTATTTATTACTAAAGTAAATTCAAAAGATGTACCGGAATTTCGGGGGGGAAAAGTTTTGAGATAAATAATCAACCCTGAGGTATGTGAAAGTCTGCTATGGGTCACTGTCTCTTCCAAAACTGCAAACTGCTGCAGGTAAAACCTTGAGCTCCAGAGGAATCATCTTCATGTTTTCTAATTTCAACAGAAGTCCATTACCTGCTTCCCAGGAATTTTTTACAAGTGACCAGATAGCAACATGAAAGTATAGCCATGAGTGGACAACACAACCATCCCAACCCTGCAAAATCTGACTGCTTGCTACATTCCAGCTCATGCCTCTCTGTAAAATAAAACACAAACTATAGGAGAAAGGTGGCTTAGAACTGTACCACTATTTCAATATTCTCAACACTTCCATTAAACTTGGGTTTTGTGGGGCTGCCCTAAAATTCCTTTGACCTTTATCAAAAGATAAAGCAGATATCAGAAATCTTAATTCTTCAGAAAACTTAATTCTTCCTACTAAAGTAGTAAGTAAAATCCTTAAACAAAAGTTTCAGTCTTTACATCCTAGATCTTCTGTGTGAAAAACTAACAATTGCACATTAAAAAAACCCCAACAAGATCATCTGCTAACAACAAACACTGACTGCATCATTCAGTTTCAAGGGACTGGCCTTACTGCTGGGATATAACTGGAAGCCCACAGGTCTGTGAAGAAGCTTAGGACTGGCTCCTAAACCAAAATTTGCAAGTGAAGCAGAGGTAACCACCGCACACGTGTCAGCAGGGCAGCTGCTGCAGCTCTCGGGCAGTGCAGGTGGGGAGGGAGCTCTCCTCCTGCAGCTGCACACTGCCCAAGGAGGGGCCCCCTTCCCCTCAACACTCCCCTGTCTTACAGTCCTTCTCTATCTTTGTGTCAATGCTAGTCATAAACTGACATTCACTGACCTGTTTAATCCAGGAAATCTTCAGGAAAAAAAGGCTAGGGACCCTGATAACTGTGAAACAGTACATTTTTTAAAAACAAAATAGGCACACTTTGCACGCCCTGGCAAAATATTCTGTGCAGGGATAGTAATTCATTGTGAACACAGTACACCATATATCCATCCCTTCGTGGCTTCCCTGGCCATGCATCATGTGGCAAACCAAAAAAGGAACTCACATCTGGAGCAGAAGCCCATAGGGTTATAATGTTGTGCAACGACCACCTTAATCAGCAAAACATTCTTACAGACACAAACCCTGAGTCTGAACCATGGGAGGAGTTCTGACAGTTTTCTTCTAAATCCTGTTCAGACGTAGCTTTCCTGTTTCCTCAGTGGGCTCCTAGCAGGTAAAGACAGACGTACCAGTTGCGTTTATCAGAGTCCTTTAATCTCCCTCATGGAGGGAAAAACCGATAACCAGATGTGTAGTGGACAACGTGGCCAGACTGATCCCGTCCCCTTCTCGCCTCCCTCCTTTATCCCTCTCTCCCTGGTGGGCAGGGCGAGGCCAGCCAATAGACCAATGACGAGCCCGTGACACCTGGCCAGTCCTGGGCGAACAGGGGAGGGATAAGTGGAATGCAGAGCGGTGAGTGGCCAGGCCAGGCCGGCACACTACCACATTCAGACACTTTATCCAGCTTGCAATACATTAGAACATTACCGTGTTTGATTAGAAGTCATGAGGGCAGAAATACAAAATATGAAGCATAGTTTACTATTTTTAAAACAGGAAGTGAAATTTGAAAAAAGCAAAGAAATCCCAGCTGTGACACAGGCTCTCTCAGAATAGATCTCATCCCTATTATTACTGTCTGTAAGTCCCCTCCTCTCTCACCTCCCACATCAGCCACCCTTAACTATGAATTTCATTTTGTTGGTGTCTTCTCCACTCGCAGAGTTCACCGGGCAGCTCCCAGCCTCAAAATGAACAGGCACTAGTCTGAAAACATTTTCACCTCTAATATCCCCCTGAGGACAGTATTATTTCGTTCACATCCCAGATGTGAAAGCAAGACATTGTTAAAATGTTATTTTTTGCTTTAATAACTCAAGCTCTCATTAGTGCCTTAAGTCTTGTAGTTCTGAGAGCCTGATGACAAATAGAAAAGAAGGGAAAGGAGAAAAACGTCATTATATGCCATGCCACACCTCCCAGGGTTATGTGTAAAACCTTTAAACCATGAAGAATATCAAATAAACCACCAGCAATGTCAACAGGTCTCCACACAGAGCAAATCCACCTGCCCAAACCAGATTTCAGGACAGGAGTTAAATATCCTGATTCAATGGGTGCACAAAAGAACAACGAGAACACCACTGCCTCATGATAGCTTATTCATTGACCTGAACCAGATTTGGTTCAGGCAAATGTTTAATAAATGCAGCGTTGCTCTGGAAATTGGTCTTTTTAATATTCACCAAATGCCTCATTTGTAAAAGGCAAAAAAAAGATATTCTGAAGTCTCAGTGGTAAACTCTATTTAACATGCACAAAGTGGAATATGCCAGCTACCTGTGGGATTACTGCCCGTGGATCCTAAGTTTCCCTCTGTATCTCTAGGTGATGAGCATTTAAATGGAATTAGAAATGTTACACATGGTGAGTATCCACCTGAAAACACAGGTGATAGCTGTTTAGTTTGGGTAGTTATGGAAACTTCTTGCATCAGAGTGAGGTGATCAAAGAGTTCTTCCTTCAGCATTTCCCTCCTCTTTCCTGTTGCCATTATACACATTATTCCCCTCAAAGAGCTGCTGTAAGAAACTGCTCTGAAGACTTCATCATTGAAGACAACACATGCACCGGGTCAATCACAGACATTTAAAAACCAAAGCAGCTTTGTGATCTTTGAACTGGTGTCTTTAATGTTCCTTCCAACCTAAACCATGCTATCATCCAGATACAAAAAGCAAGTCAGTGTCACAGTCTCACTTTTTATCTTCTAAGCTCATGAATTTTCTCTCATTTCCTTTCTTTATAAAGTGCCCTTCACATGCAGGATCACCCAGGAAGTCCTAACCTGAACAGATAGGAAAGGGTGTTGGGGTAAAATCTGGTGAAAATATGCAGCTCACCACTTTCACAGAAGTTAGCAAGCCTGGTTAAAGATTAGGCCAAATACATTACCATTTTATGAACATTTTTATATATTGGTCACCACATTTCTTATCTAGTCTCCGAAATTATACACTAACAGCAGTAGGAAATACACACGTACTTATACAAGGCACAGACTTGTAGAGACAAGCCTTATTGAGAGAAATTAATCAGAGTGATCCACAGATCAGTTAATTCAGGCTCTGACAAGCCAAAGTAAAAAAAACTTGAAAGATGAGGAATCATTCTACAGAACAAACTCACTCCATCCAGCTGCTTTGCAAATAGATGAAAAGAGCAGCACTGACAGAGCAAAAACCTCAGGGAATCAGAAAAGTAGAAAAGGAGTATTCAGAGCAACAAGTCTTAGTCCATTCAAGTGTTTATGAAGCCAGCAGTGACTAAATTAAAAATCTGGATATCGAGCACTCTAACTGTTAAGCAAGATCAGTGATTAATAATATAGAATTAAAAGTCAGCTAGCACTGGGGACTGGGAAGGCACAAAGGATAGATACTGACCAAAAGGATGTTAAAAATTAACACAACCTATTCTGCTATGTCTCAGTCCATCTCTTCAGCTTGCTCAGCACTGAGCTTTTCTTCACTTTTTCCACTGAATGAGGCAAAGCTAAAAAGGGTAGTATGTTATGAATGACTTGCCCAGGCAACAGTTCCACCCCAATCACGTGAAACTGAAGGGATAAAAGAGCCTTTTTTTATTTTCAGTAAATGAACATGCTTCCAGTCACAAACTTTATATTCCTGATGGATATTTCACTGCAAATGGCTATTCATTTGATGAATTAATGAATAAATCAGAAGCAGATTACAGACCTGTCTTACCATGTCTTTTTCTATTTCAAGATCACCTTAATCTTTTACCTGATTTTTCTTTTCCTTAGTAATAAACTTCAAAAAGATTACTAGCTACCCAGCTAATACTTAGAAAGAAAAAATATGTGTAAAGGCTACTCTTGGAAGAAAAATAGACCTATAAAGAATAGAACACTGAGAGCATGAAGATTTTATAGAGGCTGATAGTAACACACTCCTCTTGAAAGCTCCAGCTTCAGTATCATGAGCTAACAAATCCAGAACCTGAGATCTGCACATTTCAGGTAAAGGTAAGTCACCGAACTTTCACTTCTGGATTAGAAACAAGGTCCCACACAATCAAATTTGAACAATCCCCCTGAAGAGGACAGGTCTTTTCTTGCTGAGCAACACCACCATTTGATTCTGAGCTCCAGCTCCAGAATCAATGATGTAAATGCAAACGTGACAGGAGTCCTGTGCCTGACTGAAACAATAGGCCTCTTCCCGCAGCAGAGTTTTGAATAGCTTGGGCAAGTGGGTGGAAGGCAGGAATTATCAGTTCCTAAATGGGAGGACTGTAATAAAACTTAAAAAAAAAAAACAACCCAGCACCATACTGCCAAGTTTGAAAAATTATTTGAATAACCAGCACAACAAGATCTGGTATCATGTTTCCTCAGAGGGGAGAAAAAAACCTGCTGTGCTTTGGTATAGTAAAAGTAGAAATTCCAGGCATAACTTGAGAGCTGGTCATGTGAAACATGGCCTTGGCTTCTTCAAAATGCTCTTTCCCAGTTAGTTGCAATACTTTCATTTCTATTAAGTGCAATTTGCAACTCTTATGAAGAAAAATATCAATCCTTCAGCTCCAGCAACTCTGCACTACAGTAAAACCTGAGTGTCAGTCACTTACAGAAAATGACCAAGTCTCTACTGCTGTATTCTTCAGAGGAGAAGGATGAAGAGCAAATGTCTTTCTCTCACTGGAACGTGAACACAGAATTAGCTCATTTAACAGTCCAACCAAGCCCAAGAAGGACTGCCTAAAGTCTTTAAAAACATTCAAGTTACGAGACAGTAAAAGCAAATCTCTAGAATACTCCCAAGCTACACTATAATCATGGCTTGTCTACTTCCTCTTCTGAGGCAAGCACTCACTTCAAAACGCTTCTGCAGCTGGGCAAAGTGCAGTTACAGTAAGGGACTGTGGCCAGCTCTCCTCTGGGTTATGCACACACCTTCACTTTCCTCAGCTGTGAGGGCACAAAGCAGTTCCTGCAATTACATGTAAGTACAGCAGAATGACAAAAAGTAGAACATTACATGAACATAACTGGACACCCAAACAGAAGAGCTTAAAATAAACTCCCAGAAGCACTCCCAGAAGCTTCACCATTACCATGTGCAAGGGGTTTTTCTTCTGCTCTCACGGTGCAGACTCTTTTCCTTGCTTTTAAGAAGAAATCAAATTGGTCTTGCTACTTGAAAAGTACTTTACAATGGCTGAATACATTTACCACTTCGTTTAAACAGCTTAAACTCACAAAACATGTTTATTTAGATGCTATCATTGATTGATACTGATAATGCTGCTGAGAAGCATCTTACCAATTGCACATTTTGCAAAATAGGAGAAAATGGCTTTGTAAATCTCCTATGAAACATTTTTCAAGCAGTCTATGACAAGCTCTCTTAGAAAAAATGATTAATTTAAACTCCTCAAGACAAACACCATGCTACTTTACTGCCTTTCTTCCTATTACCTTATTTATTCTGTAGTTTTTCCCTAATCATTTTCAAACTTAGAAACAAAGAAATAAGATAACTCATGTTTCAGGTCTGTTTCACGACAGAAGAAGCAGAACGTTAAGAAGGGCGAGAAAATGGAAAGAAGAAAAATAAGTGATGCTGCTTAACTAATAAATTCATATAAATAATCTTCTCTCAATCTCTCTTAAACCCCAAAATAACTTTAATCTGTAAGAAGCTTTCAAAGTTAGCACTCAGAAGTCTCAGTTATTTTCCACTCCAACATTATCTTTCACATCTACTGTGTAAGTTCTTGTTTTAAAGACAAGAAAACTCACTTTGGGTCTGAATGCTACGTATTATTGCAAAGATCACTTGGAGGTGAATGCATTCAGTGCAGTGATTAAATGTCATCTAAATCACAACTAAGAATGCACACTAAACATGGTTCAGATTTAAACTGCTGTAGTGAATAGCAAGGTAACTGTAATTAAATTAGAACTGCTTTGGACTTTCACTTCAAAAAAACAGAAAAGAATCTACCGTTTTTACAAACAATGCATTTTTAAGCATTAAGATCCTCAGAATCAAAGACTGCCTGTGATTCATGATTCATTCTTAAACACCTGTGCCTTTTCTCAGGTAAATACAAGCAATTGGTGCATCTACTGTCATTCTCTCAGCACAGAACGCCTTCTTTCAAATACCAGTCCGGATTTCTCTCCACTTCTCTTTGAAAAGGTTGACAGGCAGGGTAGCAGAGACCAAGCAAAACAATGAGAAATTCATGAAAATAAGCAGCAATATATTGGGAAAAGATAGTCTAAAATACCTTGTTTTCTGACTCCTTCAATTCCAACTAAGCTATAAAGATAAGTTTTGCTGGGGATATTTTCTGAAGCGTCAAGGGTAAAGGATGCCACAACACAGACACCCCAAATGCTACACCTGTCCCTCTCTCTGCATCACACACAGCCCAGAAGGTCTTCTGCCAATTTAACATCACATATTACAGCTATTAAAACAAATTGAATTCTTGAATATCAGAGCAAATTAGAGAAACGCATCCTCGAACACCTTTGTCTGCTTTCATCTCGACACTACTGGCACACAAGGTCAAAGACAACCTGCGTGGGAGCGGGAGAGTTAACAGCCAGAACTTGTCCGTGTTTCCAAAATAGAGCGATGGCACCAGCGTTGCCATTCTGCTGTGTTTACAAGAGGGAACAGTTCGGGATAAACCTCTGGCTGTAGTCTCGCTTTATCGCTAGGAAACTTTCCTTCAAGGTCCGGCTGTCCCCGGCCGAGACAAAGGCACCGAACCCTCGCACGCCTGGAAGGAGTCCCGGGACGGGGAGACACGCACGGGGGAAGGAGGCTGTGCTGGAAGGGCTGCGGAAAGCACAGCCCTCACGGGAGCGAGCCCCCGAGAGAGCGAAGGTTTGGGGGCAGATCCCGGCGACCAGAGCCAGAAGCAGCTGGCGGGGTCCGGGCGGCCGGACTGCCGGGGACGGCTGGGGAAGGGACTCGGGACTGGAGGCACCGGGTGCGGGCAGGTGCCCCCGGCAGCCGCGGAGGGGGGAACGGGCCGGGCAGCGCGGAGGTCCCGGGACCGCCGCCCGGGCAGGGAGCGGTGCTGCCCCGCTCCCGGAGCTGCCCCGCGGGGCCCGGGGGGACAGAGCGGCGGGTCCACCCTCAGCGAGTCCCTCCCGGGGCGAGCGGCCCCTCTGGGTGCGGGCCCGACCGCGGGGTTCCCACGCCCACCGTGTCTCCCCGCCGCCCGCAGGTTCCCGTCCCAGCGCAGCCCCGCGCCGCCCGGCCCCGCTCCGCTCACCGGCCGCGGCTCCGCCGTCCCTCAGCTCCAAGATGGCAGCACGGCCCGCCCGGCCTCCGCCAGCGACTTGGCAAAGTCGGGCCCGACGTGCGCAGGCGCCGAGTCCCCCCGGCCGCCGGCCAGGAACTACTGCTCCCGGCGTGCTCCGCGCCGGGCGTCGCGCATGCTCCGTGCGCGTCACGGGGCCGCCCGGCCGGGAAGGGAGGGGCGGAGCCATGAGGGGCCGTGAGATCCGCGTTAAATTCTACACGGCTAAATCCTGCGGAGCCGGGCTGAGAGCGCTGGGGGTGCTCACCTGCGGAAGAGAATGCTCCAGGGACATCTTAGAGCGCCTTCCAGTGCCCAGAGGGCCTCCGAGGGAGCTGGAAAGGGACTTTGAACAAGGGCCTGCAGTGGCAGGCAATTACTCCCCACTGTCCCAGAGCACGGTTAGATGGGATATTGGGAAGGAATTCCTCCCTGTGAGGGTGACGAGGCCCTGGCACAGGGTGCCCAATTCCTGAATTCCCATGGCCAGGTTGGATGGGGCTTGGAGCAATCCGAGATAGTGGAAGGTGTCTGTGCCTATGGCAGGGGGCAAAATGAAATGATCTTACAGGACCTTTCCAGCCCAAATAATTCCATGATTCTATGATTCTGTAAACAAAGAGTGTATGTGTGTGTATATATATGTGTGTATGTGTGTGTGTGTACACAGTAAAGATCTTGGATCATCACAGCACCCCTGAGGGCTCGGCTGGTCCAGGAACACCTTGAGGAAGCCGAGGCCATCCCTGGCCCCACATTACTGCAATGACATCAATAACGGGAAATCTCTGAGAGCACAGAGGGACGTCCTGGGTAACACAAGTCTGGAACAGTCAAGCAGCTGGGACATCACTGCTGTCTCTGTGGGCTTTGGGACACACAATAAAGGTTTTGTGATTTTAAAGTATCTGCTGCAGGTGCTTAAGCCACTGATATTATTTATCCTTTACATAAAGCCTTTCTTGTTTGGCTCTATTGCATAAGTGAATGCATAGAAATTAGACTACACCTCCTCCTTTGACAGTGAGGAACAAGAGAGCCCACGCTCTGAAATCAGAGAGATGACACCCCAATTTTCAGAGAGTAGGAGAATATCCTCAGTAATTCTTCAGAAAAATTACACACTTTGCAAGTGCAAAGTTTAGCATTTTCTTACAACTGGTAGGGATGTGAAAATCCCTCTTGTCTTCCACCCATAAACTCCAGTAAGATCTCACAGCCACAATTGAGTGTTTCTGTTGATAAGAGCTAAGCAAGAACACAGCTCCAGCTGTTTCCCCAACAGACCAACACGCACGTTTCGATGCCAATCAGCCATCTGTGGCTGTGACTGACCGAGGTCCATGTGCACATCACTTCAGGCACAGAAATCACTTCAATTCCAGCACAGAACAGTGAGTGCTGCTCAGCCAGAGGCTGTGAGTGTAGAAAATTCGGGAGCGTGTGGCTTTGTCAGAGGGGTGCACGTCCCTGGAAAGCAAGTTTGGAGTGAAGGTTACACCCAGTATAGGAGCAAACAAATTGATCAGCTGAAATAAGGTCTGGAGGGGTTTTTATTTTCTCTAAAGCTTTTCTATGCAGTCTTTATGTTCCTTTAGAGATATTTGACCACATACACATACATTTACAGTTCCATATTAATGGTCTGTTCAGATTAATAATGATAAAAATAAGTTCTGCAAGCCTTGCTGACCAGAGATTTCTCTCTCATGCATCTCCTACAAAAACAGTTGTCTCTTGTCCAGCATTGTGGTACCAGTTCCTGTCCTGCAGCTCCACATCTGCGCAGCTGGGAATCCTGTGCAGGGGATTTGTTGTCTCCCAGCTGGCACATAACCCTGTTCGGTTTTGCAGGTCGCCTGTGGTTCGATTCCCCACGGCAGGAACATCCCACTGTACCCTTCTCCCCAGCTGCCTGGATTCATTTTACCTTGGCAGAGTTGAGTGTTTGCAGGAAGAAGCCGGTGCAGCCCCAGGGATACATCCCTGCAGCTCCTGTGGAGCACAGCAGATGAGCACATACCCACCCCTAGGGCAGCGTGGCCATTTGCAGTCTCTTTTTGTCTTACTGGTTTTTGGTAGGTAAAGGTTGCTAAAGCAGACCAAATAACACTCAGTGTCTCTTTTAAAGAACATCACATCAGTTTCCTCTTTGTTACTGTTTTCCCCCTCCTTTTTCCAATTGGCATTTCGGACAAAGTGCTTGTTTCTCAACCTCAGCAACCCTAATATTTTTGATTTCCAGCCTCTGACACCTCCAGTCAAGTTCCACTGGTTTCATCTGCTCTGTAAAATTCATAAGAAAAAGAATGTATTCCAAGTGCACGGACTACTGATCAGCTCGTGCTTGCCAGGGCAGGAGGAACACAGAGCAATCCTGACATTCACACTCTTTCAGAGATCATTTTCCCTGGTAAAAATCATGGCCTGTCAGTGAACTGGAAAAACAAACAAATACTTAACACAGATTATGTGACAAGCAAAGATGAATATAATTGAATGGCAGAAGAACTAAGTGTCCAGGATTTTACCTTTGGGGAAAGAAGGAGAATGCTTGATTATTTTCTTTTTCCCCTATGCTTTTTATAACTATAAGATACTCAGGCAGGATGGAACTTCCTTGCTATTCCCTGTCATGACTTTCTTTTGATGTATACAAACCCCAACAGATAGGAAAGTTTCCCACAACAGTGCAGGATGATCTGGTAAAAAGGCTTTTCAGGAAAACTGTGAATGCTTTTTAGCTTTCCAGATTTGCTGGGTTTGATACGGTGAAGCTGTACTTCTGGGAGATAATTTCTGAGAGATAATATTTAATAATTTTCATAATATTTTTCCTTTATTTCTCAGTCTGATCCAGACTGGTCAGTGAGACAGAGATTGGTGCTTGTGGCAAAATATGTGTAGCATTTATTCTTGGTTGGGCTATGGTAAGTAATAGTATTCACATCCCTAATGAAATCTTATCCGCTTGTGACAGCCAGAACTGTCACACTCAGTAAGTGCTGTTGGTGCTGGGAGCTGACTGGGAAGCCACTGAGGATAAGGATCTGTGTGGCAGAGTTGTGTAAATGATTTCCATGTTTGAACCTTTCATGTGGTAATGAAAAAATCCTGCAGGATCATTAAAATATTGGGATTCTGTTTGATTTCTGAGCAGAAGTCTGTAAATGGAGATTGCTGCCTGATACCTCTGGGCCCTGGGCTCCCTCAGCTAAAGGGCTGGGACAAGACTGTAACAGAAGCACTGAACACTCCTATTATTCTGCTGTCCCCAGAGCATGGGATTCCCTCTTCTGAAAGAGACCCTGCCTTCATTCACTCCCTTTATTCCCTCCCTTTTTCCATTCCCAACCAACTCCATTGATGTCACACATGACAAACCTCTTCTTTCCAACATATCATAATTTCCTAAAGGCTGCACAGCAAGTCTCTTGTCAGACTTGGAAACAGCCTGGGTTTCTTAGCTCCTTGACAAGTGTTTAATGATTTTTTAGTATTTATTTTTTTTTTAGTGAAACACACAAAATCACTGTGTGCTGACTGAATCACTTAAATACAAAATAATTCAGGTAGGAAGGAACCTCTGGAGGCCTCTTGGTCCTCCCCATGCTTGAACCAGAACCAACTTAGATAATGTTGCACAGGTGAGAGATAAATACCTTCAAGGTTGGAGAACCCAGAGCCCCTTCGTGCCCTGGTCAAGTGTTTGATGACCCACATAATCCATTTTATTTCCTTATATATATTTGGAATTTCACTTGTAGAAGCTTTTCCTTTTTACCCCTCATCTTGTGGCTGTGCTCCTCTGCAAAGAGTGCAGCTCGTTCTCTTCACACCTTCCCAGCAAGGAGTTGCAGGCAACAGTAAGGTCCCCTTCACCTTCTCTTCTCCAGGCTGAACAGTTCCAGTTCTCTCAGCAGTTTCTCATGTGTCCTGTGCTCCGTCCCTGATATACTTGGTGGCCTCCTCTGGACTCTGGTACATCAGTGCCTGTACAGGACAGGCACCAGGGGGCTCAGACAGGTCCCAGCACTTGCAGGTGGGTTCTTTCACTGCAGAGTAAAAGGAGAGGTTCCTCACCCCGCTGGCTGCACTTTTGGTGACACAGCCCTGAATGTTGTTTTTTGTCCAAGGGCACTCGGTTGGGGTACTACTCAACTTATCAGGACCACAGTACCTCTTCCACCAAATTGCTTTCAAAGCAGCACTCCATGTCCTGCTGGATTTGTGTTACTCCCTCCCAGACTCAGAACTCTGACCACCTGTATTTGTCTTTGCAAAACCCAAGGGTTTTCTCCACTTTCCTGTAGGACCTCAGTGCCTGTTGTGGTGTAACTCGACAACATAAAGCTGAGCCTGGTTCTGGAGAGACCACAGTGACCATCTCTCCATGGAGGCAGTTTTGGTAGTTTGTGGTAGTGGGACAGGCACAGCCCTGAGGAAGTGTCACACAATGACTGTGGAAGAGTCATCCAGTGTCATCAGCACCCATTAGCTCCTAAGCAATTGTCAGTCTTTAACTGTGGCTTAATGCTTCTGTTTGGCTGGGTAAAGTTGGCCATTTATAAATGACCTTCTCCTTTGTTTTCACATCACTTTTCTTTACTGGTCTTAAAGCACTTCATAAATACTATAAAGTCAATCTTCTTACTCTTCTGGAGCATTTTGTTAGTTGGGTGATTATTCCAGGAAGTGCTTTAGATTTTAAAATCTGACTTCTTGTCTTGAAATCCCTAGAAGGAGAAATATTTTGAACTGCCTTGTAAGGAGAGTCTGAATTAATTTCACTCATGAAGATAATGGTGCAGTGTCAGAGTGTATCTATTTCTAATTGACTTTAAAATCAAAATTGATTCATTTGACTTAAGATTTAGAAAAATACCAGTAGGAAAAGATAGATTACTTCCTGTTATCTGCAGAGGGAATTAATGAACCCTTCAGGTTGGCAAGAAACTATTATTATTTCACAGTAATCTAATTAAAGGGTATAACAAAGACATGTGGCTATTTAATTAAGTGTTTTATTACTCAATTGCTCTACAGTGCATAATCAGAGAAGTGGGAGGGAGTGATTAGGTGTCTTGAGAACGGAAATGACACAACCAAGATATGTAGATGTTTTAAAGGAAGGAGAAGCTACTGGGAAAATTGTGCCTCTCTTCCCCACGCAAAATGCTGAAGATTATTTTTCCCTAGGAGTAAAGAACATGACATTGTAAATATGCTGGGGGGGTTTCAGAAGCAGACATGAGATGTTGGTACTGGGAAGATAAAACACACCAGGCAGTGCTTAACCAATGGCTCTGTTCAGCTCTTGCCTCCACAGAGGCCTTGCAAGCAGAGTCAGCTGGGCCCGTGGTGAGACACCACAGCAGATCTGCAGGGTGTCCACAGGCACCACTTGGATCCCAGCTACAGCTTTGCCCTCTGGATGATGCATTGAGCGCTCAGGATGGGAGCAGATGCTCAGTGTCAGTGTGAGTTGGATGCCTGCTTCTGCCAGGCTCTTTGAGAAGAGTTTTTGACATGCAGATGTTTGTAGAGACAGAATTTTTTGTTTAGACCCAGGTTTATTCCCGTTCCACCCTGATCACCTCCCTCATTTATACAGTTGTGAATTATCTACATCTGAAAGGCTGACTCATCCCCTGAGAGGTTTGCCTCCTTGCAAATTGCTCTGGTATAAATCAGCTTGTGTTTCAGAGCAGAACAGATGCTGATTAAAAAACCATGTAATGTCAAAACTAATACAAAGGGAGGACGTATGATTTAAATACCTGGAGCTTGATCCAAAGCCAAATAAAGCTAATGAACTGGTTTCCATTAATAACTCTTTAATAGTCTTTATCAGCTTTAGGGGTCTGTACCTTCCTTACCTTATGTAGCACCTCGTAACAGGATACCTCAATGTCCTTCACTAAAAATTAAAGCCCCACACAAGCCATCAATTCTCATGAGTGAGAGGTGGAGTTGTGTATTTCACTACGACCCTCTGTCCCTTGGAGCTGCAGCATTACACTAGTGAACTCTGAACAAAGCCTCTGGTCTTGGACTGGCAGTCTAGGTTTAGAAGATCCCTGGCTGAGCAGAAATCTTGCTCATTCACTCCATTTCTTTTCTCCAGCCTTTCCTATGCTCAGTGTGCAGTGAGTACCTGGGCACTGAATTGTGACCTGAGCGTGAGTAACAGCATGGGCAGGAAGGTTGCTGTACCAGTCCCATCACATGCCATTAACATACCAGGTGCAGTACTCATGATTTCCCAGACTGGATTAAGGGAGAACTTACTTGGTTAAACTTGCTCTGCGAGGCCCAGGGTTTGGTCCTCAGCTGATGTTCTGCGCATGCTTGCTGCGACTGGAGAGGGAGGAGAAGATGATGCACTTGACTTATCACCAACCCAGAGCCTGGGGCTCTCAGGGACTGAACCAGCCTCTTGTGTAACAGGCTGGCCCCAGGGTTCCCGTAAGGAACAAAATGTTCTATTTTCCTCTTGTTGAGGGTCTAAGGAAAATAAGAGCAAGAGGTAATAAAATTAGTCCAGACTTCCCTTCACACCAGTTCATCTGTTATCTTCTGGGTCTTGCTTTAGTTTCTGCCTGCACTGGGGGTACACACAGCATGTTCATGAGTAAATAATTTCTCATGTTCTTGAAACAAAAACACAGGCACCTTTTAACCCTTGGACTAACTGTGCTCCTCCCAAAAGGCACCAGCTCGACCATACCCAGCTCTTGAATGTTGCTCATCCTCATTCCCAGGGAAGCCAAACGAAGGCTCTCTCTGCCCTCTGTTGGGCAGTTCGTGGTGGGAAGGGATGGTACCATTACAGCATCAGGACCTGGCATGGTGCAGAAGCCTTTACTGAGGACAGGGTAGGAGAAAGTCAGCTGCAATAAAACTGGAATGTGTTAAAATTAGTATCACTGGGCCAAGTGGTACAATCATCATGATGCAAATGCTTGCTACAGTAATATAAATATTTCTGTGGATGGAGACAGTATTAACTGAACTGCATCCCAGCCATTCTGTCCTGCTGGCTGGGGCCCTCACAAGTGTGAGGCTACAGAACAAAGCACTTTGCTTAGAAGACACCAGTGACAGCATGGCTGGTGTCTTCATGAGGCACCTTGTGACATTTACCATGGGGTGCTCTAAGTGGATCATCAAACACTCCATGTGTCCCTCTGCACGGAACGGCTGCGCTGGCTGGAACAGCAGTTATACACCTCCTCCTTCATCCGCATCATTCACCTTGGGGGTTCTTCTGCAGGGTAGAACAACACTGGTTTCCTAACCAGGGTCTCCTAACTGGGGTCTCCTGAAGGCCACCACCACAACATTGTAGTGCCTAAAAGGCTGAATTTGTGTTTGCACATGTGCATCTGAGTTTGTGGAAGGGTGAAATCATTGCATTTTGCATGCAAGGGCAACCCGAGGTAGAGAATATAACATTAAGTGATTTTTTTTCTCTGGGTGTGGGTACCACTTTGAGACATGCAGGGAGTGCTTGGTCAGAGTATTTGGCATTGTGCTGCATTTACTAAAGTCAGTGATGTACTCTGGACTTTGGTCCATGCAGCCTGGCAGAACATTGATCAAGAAATAGGAAAGAGCAGAGGACACTTGTCGTGGACACCTAAAAAATGAGTATGCAATGAAGGATCACTGCAAAGCCTGTCCTAAGGGCTGAGGCAGCACCACAAGGGGATGATGTGCTGTGGGGGGATAGAACCCTGTTCTCCATGCTCACACAGCACTGCATTAATTGTCAGACCATTCTTGCCACTCTTTGGTGCCCATCTTCTACCTGCTGTGACAAATGAAATCCTGTGAACAACAGCCTCATTTTCTGTGTGTTTCCAGTTCACACTCATACAGATCCTCCCAGTATCCTGTCAAGTGAAAATTCCATTGAACAAATCATTCTTTTTATAATAAAAAATCAGATTGCACAAAATCCTTCTCATAATGTTTATAAGTCGTCCCAATAAAGCCACTAACTGGCTTTGTGTGGGGCAACTGTGTCAATATCATCTGCATTACAGAGGTTCAGACTGAGCCTCTTGGTCTCGACATTTACAGCACTTCCTAGCCATGCCAGTAAGCCCAGGTTTTTTAAAAAACATACTTCTGAAAAAATGTCATATCCTTAATTTTAAAGAAGGGGGGCTTTTCCCCCTGAGTTCCACAGCTTTTCAGTGACTGTGAAATATGTAAATTTATATTCCAGAACTTCTGTACTTGAACTCCTACAGTAAATGAAACAGTCACAGGATACATAACATAAAAAACATCCTGTTATTGTGTCATGGACTCTGTTGGGTAATAGGGTTTTGTACTCTTCTTTTTCCTGTTCCTCCTTCTTTATCACTACATCCTATTGTCTCCCTTTCATGATTCTCTTGTGCCACCTGGTGTCGGAAATTCACCAGCGACAGCAACAGTGAAAGGAGCACTCAAGGCATGAAATACTTACATGAAAATTTAGGAAAATCCTATGTGCTGTGAGGTATTAATCTCTTAAATCAGAGGGTCAGGATGAACCATGCAGCCAGAGTGGTATCTCCTTAAGCATTCCTTATGCACCCAGAAACCACTGGGAATGTTTTGTCACTGGAGCACCTTCACACCAAGTGAGCCAATCTGTCCTCTTTTAATCAAACAAGTGATTGTGAAGGTAAGAGGAAGAACATGTGAATGCCAAAGGAGAGCATGACCCAATACCACTGCTGGCAAAAAGATCCTTTGCTGTAGAAGTTTTTCCACTGCCTATAATACATCCAGTGGATTCTGTGGAGCTGGCAGGGCGCCAGATCCCCTGCTCACACTATAGAGCACATGCCCCACTAGTTACAGTTACCTGTGCAGCCAGGCAGGGCACAGAGCTCCAGCAGCATCCTTAAAAAACAGACTACCTTGGACTGCCCAATAGTATGTTGTGTTTTTCTAGCATACCCAGAAAATACTTGCAAACATTTCTCTGTTCCAGATACTTCCATGCTTGTACTGAAGCTGCAAAACTGACAATGCTCTGAGGCACAAAGGAGACACGAGGAGACTGTGCTGATGAGCAAGAGCCAGGACAAATAACTTCTGCCATGCTGATGGCTCTAGAACAAACTTTAATACTCTGGAATTACTCACTTCTACCCACAGAGCTGCTTACAGGTACCTTGGGGAAGGCTCTAAAGCAGAAGAGTTGCTATAAATCCCTTTTGTCCTGCTAACTTGACAACACTCCCTCTCCTCCCAAATACTTTATGTCCTTAGAAAAGGTATTTACACATATGTTGTGGTTTTTAAAATAATTCATGAAAATCATTTCAAGGTGCACATGATTTAGAATAAGAACTGTGGGCGAAATAATTTAAGGCAAGAGTGAAGTTTAGTTTAAAACTATAAGGTAGATTTATTAACAAGATTAGAAGAGGATAATAAACAGTAAAATAAGCTTTTAAAACACCTTTCTTCCCTCCTCCCAACCTTCCCATCTTTCTTACCAAAANGACCTGTGACTATGTGATTTCCCTCTCATTTACCAAGTAGCAGCCCGCACCACCTGCTACCACGTGACTTCCCTCCCACGGGTAAAACAGTCTTCCCAAAACTGTTTTCCATGGGTCATTTAGTTCATGGGGTGCAATCTTTTAAGGATACGCTGCTGTAGGTTGGAAGCAGGGGTTCTTTTTCTCTGTCTTTAGAAACAAGGGTCTTCTGTCTCTCTGCCCGAGCCCTCCACCAGACCACAGCTCCTCAGCATCCACCCGCTCCATCGTGAGCGCTCTTTCTCATGGGGTACCGGTGATCTCGTATCCCCCCATGCACTTCATGAATTACAGGGAGACAGTTTGTTTCATTATTGTCTTTACCATGGCTTGCAGAAAGAAAACCCAGCTCCAACTTAATAGAGCACCTCCTCCCCCTCTCTCTTTGCCAACCCTGGTGTCTGCCATTTGTCTTTCCCACGGGTTTTCACTTTTGTCTCTCCTCTGAGCCAAAGGAAAAAACAAAAGAAGAAAAACCCATCGCCCACAACACCATTGTTAATAATTTTTTACCAGTTCAAAACCTTTATGGGGGAGAAGCAGCTCATCACCCTCCCCAAGGCAGACAAGTGGCTGCTGTGAGCTGGGGGGGATTTGAGGAGCCCCCGCGGGGCTCGGGGGGACGTGGGGCTGCCCCTGTGCCTGGTGCAGGAGGGGGAGTTCCCCAGGCTGGGGGAGGCTCGTTCCTTCGTCTCCTGGATGGCGATTCCTGGCTGAGGGTGGATGCCCAGCACTGCTTCTGCAAGGAGGTGGCCCCTCTGCAGCTCCTGGGGGATGTAGCAAAGCAGTGCCCCGGGCCCCACGGGACCCCCTGAGCAGCCCCGAGCTGGAGGGGACGGGGAAAGGGAGGTGAGAGAATCACCCCAGGAGGGAGGGGTGGGTGCTCATCCCGCCCCCTGGGCACCCTGGCACCTGCGGGGCTTGAGGACACCGTCGTGAGGGGTGGGCAAAGGGGGTGGGCAAAGGGGATCCCCAAGGTGTCCCCGAAAGGGACCATGGCCATCCCTGCCCTTGGCGGTGCTGAGTTTGCTGTGACCAAGCTGCAGGTGGCCGGGCTGCCCTGGGGCTGTCCCTGCTCCGCTGCAGCCCCCAGGACGTGGACAGTTCCCTGCTCAGCGTCTGCATCCAGGTGAGACATCACAGAATGGGGTATGACATCATAAGGTGGTGATGTGATATCACAGACAGGGATGTGACATCACAGCATGAGCTGTGATATCACAGAGCAGGATATGACATAACAGAGTAAACTATGACATCATAGGTCAGCTGTATGACATCACAGAGTGGAAGTCAGACATGACAGAGCATGTGACATCACAGCATAGCAGGTTGTGACACCTCAGAGCAGACTGTGACATCATAGAGTAGCTGTATGACATCACAGAGCAGGGTATGACATCACAGGTGTGGTTTGGNGACACCTCAGAGCAGGTTGTGACACCTCAGAGCAGACTGTGACATCATAGAGTAGCTGTATGACATCACAGGTGTGGTGTGGTATCACAGAGTGGGCTGTGACATCACAGGACAGCTGTATGACATCACAGCTGTATGACATCATAGTGGTCTGACATCATAGGTGAGACTATGACATCACAGAGCAGGCTGTGACATCAGAGGAGGTTGTGACATCTCACAGCATATTGTGACATCTCAGAGCAGACTCTGACATCATAAAATGGGACTTTGTGACCTCACAAATCTGCCTGTGACATCCCAGGGTGGCTGAGTGACATCACAGAGCTAGCTGTGACATCACAGGACAGAGGTCTGATACCACAGAGCAAACTGTGGCATCACAGGCAGCTGTATGGCATCACAGAGTGGGTTGTGACATCACAGAGTGAGCTGGGACATAACAGAGCGGACTGTGAGGTCACAGACCAAACTCTGAACTTGATAGAGTGGGGCCTGTGTGACATCCCAGAGTGGCTGTATGACATAACAGAGCAGACTGTGACATCACAGGGGAAGGGGTCGCACATCACAGACCAGGCTATGACATCACACAGCAGGCTGTGGCATCACAGAGCTGCCTATGACATCACAGTTGGCTTTATGACATCATTGAGTGGTATAAGACATCACAGAGCAGGCTGTGACATCACAGAGTTACCTACGACATCACAGAGTTAGAGTGTGATATCATTGGGTGGGCTGTGACATCACAGGGTGGACTGTGAGGTCACAGAGAAGAATCTGGAATCATAGAGCGGGGGTGGGTGACATCACCAAGCAGGCTATGACATCACAGGGAGGATATAGGAAATCCCAGAGTGGGCTGTGACATCATGGAGTGATTGTGTGACATCATAGATCCAATTATGACATCACCAGTGGATGTATGACATCACAGATTGGTGACATCACAGCATGAGCTGTGACATCCCGGAACAGCTGTGTGACATCACCAAACCGGCTGTGACCTCCCAGGGTTGAGGTGTGACATCATAGAGTGGACTGTGAAGTCACAGGAGAGCTGAATGACACCACAGACTGGGCTGTGATATCACAGAGTGGCTGTGTGACATCAGAGAGTGGACTGTCACATCACAGGTCTGACATCATAGAGAAAATATATCACAGGCAGCTCTATCACATGACAGAGCAGGTTGTGACATCATTGGTGTCTGTGTGACATCACAGGGCAGTTGTGTGACATCATGGAGTGACTGTGACATCACAGGGAGATGGTGTGACATCCTAGAGTGGGCTGTGACATCACAGGGTGGTGTGAGGTCACAGGGGGCTGTATGAGGTCACTCCACCCCGGCCCCCCTCACAAGTCCCCCCCTAATGCAAGTGCCACTGCTGTCCTAGAATGGCACAGGCCCTCCTTGGCTTAGCAAACAGATAATCCACGGCCACGCGGCTCCGTAGAGCCACCGCTTGTGTTTGTTGGAGCTCCCAGGATGTGCTATTTGATATTTTAATGGCATTGTTTGCCACTTCTTCTACGAACCCATTTAGCTTGTTAATATAAAGTCCATAGTGTGAGGCAGCGCACATGGGGCCTAGTGTGACGCATAGACTTTTGCTTTTCCAAATCCAAGGAGTTGTATTGCGGATCATCCTGCACTCCCGGGAGGGAAAATGTTCTGTTGGTCCTAACTCTTCCTTGTGCGTGTTGCCAAAGGACCCTAAGGGGAGGCATTAATACTGCTTGGAAACAGGTACCACACCATCCTTTAGGAAGCCATGTCTAGGCATGGTCTCCTCATATGCAGTACATCCCATTCCCAGGACCAAAGCTGAGATTTCCTATTTTCCAGGGTGGCACTATTGATAGAGGTCGGTCTCCTCTAAGTGGGGAGCATCCAGGCTCTGCAGCAGGCAGGGCATGGTGCTGGGAGCACAGGAGCAGGCCAGGGCAAGAGGCAGCTGTGCAGAATCCCTTGGCTTTTGGCTTTGTCACCTACTCAAGGACAAAGTCCAAATCTTTTCTGGTTTCTGGGGCGGTGAGAGGCCCTGTCTTGGTGTGGAACAGGGCAGCCTTTCTCTGGGACCTGTCACACAACTCGCTCCAGTGTCCCTTTGGTGGCCTCCTGCCTGGCCTCAGCACCCGCCTTGGGCTGCTCCCCAAACCCTCCCCAAGCCTCTCGGCAGCTCCTGGCTGGAAATGCCAGCAGCCGGGCGCTGCTGCACCCCCAGCACCCCCTGCCATTTTACAGGCCACACTGAGATCTGAGAAATGGTTGTTAGGCCTCAGCCTTGATGAACAGCCCCTGGCTCAGCTCTGCTGGAGTTTACCAGAAACACTGTCCGCTCCCAGGAACTGCTCATGTCTAAGGAGCTCCTGGTTTCCTTATGAACAGCCTTGGAAACTATTTGTAGTCCCCGAGCAGCACAACATCCCCATTGTCTCACTTTCAAAGTTGCCCACTCAGTCTGTGGCCAGGATGAAACATTGTTATGACTAAAGCCCATCTCTCCTGACCCTATAAACAGCGGTCACAAATGAGTCCCTTGGAGCTCTCCCCGACTGCAGCGGTGCCCAGCGAGCTCCCTCTGAGTGGGGCCTCTCCGAGCTGGGGCCTCTCCGAGCTGGGACCTCTCCCATTTGCTGCACTCGGGAGAGCCCCAAACAATGACGGAGCCTGGGCTGATCCCGCCATTGCCCGAGGCTCAAGCCTTCACCCTCTGGGGAGATGCAAAAGCATCCGGAGTGAGGATTTCACTGCCTCTGAGGAGACTTTCTGACAGGTCCCTTGCCCTGACACTTTCTGTCTGTGCACACACGTGTGCTGTGCTCTGGCAAAGGTGGGAGAAATGCTGCTCTCTTGGATGTTTAAGTACCTGGGGCAGCTCAGTCAGTTAGGTCTATAAGTAAGTGGAATATCAGTTACCAGCTAAGTTAGATGCTGTTAAGTGTTGTTCCTTTGTTCATTGTTAAGTGTAAGGTGTAAGTGAAGTTTAAGTGCGGTTCAGTTTGAGCGCTGTTAAGCTTTTAGGCAATATTCCCTTTTCTCCTTGTCCTCACTGCCCCTGTGTCACACACACCTGAACACTCACACAACACACACATGCAGACAGTTGTCTGTTTGTTTCTGGGGACTTTTTAAGCAATCTCAAACCCTCGTTGGGAACAGGGTGAAGGAACCCTGGCCCAGGCTCTCTGCAAACTCTGCAAATGCTGTCTGTGCCCAAAGAAATTGCAAAGAGAGCTGGGGTGTGACAAATAAGGACAATTGACTTACAGAAGAGCAGCAACAACAATGAACTGCAGAACCTATTAACTGAATCAAAGGAGAGAACCAAAAAGTTCAAACTTCAAGAACTGAGGTATTGTTGATGTAACATCCCTAATAATGCTGGCCAGTACTGGGGACAAAGGGTCATTTATTCACCAAGGATATCTGAAGAAACAAAAACTTTTTGGGGTTTATGTACATTACAACTTTTACCCCTCTTCTTCTGAATTCAGCCAATGATTCCCTCAGATATAGGTATTTCATGTTTCTTCTTGCTGTTTTTCTGTGAAGCAATATTGCTGTCTAATATTTTTAGGTAATTTTGAGGAGGGATTTGGGGGGAGATGTCCTCTTACTTCATCATCATCATCTTTGTCATGCCAGCCTCCAGATGATCTTTCAAGCCTCAGACATGCACTTTTGCTTCTTGTGATGTCTCATTTATAATTTTATTATTCTAATTTCTTACATAGTCATCTAATTCATCTCTAGTTACAAAATAACTTCAAGGCTTCTTTAGCTAAAACAATCCTCTTTTGACCTAAACTTCATGGGTATAGCCACTTTCCTTACCACAGGGGTAACACATTCATCAAAGTCTAAGCCTGAGTTCTTTCTCAGTACTCAGTAAGAACAGTACTCCCTGTTCTTTGCATAATACCATCTTACTTTATTAGAACACATTTATCCTACAACTAGAACTAAGAGCAGCTAAAGCAAGATTATAAAAACTAAGAGAGCAGGATCAGAAACTCCTTAACTAATTTCAACTTATAAAGTTCAATATCATTAGGTTTCTTAGCTAAATTCTATATATCTCTCTTTCATAACATTATAAGAATCCTTATAACAGCAACAATCTATCAAATGTATTTACAGTAAAAGGACCTATCTAAAAACAGCAACCTAATAAACATATTTAGAAGAACCTAACAACAATCAATAAAACATACATATAGAAGGGACTGTATCTGTCCTCTCCCTCAGCCCTGGAAGAGAAGGAAGCAGCACGGGCACTCCAGCCTGGCCCTGGGGGCTGTTCCCTGTGCCCCCAGGCTGGCACACGCTGGCAGAGCGGGACTCTGCCACCAGCACTGAGCCCGGCTGGGGCTGGGAGCTGGGCCCCGGGCACTGGGATGGGGCTGGCGGGGCCCAAAGCAAGCGCAGGGCAGGCTGGGGTGCTGCTTGTGCCACCAGAATCCAGGGCCTCCCCTGGGACACCGTGTCCTGAGCGGGGCCACCCAGCCCAGCCCCCGCCTGGCAGCAGGGGACCCACTCTACCTGTCCTGCTGCTGGGGTCATCTTCATCCCAAAATCACCTCCTCCACATCATCTTCCTCATCCACTTCCATGTCCAACTCCATCTCTTCTTCCTCCATATCCACCTCCATCTCGTTCACATACTCTTCAAAATCCACCTCCATCTCCTCCACATAATCTTCCGAATCAACCTCCATCATCTCCTCTCCATCCATCTCCATATCCACTTCCATCTCTTCTATGGTTTCTCTGGCAGGCTGCATCAGGCAGCACAATCTCACAGTGGGGTCCCTGTTCCACACCATCCCCACATGGCTGCAGCCCACCGGGGCAGTCGGGGTGTGCCCACCTGCCTGGAATGGCACTGTACCTTCACTGGGACAGGAGTGCACATCCTGCTGGGACTGGTCTGACATCCAGGCAGCAGGATGAGCTCAGGACTGACGCCAGTAGCCGAGAGCAGCTCAGGACAGTCTGCTGGCAGCCTGATGAAGGGTGGTCTCCCAGCAGACTGAAGGGTCTGCTGGCTACAGGGGAATGGTTGTGTTGTGCTTGACACCAGGGGCTGGAAGCTCCACCTGGAACATGGGCTGTGACATCACAACTCTGGGAGCTCTGATGTGACAGAAGGTCCAGAGCCACTCTGCACCGGGGGCTGCTATCACAGAATGATCAAATCCTTGAATGACATGGCTTGGATGAGTCCCTAAAGATCATCTCAATCCAATCCAATCTTCCTCAAGGGCGGTATGCTCAGGGCCCCATTCAGCCTGGCCTTCAATCACATTCCCAGTGATGTGTATAACTGTATAACAGGAGATGTGTATAACAAGTGTGGCTGAAAAGTTCATCCCAGTTCATGACTGAGGCTAATGAAAAATGTATTTCAGATGTTAGAACAGAAGGAAATGTGTTCATGACCTGCAGGCAAGGCCGAAGCAGGGCTGTGCCTCCTGCGTGTGCAGCAGGCATTGGCTGTGCCCGGGGGCCGGCAGCCACTGTGGGCTGGGGAGGAGAACTGGCTGCAGCCAAGTCCAAGGTCCAGGCTGATAGAGCTGCTCACGCCTTGGCCGCTCACCAGTGGTATCCTGCCCGCTTGCCCTGGGCCCCGCTGCAGCGAGGGGTCTGTGTGCCGCAGGGTAACACACTGACCATCTCCTGGGATCCTCTCAGGAAAGTGAGACAGGAGTGCTGCCTGCTCAGTGCCCACAGTGGCTCCATGGCCATTGGGAATCAGGGCTGTTGCTGGCACTGCTCTGGGGCCTGCTGTGGCTTCAGGTGGCTTGGGGTCACAGAATCCCAGAATGGGTGAGGCTGCAAGGGACCACGGTGGGGCTTCTGGTCCCATGTCTTGGGTCAAACAGAGTCATCCCAGAGCACAGATCTGGAGCATCTCCAGTGAAGGAGACTCCACAGCCCCTCTGGGCAATTTGTTCCAGTGAGTGATCACCCCCAAAATAAATAAGTCCTTCCTCATGTTCAGGTGGAACTTCCTGTGCATCACTTTCTGCCCGCTGCCTCTTGTCCCATTGCTGGGGCCCACGGAGCAGAGCCTGGTCCATGCTCTGAGCCCTCTCTGCAGATATTTATACACCGCCTCCCGTGCTGGCACCGCTAGCGGTGGCTGCCGCGGCCGCCAGAGCCTGCTCGGGCACGCGGCGGAAACTGCGGCAGAGGCGGTACCGGGGGCACGTTCTGAGGAGGGGGCAGGTTCTGGGGACGGGGCAGGTTCTGGGGACAGCCCAGCCCGCGCTGCCCGCGCAGGAGGCGGGCCCGCAGCCGGCCCGGCCCGGAGGAAGCGCCGGCCCGGCCCAGCGCCCAAGCGCAGCCCAGCCCCGCCTCACGCAGGC
>VZTJ01002236.1:0-51894 GCA_013397795.1 Orthonyx spaldingii | reverse complement strand
TCGGGGGGCTGCACCGCTGGCTTCCGCCCTGGGTTGTGCCGCTCTCCCGGCCCGACTGTCCCGTGCCTCCCCCGCCGCTCAGAGCCCCTGGCGGGAACAGGCTTAGCTCCGAAGGTGAAAGTATTTCCCATCCTGGGACCTTTGATTCATGTGCTCTGAAGGTTTTGGCGGGTATTTTTGTAGACCTGAAACCTCACAAAGAGCCTCAGTTTTTGTAAAGAGTTGGATGTGCCTTGGAGGCCCCATTCAAGGAAAAGAACATTGTAAGGCTCAGATTCATAAGTCATTTACCCTGGAGGCTCTGAACCTAAAATACTGCAGGATATTTTTAAAGCAGCCCTGGTAAAGCTACCAAGCCCTTAAGAGGGGCAGGATTAAACCTTCTCCTCTTGATATGTTTGTTTCCATGGTCCTTTGCTTGCCTATTTTCAGGCAGTTTTCAGCCCCGGCGGTGTACAGGCTGTGCTCCAGTCAGCTCTAGCACGTGCAATAGCTTCAGTGGCCCCAGGCTTCACTCTGCAGCAAAATGCAATTAGCATGTCTGTATTAAACTCGGCAGTCTGTCTCGGAGTCCTGGTATTCCTCAGTGCTTTAAACGGCCTGTGTTCATGAGGTAGGTGACAGAAAAGCATCTGACCATGGTCTAAATGGAATGGTGAACTTCTGAAATCCCTCAAAGAGCAAACCAAGTAAGAATGTTCTGTGTTGGCTGGTGCTGCAGAGTTGATGCACCTAGGCATTACCTGCTTGACCCTTGTGTTTTTAAGGCTGGGGTTTGACATCCATGGTGAGTGTAGTGAGCTTGTCAGAAGCCTCTCTTGTTCGTTTTTTGCTGGACTCTTCTGCTATAGATCGTTTTTACAAAGGTAGAAGTAGACTGGTAGCTAAGGTAGTTATGGTCTCTTAAAATAATTTCAGTGGATCCAAGGGAAAGGACCTGCAGCTTTGCTGTGAAGAAGGGGAGCTGAGCTGGCCTCAGCACCTGGTTCACTCTTGGGGAACGTTCTGTGTGTGGGAAGCCACTGCCCTACAGCCAACCCTTTCCCACATGCAGGTCAATACTGTGGAAGTCAATCCCTATAGGAAGCTCAGACACTTAGGTGGTATCTGTAAGAAATGCTTAAGGCTGTGGCTTACTGAATTGATGGACCTCAGGACGTCTGTGCACTAGATCACAGCTGACTTACACCCTCTTGCAGTAGCATGTTTTTTTCAGAGGGGCTGTTAGGTTTGGTCTAAACTTGTTTGAAAACCTGTGAACCACAGCAAAGAACCAGGAAGTACCTGGAATAGGGTCTGGTTTTCCTGCAGCTCAGTCTCCCAGCTGTTGCTGAGTATTCTGTTCAGCTGTTGCAGCTGGTGCCTACCCACAAGTGTGTGAAGAGATACCAATGTTTCAGCTATTCAAACTCTGACACCTGTCCTGCTTCTCTTGCAGCCGACATCAGCCTTGCAGACTGGGGTCGCAAGGCCATTGAGATTGCGGAGAATGAGATGCCAGGGCTGATGAAGATGAGGGAGATGTACGCTGCATCCAAGCCCCTAAAAGGCGCCCGCATTGCTGGCTGCCTCCACATGACCGTGCAGACAGCAGTGCTCATAGAGACCCTCATTGTGCTGGGGGCTGAGGTAACGTGGCTCTGAGTTTCTCCCTCAGCTCTTGGGTAATGCTCTGCCAGGTCACTGCTCCTGCTTATGTAACACCTTACGGAATCCTCGCAAATGTCTGTACTTTTTGGAAGAGCCTGCAGTCTTCACATGGATGGATTATGTCTTCTCTCCTTGAGCAAGAAGCTTGTCACCTGCCCTCAGCACCTGTGGGGTGTGTGTGTTTCCTGTGGACAAGCTGCAGCTCTGAGTGCCTGTAGTGCCCTGGGCAGTGCCCACAGCTGTTCCCATGCAGCCCTGCTGTGCTCGGGCTTGCAGTGCTGTGGCTGCTCATGCTGCAGCTCTAGGGACTGCCTCCAGCACAGATTAGCCTGTATTAAGAACCCCACTATGCCCTGGTAAAGTCAGCAAAATCTAATGAAGCTTTCTGAGAGCTTGTGCTGGCCCTTGAGCTGTGCAGGAAAATAACAGGAATGCAGTGTGGCTCAGGGACTAAGGACTAAGGAATTTTTTGTGTGAGTATGGACCAGTTACTCTCATCTATATTAAAGTCTTGAGATACTTAGAAGCCATTTACTGCCTTGTGTCCCATGCCTGACTTGCTGAATGAAGTCCAGCTGAGGGTTTGCTGTACAGGGCATGAGGAGAGCCAGGTATCTGAGCACAATCTGCATTGCTCGTGCTGAGCAGGGAGCTCACTGGAACTTTGATGGACTGTTAAGTATGTATATGATCTGAAGTCCCTTCTTCCTGCAGTTTGGCTGCCTAGAAGTGGCCTATGTGGGATCCGTCTCTGGGAACAGTTAAGAATTGAGCAGTGCCATGTTGATTGAAAGGTGCTGGGAGAAGGGGAAGTGTTCTCCATAGCAGTGAAGGCATTTCCTCAAATAGAGGAGAAGGTAGGTGTGGACACTGTGCCAGGCCAGCCTGGGCAAGGCACATGCTGCTGTGCTGGTGTTCCCCAGCCTGTTCGGAGCTGTCCTGTGGTTGCAAATGGTGCAGTGCTGAAGGAGAACTTTGATGTGAAGATACAGTCCTGGCTTTGTTTCAGGCACTCCATGTGGAACTCTAGTCTCTCCACAGGATTTAAAAGAAAGCAGTAGCCATTGAAATTTGGGAAGCTCATTGCTGTTCCTATTGGTTGCTCTATTCCAGTATGGCTGGCGTAGGAGGCAGCTGTGTGCTTAGTTAAACATTGCCAAGCTGCTTTAAGCTGAACACAACCCCCGATCAGTGTTATGGGATTCATCCAAGGCATTCAGGGAGGTACCTGCAGAGGCTTGGTTCCTCTAAGAATGTTGTGGTGTACCTTTAAAGGCGTGTATTGCTGTACTATCTCCTCGTCCTGAGGCCTGTGGATTAGTTTAGGCTTTGATTTGAATTTGGATTCAGCCCTGGTTCATCTGTTCTGTCAGAACTGTGGTGCCAGGGAAGAAGGAGTGAAACCGATAAAATCATACCCCAGGTAATGAGGATGTAACTCACTTGGCGTCCCTTGTTTAGCTGGGTTAACAAGGATAGAATAAATACTCTGTGCTTCAGAGTAGAAGTTCTGAATTTGTAATAAAAAATAATCCTTTCCATAAGCAGTGCTGTAAATACCAGGGTCTGAGCCCATCATGTGTGCCAGTTGTTCTAGGCTCTATGCCACTATCACAAGTCTATATCAAGTCTGAAGTGTAAGCAATGTATAGGTATTCTGTATACTTTGAATGTTGTGACACCTGCTGATGTCATCTCTACTGGTATGGGGGGAGCTTGCAAAAACCCAGGTGAGTAGGTGCAGCTTTAGGTTATGGATTCAGTTTTCCTGTGCTCCTTCCAGGTGTGTTTTCATGACAAGTGTTGGTTTTGTAGACTGCTTCCTACTGCAGCCCATACTTCGAAATGTCACTTCTTGCTCAAGTGGGATGAGTATCAGAAATCAGGCTGGATGATTGTGCCTTATTGCCCTCTCTGCCCAAGCTCTGTAACCTGAAGTGAACATGCAAATAGCTGCCAGTCAGCCCTGTGGGGAGCAGAGGGTGTGTGGCTCTGGGATGTAGTGTTGTGAGCTGCAGTAGGTATGCAGATCCTTTTCAGTGCAACTCAGCAACGTGCTGTTGCTTTTCTAGGTGCCTGAGCCTAGTTATGAAATCTGAGGAAAACACTTAGCTCAGCTGGAAAAGCTTCCATGACTGGAGCACAGAGTGGGAGGTGGGTGAGCATAATCTTAGAGAATGCCTGGATTGAGTGTAATGTTTCAGCTGCATTTCTGACTCTTGTAAGTGACAGCAGGTGTGTTGCTGCATGTCCATACCCTCAGTGGACACTTGCTATGGAGCTGTTCTGAAAATCTGACCTTTATTGACCAAAACTTCCCAAACCCACCCTGCTGGGCACCCCTGAAGATCTGGAGTATGCTCTGGCTGCCTGGGAGAAGTGCTTGTGAGCAAGGAGATGGCTGAATATATGGCACAGCTAAAGCTCATTCACATTCTCTCCATGTGACATTATTTTCCCTGACTTAGTCAGACATCCAGTTTTCATGTTATCTCTGTAGAGCTACTGAAAAAGGCAGGAATCTGCACTAATTTCTTTCTGCTTTTGCTCCCTTTTAAACTCCTGTGTTTGATAGAGAGTCCCTGATATCTCAGAACTTTGTTCAGCAAACAAAACTTGGTTGTTTTCCAGGTACAATGGTCAAGCTGCAATATTTTCTCCACTCAGGACCACGCTGCAGCTGCTATTGCAAAAGCTGGTATCCCTGGTAAGTTTTCCATGTTCTAGTTTGGCTGAGTTGGGCTGTGCTGCCTGTTCCTGCTGAACCAAACTGTGCACACATCAAGCTCTTCTGAACAAGCTTGAGGATAGAAGCAGCCCATCAGAAGCAGTGATTGTTACAAACCAGGACATTTGATTCAGACTGTGTTGCATCAGCCTGTGCAGGTCTCCCAGCACTGGGCTGTGTGTTACCAGCTCCTTAAGATGATGGAATGGGCTGGGTGATTAAATGGAGTGGTGTGTACATGTGTGCAGCTGGAGGTGTTTGGTGCTTTCCAGCAAGCTCAGTGCTAAACAGGGGTTGGTAAAGGTAAGGGAACTGCCGTGTGCCCTGTTATAGTGGCAGGGTCAATACCTAAGGTATTTTTAGGCTAGAACTAGCCCAGCTGTGTTCCTGCCTGATATCCCTTGAAGTGCTGTATCAGGATGCTGCTGTCTTATTACTGTCACCTTCCAAAAAGGAGCAATTCCTCATGGATCACTATAAATACCTGAAACTGTCTGCTGTGTAACTCAGCTTAAGGACGTGCAGTCCTCGGTGCTGGGAGCTGCATTACCTGAGCCCAGCTGTTGCAGAGGCTAAATCTGGTTTCTGGCAGTCTGGTTCTTTGCTTTGTGAGGGCTCTCTCATTTCTAATATAATTAACTATTGCCACAAGTCTTTCCCCAGCTGTGGCACATTCTAAAGCAACAAAGTATCTCTTTATCAGCTCCCTTGGCACTGCCAGCTTCAGGCATTGCCTCTGGTGTGGGATGTCAAAGGGCCACGTGGGATTCTTTAGGTGTTGGTTTGTCTTCCTCACTGCTTTCAACACCCAAAACTCAACTGAAGAGCCATTTACAGGTTGAGTGTTCATCAGTGTTTGCCCTTTGTATGCTCATTTTTGGAACTTGCTCTTGTTGTTAATATTGCACTTCTCTTACTAAATTTATGAGACCCTGGAGGAATGCTGGTCCTTTGGCGTCAAATGAGATCCTGACACACATTACTTCAGAATAGGCAATTGCATGATTGGCTCTTCATGGCTCAAGGTTAGTTTTCTGTGTAAGCAGTGGAAACATGACAATTTAGCCAAATGTTGGGGTGTGTAAATAATGTGCCCAATATGTGTTTGAGTGGCTGAGTACCTCTGAGGATCGAGTATAGCATGAAAACAGTACAGATGCCTGGAAAGACACAAATCCTGGTGGATACAACATGCCTGTGGTAGCAGCCTCTTGCTGGGGCTGTACTGACATGGAAATATACCCTAATTGGAGCAGATAGGCACCTCATCTTGGATTTTAATGCTGGGCTAGAGACTAGAGTTTAAATTCAGAGTTTCTGAAGAGTTTATATTCTGCTGCTTAGCTCATGCTGAAGTCTGGTTCCTCCTTTTTGCTGTGCTGGAAAATGCTGTAGTTGTGTTTTCTTTTGTCTGTATCAATATGTCCAGTGGCTGTTTCTAGTGAGTGGGATATTGTGGATGTGAGTCTGCTTTAGTTTGCTTTGTCTTCTCCTTTTTAACATGGAAGATGAATAAGGAGAGCAATGAAGTCTCAAAATTTTGACCATGTTCGTGGCCTGGAACAGTTATTATTCTGAGGTCTGCTTTTCAATGCAAATGTCTTTGCTGGCCGGCAGGCACAGATAATCATCTGTCTGTCAGCTGCTACTGGGAGCTGCTGATGAAATCTTCCTTTGGCTGCTTCACTACATGCTGAGTAAGAAACTGGCTAATGGAGTGTGTTTGTTCCCATGCAGTGTTTGCCTGGAAAGGGGAGACAGACGAGGAATACTTGTGGTGCATCGAGCAGACCCTGTACTTCAAGGATGGGCAGCCCCTCAACATGATTCTGGATGATGGTGGAGATCTTACCAACCTAGTTCATACCAAATACCCACAGCTGCTGAAAGGTGACTTTTGTTTTGGCAGGCACAGTTCTGCTTGGGAGGCTGTTTGTGGAGGTGTTTCTGCAGGAATTCCCTGCTGGTGTAAAAATGGGTGGGGGAAGAGGGACATGCATATGCAAACAGGCTGTGAAAATTCCTTACAGTTCAAGACCAGAATCTCTTACCTGCAGGAGCTGTTTCCACTTCTGCTCTGTAGCACATAAGCTACAATGACCTGTCCTGGCCATCCGTCACTGTGCCTATTACCTGAGAATGACCACGGATTCTGCTGTCATGCTAAAAGCTTCCTGGAAGTGGGCTGTGTTCCAGAACTGCTCAATGTCTGCTTGCAATTAACAATTTTACATTAATGCATTTCTTACCCATCTTCTTAGTGCATTTCTGAATGAAGTCATGACCACCTGTAGCCTTCCTTGGAAAAGGAACAGTTTTTTACTTTAAACACTCATTCAGTTGGTCAGTGAACATGCTCATGGAGTCAGCGTTGGGACCCTTGCTTTGATTTGCCTTCAGTGCAAGTTAGTAAAACTGATCAGTGTAGTGTTGCTGGTATGTGTTTATGCAAAAGATTTATGTGAAGGGAATTTGGCATGACTAGGCTGATCTGTGCCTGGTGAGTATGACAGACTCTCCTTAGCCCTGCCAGTGTCCATCAGCTGTGCTGCAGCAAGACTTGGGTGCCCAGGGTTGTTAAAGGGCATGTTTGGTCTGGGCTGTTAAGGAAATTGGGTGGTGATACAGTGGATGTGTTGGTGCATTTGTAGAGGTGAGGCAGTTGTAGGAGCCTGCTGGACCAGCTCTCCTCTGACTCGTGCTCTGCTTTAGTAGGAAGATACGAGGAAAAAATCTGAAGGTGGCAAGCTGTGAATAGGGCTTGTGAGGGGAGTCTGGGGCTCTGCTCCTTGTCCATGTGCTGCTGCAGTTAGGGGCAAGTGGAAGGGGGAGACTTTCTCTGTAACAGGCCTCACCTTGTCCTTCATCCTCAGCCCAATGTCACTTGTAATCCTACACTCAACATCTTTGTGTTATTTAAACTGTAATGAAAGGTTTTCCTTGGTCTTTGCTCAGCTTCTCTTCCATCAAAGGTCTCGTGTTTCCTGGGTTGTGTCTGTGTGGTATTCATGACCTCTTGCTTTTCCCACGTTTGATGCCGAGGAATACCATGATTGGTCATCCCTCTCTGTCTTCCTGGTGTTTTCAGAGGCCAAAGAAAGTATTTTCCATGTTCATACTCTGTTTTGCAGGGTTGTTTCCCTGCCGTGCACACCTTAGTTGGTGTCCTTGTTCCCCGGGTTTTTGAGCTGAGCTCCTTTCACACTTCCAGCCCACCTGTTGTCCTTCTTTCTCCTCTCCAGCCCGTTTTTACCCTCTTGCTTGTCTTGTGTTCCTGGTGTAGGGGGGACTGGCATAATACAGTGCAATAGGACAATGGCTCTTGCACTGTCTCATGTCTTGGCATCCACCTGTAGTCTGCCTCTGATAAAAAACATCCCTTTTGCCTGAGTCTGGTTTCTAAATTCATTGGAATGGCTCTTCCTCTGGAGTTTTGAAGAGTCTAGGAAAGATGCAATACCTGTCAACTTTTCCTTTCCCAAAATGTGTGGCTGTCTGCATTGGCTGTAATTAATAAGCTCCTTGCAGCAGTTCAGTAAATTAAGACTGATCTTTGTAGAGGGTGGCAAACTCGATCTGTTTTACCTTCCAGCCCATTGCTCCTTGGAAACAGAAAAACTTCCAGAATGGGACCCATGGAGTAGAGTCTTGATCTCATTTATCTGACCTTTTTGCTTAGCCCTGTGCTTAAATGAAGCAGTGTAGCATCCAATTTTAGTATCTTACAACTAACAGAGGCTAATATATCCTAAGGGCTTGTGGGGTTATCTGCTCTCTGTGGAGGTGGCACAGGAGTGACAGTGGCAGAGCATGCAGAGTGTGGGGATTGTGAGCACATGAGACATTTTGGCACAAGTCAGCTGAAAGTGCCATTTGCCATTTAAAGACTGGATAAGCTTTCTGGGCTAATTTCAGAGGGAATTGTTGTCCATGCTTCAGCTGCTTCTAATTTAAATAGTTCAGTCCTAGTGTGCAGCTAACACTTGAAAGTAGGATTCCTTCAACTAGGAGATGTGTTAAACATGTGTGGAACTGCTCAGTAAGCTTCCCCTCTCTTGAAGTGTGCCTGGAGTTAGAGGGCAGAATGGCCTTTGTACTATTGGCTTATTTCATTGAGCCAAATGCCCTTAATACCAAGATAAATAAAAGTAGGAAGGGGGAAAATGAGAACTAACCAAAGGGAAAAGTCATTTGTGCAAGGGAGGTCTCTGGCATCTGTGCAAAAGACCTGTCTGGGGAAGATTTGCTTGTTTGGGATTCATTGATCAGACTTGCTCATTGCTCAGGTCAGAAATACAGGGGAACAAAGCAGGTCTGAGTGTTTAGCAAGGCTGTCTCAGTTTAATTTGATCATGTCCTTGCTGCAGGCTCTTCCTCTGCTCCCCAGTCACTCAGGCACTGACCATGAGTGGAGTGGGCAGCACTTGGGGCAGCTGCAGAGTGGTTTAGACCAGCTGTAAATGGCACCTGGGGCAGTGCTCGGGTGCCTCTGGGGCGGGGAAGCTGTTGGCATACAGGATGTGAGGTTTGCTTAGTGCCCTGGAAAGACAATCTGCTAAACTCAGGACTCTCATCTTGAGAGCCATTGAGGGATGAGGAGTGTGTCTGCTATTTGCCAGACACACAAGAAGAGAGAGGGCAGGTTTGAACTGGAGGTTCCTGTCGTGACCTCCAGAAGCTTTCCTTCACAAGGGGATGACTGTCCTTGATCCAGGCAGTTGCTGTGGAAACTGATGCTTTTGGGAGACTGTCTACAGATCCTCCATTTCACTATGCACAAGGCTGCACTGTGATCTTCAAATTGTCCCCCTCCAAGCAAACCTGAAATATGCCAAAGCCTGAATGCATTCCCTCAGCCAGTGACTGTCAGGGGAGTGGGGCTGTCGAGGGCTCTGTGGTGAGACACAAGTGGTGGGGATCAGTCATCCTAATCATAGAATCACAGAATGGTTTGGGTTGGGAGGGTCCTTTTAGAGGCCAACCAATCCAACCTGCCTGCACTGGGCAGGACACTTTCAACTCAGGTTGCTCAGAGCCCTTTGGATGTTCCCAGGGATGGGGCATGCAGCACTTCTCAGGGCAGCCTATGCCACCCTCATTGTAAAAAAAATCTGCCTTATATCTAGTCTGAATCACTCTCTTTCAATTCAAAACCTTCCCCCTTGTCCTGTTGCAACAGGCTGTGCTAAAGAGTGTGTCCCCATCTCGTAAGCCCACTTCAAGTATTAAAAAGCTGCAGTGATCTCTCTCTGGAACCTTCCCTTCTCCAATTAATCACCCTTTTCCCCTCTGGTGCTGTTGGTCTCAGTTCTCTCATGTGCTACAGAGTGGTCTGGGGAGCAATGGGAGGGTCTCATGGCTCAGTCTCAGGATCCATTGGGGAATCTGTCCAAGTTCTGCTGTGAAAACCACACGGAATTGCACTCAGAGCCCCCTGCCTGGGCTTGGACCAGGTAGCAGCTGGATTTCTTTGAAGAGTGAGGATTGGTTTGGACCAGACTTGGCGTCTGAGTGAGCAGTGCCCTGGAAGCCAGGAGGACCAACTATGTCAGGGAGCATGGCCAGCTGGTCAACTTGAGAGGGGATTGTCCCGCTCTGCTCTGGGCTGGGGCAACCTCACCTTGAATATTGTGTGGTTTTGGTCACTACAATATAAGAAAAATGTTAAACTATTAGACAGTGTCCAAAGGAGGAGACACAAGGATGGTGAAGGGCCTTGAGGGGAAGCCATATGAGGAGTGGCTGAGGACACTTGGTCTGTTCAGCTGGAGGAGGCTGAGGGGAGAGCTCATTGCAGTTACAACGTCCCTGGGAGGGGAAGAGAAGAGGAAGACACTGACCTCTTCTCTGTGACAGTGACAGAATCCCAGGGAACGGCTGGAGCTGTGCCAGGGCAGGCTCAGGCTGGAGATCAGGAAAGGTTCTTCCCCCAGAGGGTGCTGGGCACTGCCCAGGCTCCCCAGGGAATGGTCCCGGCCCCGAGGCTGCCAGAGCTCCAGGAGCGTTTGGACAGCGCTCCAGGGATGCACAGGGTGGGGGTGTTGGGGGGTCTGTGCAGGGCTGGGGTTGGACTGGATGATCCTGTGGGTCCCTCCCAGCTCAGGACATTCTGTGGGTCCGCGCGGGCCGGGCTGAGGGGCCGCCCCGGGGGTGTCGCCAGAGGGCGCTGCGGCGCCGCGGAGCGGGGCCGGGTTTGAGGCGGGGGCTGCGCAGGGCCCCGGGCCCCGCTCCCGTGCCGGCCCCCGGGCCCCGCTCCTGTTCCCCCGGGCAAACCAACCCCGAGGGACCGCGGCAAAACACCCGCCAGCCTTCCCCCGGGAGCCGAGCTGCTCCAGGCTGCTAGGGAGCCTGGGGGTACAGCACCGGCGGGCGCAGAGGTGTGTGGCTCTGAAGAGCATCCTCTGGTGTTTGTGCAGTTATGTGAGAGTTTTCATCTCTTCCTTGCTCTCTTCCAGGGGTTTGTTTAACTTAAGTCTCTGGGGGATGCTCCCAGCATGTGGATGTGCTGGTTTGCACAGCATTGACTCCAACTAAGGTGAATCCTTTTACTCTCCCCACAGGAATTAGAGGTATTTCAGAAGAGACAACCACTGGGGTTCACAACTTGTACAAGATGAAGGCCAGTGGGACCCTGAAAGTGCCAGCTATCAATGTGAATGACTCTGTCACCAAGGTAATACAGATAAAGCCCTTCTGCACTGTTCTGCTCTCTGACCAGCTTGGTGTTGGGATGTTGTCATTCCTATGAAAATATTCCTTCTCCTGCTCACCTTCTCCTGACCTGGTTCTGAACAGATTTCCACCATATCCTAGAAGTGAGCCCTTGATGTCTCTAATGGGACATGCCATTGTAAATACCCCATTGTCAGAACATCAAGGGCTTTTTTATATGTAAGGACATCCATTCTTCTGCTTTTTAATAATGTGAGAACACCTTTGGAGGTCGTGGCTCCTGGGCACAGTCAGTACCTGTGGCAAGGAGCCTGTCCTCACTCTGAGTAGCTTAAAGCCCCCACGTAGGTATCAGGTACCAGCTGAACAAGAGAGTGTGACCTGCATGAGCTTGTGCTGGTAAAGGTTGGTTGGTCAGCCTGTGGTTGATCTCTCTGAGGAGCAGTTGCAAAGGAGAGGGCAGGAGAGAGATATTTATCCCTTGCTTAGCTTTAGTACTGCATCCAAGATAAACCCTGGTGAATTGAGGATGAAGTGGAATGATGTTTAAAGGGTGCTGGTGCTTTCTGGCTGCAGATGAATTATAGTGGGAATTAAAGGTGTACTAATGGTTTATACATCTTGATGTTTTTTAAATCTAGTTTCTGAATATGTTTCAAGTTCCCATGCAAACACTATCCTGTTGGGTTGGCAGTTCTTGTGTTTGGCCTGCCTTCTCTGCTGTTTGCTGTCACCTTTCTGCTCAGTAAGATGCACCTGACACTTACTTTGTAGGCAGTGGGCTGGAATCCAGTTAATATTGGAAGAAGTTTGTTTCTTTACATGCTTTTCACACAGATTTGTGCCTCTTGCATAATAATTATTAATACTGCTTAGTAGATTTGGAAATTCATATGTTTCTAACAAAGCCTCTTGAGAGGATTTTGCATTCTAGTGCCAAACAAGTGCTTGTTTTCAAGTACTGTTCGGTATTTATACAGCACAAGATTTGTACTAACCACAATTACAGATCTCTGGGAAAATGTGCAACTGAGCTGACAAATTCTGCTCTCCCAGCCTCCCAGTCTGATGTTTCCAGCAGGTGCCAGGTTCCTGTGCTAATATTTGGCGAGAGAAGGCAGGCACAGCAGCCAGTTCTGTTCTTCCCTTCTGCCACTCAGATGTATTTTGGGTGGGACAGATGTCTGCCTCCAACACTCTGCTCTCTTGCCTGCATGGGAATACACAGACCCCTGGAAGGCTTTGATTGCATTTGGGAGATTTGGTGATGAGGAATCAAACATGACCATGCTGCTTTCCTCCATGCTGCAAGGAAAATCTGCAGGACTAGGAAAGAGGGATACCAGCTGGCACAAGCTTTAGAACTTGAAGGATTCGTAACACAATTTTCTGAAATATTAATGGCAGATATGCCTCTGATATGGTTTATAGGCACTGAGTTAGGAACTTTTGGATCTGAGGTATAATTTCTTATACTTTGGCCAGTTTTTGCCATGGGCAGTTTATGCCATTTCTGTTCAGACTTAAAAGAACTGCAGGTGTTGTGGGTGCACCTTTCACTAGACCAGGTGGCTGCCTCTGGGAATTTAATCTTAAGATTACCTGTAGCAGACAGTGCTAAGTGAAAGCAAGAAGGATTGGTGCCCTAAGGCTGTAGAAAGCCAGGACAGGCTTTGAGACCGGAATTTTGCTGTGAATGGTGAATTCTTCTCCTTGGGGAGCACAGCAGAACATTAGTAGCCACATTTTTAAAAAATCTTGGGCTCTGTAACTCCCCAGATAATCAAATCTGTTTGTACAGCCCCTCGTCCTGGTGAAAACAAAAGGCCCAAGGAGAAGAAGGAGGAGCATTAGAAAAATCAGTACAGCAAGGTGTGTGTCTGAGTTTAAGAAGGTGTTCAAGAGGTGAGGTAATATTTGATGTCTGACTTAGCAGGGCAGTTTTGATTTGCCAGTCTGACTGTTAATGTCATGTGGTAAGGTTACAGTAGGAGGATGTTGTGTGATAGGGCATTAGGAAACGAAATCCAGGGATTCCTGGTTGCAGTGACCACTATTGTGAATGGCTGTTTGATGGATTTCTCCAAATCTGAGCAGTAGTGAGGTCTTGACAGTATTAGGGTAACTCTTCATGGGGGAAGATGTAATTTTGATCTTCTGGGGCTGCAGGAACCAGTTTCTCCTGGTTGATGTGGCAGCTTGCTGCTCTGCAGGCTGCATGTGTCTTGCAGAGATAAGATGATGGGCTGCTGGTGTGTTTAGCCTTCCTGTGGCACTTGGTTCAGTTTGTTGTGTGATAAGCAGCAGCAGGGAACTGGTGAGCATCTGATTTAGGAACTCAGCCCTAAGTTGGTGTGAAAGACACTTGATAAATTCAGGTTGCCTCTATCCAGTTTTTAACAAGTCCAAGTCCTGGTCAGTAGACACAATGTATTTCTGAAATGCTTCTCATGACCTTGAAGCCTGTGTCTGATATAGCTCCATAGATTGAAACAGGATAAATAAAAATATCAAACTGGGTTGTCTTCTTCCTATCCCTCATGGTGGTTAAAGTACTTAAGTGACTCTTGTAGTACTTGTGCATAAGTCCCTTTTCTTTCTCTGTGGAAATTTCACTTGAGTGGCTTCCATCTGTTCTGAAACTGCTCCCTTTCCTTCCTCAGAGCAAGTTTGATAACCTTTATGGCTGCAGAGAGTCCCTCATCGATGGCATCAAGCGTGCCACAGATGTGATGATTGCTGGGAAGGTGGCAGTGGTGGCAGGGTACGGGGACGTGGGCAAGGGCTGCGCCCAGGCCCTGCGGAGCTTCGGAGCCAGAGTCATCATCACCGAGATCGACCCCATCAACGCGCTCCAGGCAGCCATGGAAGGTGGGAGCTGAAGCAGAGCAGGAATTCAGGCATCCCACAGGGTCTCTGCATGTCAGTGTAGAGCAATAAATGAGAGCTGGCCAAGAAAGGTTCAGTGGGTTTCAGCCCTGTCCCTGCTGAGGTACGGTTGAAACCAGTTTAATTGTAGGAATTCTTTCCTTGCAGTTAGGAAAGGAGTTTGTTACTAGAGGCCTTGAAGGTCAAGGATTCAGAGACCATAGTGGGGTAAGGCTGAGGGAGTGTCCTCAAGTTGTGCTATTGTGACCTCCAGTGTGGGATAAGACTTCACTGGAACTAAAACATTAATGAACACCAGGCCTTACCCTTGGCAGGTTTTTGTTGGAGAGCAATACCATGCTCTCTCTTTCCAGCTGAGCTCAGGGCATGCTCTGGAGCTGTGCTCCCTCTTTTCTGTGGGTGTCTCATGTAACTGTGCTTCTTGGTACCAGTTTATCCCATTTCTGGTCATACCTGACAAGAACTGCAGGTGGTGTGGGGCACTTCCTTTGCAAATTGTGACCCCCTGAATCCAGTCTGAGTGCTGTGCCAGACTATACTTCTGGACATGGAATGCATAGATCCACAGATTTGAAAAGGGTTGAGGGATGGATTGATTTTGTGCCATATTGGTGTTTAGCAAGACCAGTATCCCACTGCCTTTTATCATCCCTAGGCCAGATATTGGCAGAAACATTTGGCTCATTCTTTCTCTCTATTTTTCTACTTCTAGTATTTTGTCCCACTTGTTAATAAATGGTGGTGGTTGTGTAGAGAAGTAACTTTTTCTCTTTACAGGTTATGAAGTTACAACCATGGAGGAGGCCTGCAAAGAGGGCAACATCTTTGTCACCACCACTGGCTGCACTGACATTGTGCAGGGCAGGTATGGCCAAGCCACTTGCTTTAGTGAAAGCATACCTGTGCAGTCAGATTTGTTTTAAATGCAATCATAACCTGTCAGCAGTATGGCGAGGGTTAGCACACAGTCTGATTTCTGGACATCAGAATTTAGCATGAATCTAGTGAGAAACTAAGCTTTTGGTCATTCAGTTTTGTTGGATGTTACCACATTGGAATTGTTCCTGGGTTATGGAATGTAATGATGGAGAAACAAAAGCTGGAGAGGGATAGACTTTTGGAGAATGAGGGTGTCAGTACTGAGTTGTGTGCTAGGCCAGACAAATGTGAACAGAAGAGGAGGCAGGTAAAGGTTGAAAGTGATTCTATCTGTGGGTGCATGTAGAAACTAGTTCTCAATAAACTGCCCTGCAGTGTTTGGTTACTGCTTCCTAGATCTCCGTTTATAGCCCCAACTGCACACAAGCTCCTTCCTTTCTCTGCCATTCACTGTACATGGTGTAGTGGAAGATCAGATTAAGTGGGAGGAGATCCCGTAGTGTCTAGAGATGTAAAACTGCTGGCAACTTCAAAGTCATGAAGAAAATGATTTCTTCTGTGTAAGAAGGAGAATAATATTTGTTTTGACCAATCAAGCAAAATTTTATTACTTCCCATACTGGGAAAATACTTTCTCTCCAGTAAACTCTTATCTCCTTGGGAAGTGTCCTTCCCTACAAGCTTGAAAGTCTTTTCCAGTAGACTTCCCATGCCTGGAGGGGTTACCAGCCCCACACACCTTGTGAGAGTCAATACAGTTACTGAGCTGGGCACTTGTCAGGGCTGTGGATTGGAGCATCTGCTGCTGCTGAGGGAGGAAACTGTGTGGATTAACTTTTGATACAACTTTTTTTGTTTTGCAGGCACTTTGAGCAGATGAAGGATGATGCCATAGTGTGTAATATTGGCCATTTTGATGTGGAAGTTGATGCCAAGTGGCTGAATGACAATGCAGTGGAGGCAGTGAATGTCAAACCTCAGGTGAGGCAGCCTTTGCACAGGCTCTCCTGTGGAAAGAAGCAGCAGCTGCTCAGTGTCTGTTTCTAGAAAGGAGAGTATTTCTCTTCAGGTTCTTTGCTGTTTCCAGCTTTGTTGGAAGCCACTGTTGCTCTGGTCAGAATGCAGATTCTGCTAACCTGGAACAAGCTGCACATGGTATTCTTGGGTTGGCATTAAAGCAATTGTTTCCAGCCATTGCCCAAGTCCCTCAGGGTGATCTCTGGGGAGAGGTGCCTGGTGTGGATATAACTTTCTCCATCTTTCTCCCCCTTCCTTGAGAGACGGGAGCCTACCCTTAGTGCTGGTTGTGTAGACAATTAATTGCATCAAGCCCATCCCTTATGGGAAGTCAGCTTTGATGTTTGGGGTATGGGCAGGGGGTATGCAAATGTGCTTTCTTGGGTAGCCCTGAGCTGAAAACAATGCCATGGCTCAGCTTCAGAAAGCCAGTTAGATGAGGAATACAGAGCAGACCATTAGAGACTATAAAACTTAAGAGCCTATAGATTGCTGGGTGCCTGATCTGAATTTCCTCTTGTGAAGCTGTTTGCTCATGTACTGCTCTGCAGCAGAACAATCCTGGTCCTAAGGGCATGTCACTAGCATGTCTTTTGGGATTCTGTCAAAGTTTGAAAAAATTCACACCTCTTTGTTTTCCAAGTGTGGTGTGTTTCTTTTAATCTACTCTGAGAGTGAAGCCTCAGGAAAGCCTGTCTGGAGCTCTTCCAGACTTGGGTTTCTCTTCCAGATTGGTGGCTTCATTTTAGAAACCTGTGTGGGCAGACCAGGCAGGATGTTTTATCCTTGCTCAGCTTGCATGCCCACCATGTATTTGGTTTAAGCTATGGCTGTAGCTACACAAGGAAAATCGGAATCTGAAAATTTCAGATTTTCAACTGTGTGTCTTAAAGCAGAGAAACAAAACTGAACTAGTTCAAAACTGTTTTGTGACACCAGTACTGAGGAAGAACATCACATAAAGCAAACCAGGCTTTATCTGACTTGAGTGGGACTTCTGGCTGCCTTTGAAGAGGGAGTGTCCTTGCTAATAGCAGGATTCTGGGACAGGTTTTGTACTTTTTAATAACACCACACCCAAATAGATGTCTCAGATCTCCATCTGCCCTTCCAGGTTTCATAACTCCCCTGTGGCTTATTGGCCACCCACATCAAACTCTTGCTAAGCAGTTGTGAGAGGTCTGTTGGGATGTTTTGCATGGCCCTAACCAGGTCTGAAGTTACACCTTCAGGTTCTCACAATGTTCATGTTTGTTCTTGCCCATGGCCTTAGTGGAGCTGACTGAGCTCAGCAGCTCTTGTCCTAGAGGAGCCCACAGGTACCTGCCTGCTTTCTAGTAGCTCAGGTTGTTTTAAAACCAAACCTGAGACTGCTTGAGGAATAAACACTGGTGAAGGTTTAATTGGGTGTTACTATGGCACCACACAAACTACCTGCACAGAGGCAGTAAAGCCCTTTTTATACGCTTTGCTTTGAGGAGTCAGTCTGACACTGATGACAGAGTTCAGTAAGGTGCAGTGTAGTCCCAGGTATGAAAATTGTAACAAGCTTCTGGTTCAAAAAAAAATTAAATTGAACCTTTTGAAAAGGTTGGAATTGGGGTCAAGGTTGTCCATATGGATTAATGCTGAAGAAGTCTAACTTTCTAAATATTAAAATTTTTACTAAAACCTGGCAGCTTCTTTTCAGTATCCTGAACCAGAGAGGGGAATACAGTAAAAGAACAAAAATCCCTGACTTTCTATGAAGGCGTCTGTCTCTTGATGAGAGGATTAATGCCAGAGCTGAGGGTTGTTAACTTCAGCTGGAG
The DNA here is from genome assembly GCA_013397795.1 of Orthonyx spaldingii. Taxonomy (NCBI): domain Eukaryota; kingdom Metazoa; phylum Chordata; class Aves; order Passeriformes; family Orthonychidae; genus Orthonyx; species Orthonyx spaldingii. The sequence goes on along the minus strand of VZTJ01002236.1, from coordinate 34,248 downwards.
GTACAAAGTAATTGAGACCATGTCCAGCATGGAAGTTTCAGTACCAGTGCTGGGCTGATGTAAGAGATACTTAATACTTTAATAAGAAAAACATCTTTACTGTGCCATTGTGACTGATGTTATGCTTTCAGAGGACTGTTAAGGAGGAAATGGGCTTATTACTGAAAAGCTGTCAGGTTGGTTTGGCTCTGGGTTTGCACTGCAGCCCTGCTCAGCTGTGTTTGGGTATCAGAGACTGACCTGCAGCACTAACTCAGATTGAGAGGGGAAGGAAAGGTCAAGGTCAATGAACTTGGGCTCATAAATAAATTATTCTCCTGTAGTGTGGAGGGAAGTGCAAAGCAGCCAGAAAGTCCAGAGCCAGGTAAATTCCAATGGGGAAAAGGAGGAGGCATTTGTCTAAGTGTGGAGAGGAGCTTATTGCTTGGGTAACTTGAATTCCACTTCTGGAGCAATTCCTTGAGCTTATCAGCCTGTTTATCTGCCTGTGTATGAGATGTGTTTCCCCAGTACTGACTTAAGCCTCTGCTGGTACCACTACTATTTTGTGTTTATTTCTGTGTGTTAATTTTGCATTTTCTATGTTCCCCTGTGCGTTGAATGACTCCTGTCAGCACAGGTTGCTGAAGGTGTGGGGTTCTATGCACAAGCCAGCAGCTGTCCAGGGGCAAGGTGTGTGGATATTATGTAAGGATATAAGATTTTGACACCTAAACCACCCAATTCAGACTTTAAAACTGCAATGCTACTTTAACTGCTTAACTATCTTTTAGTAGCTCGATCTGTTTATGTAATGTTTGTTATAACTAATATTGTAGCTGTTCTCAGCATTTTTCATGTTGTGCTTTCCATCTGGTTTCTTCTTTGTTTTGTTGCTTCCTCCCATAGTCTCTTGATGGCCCACATGGTGTTTTTTGGGGGGACTGAGCACTGTCACTGGTGGTCCACAATGGAGAATTGGCATCCAAAATAACTGCAGCTGTTTGGTGGGGATCATTCTTACCCCACCCACTGAGTGCTTTTGGGCAGGATAAATCAAGACTGATTTAAGGGTGGTCTTTGAGGTGATTACTGCCTGTATGTGTTGTGCTGAAGTCACAATAATCTGTCATGTGAACCCAAGAAGCAGAAAATGGTGCTGTGATTGAAGCATAGCTGAGGCAGGCAGGTGGAGGCACAGACCTGCTCTGAAGGCAAAATACCTGTTACAGAAAAAATGATTTGTGTTGGTTTGCTCTTGACATCTCTGCTAAAGTCCTGAACAGGATGTTAAAAAAGGATGTTTTTTCAGAAAATGATATTGTTACAATTAAAGCTTCATCCCATGTAGCTTTTAACTTACAGGCCAAAGCTTTAAGAACAAAATTGAAAATTATGTGTTTTACTTAATATTAAATAACTTTCAGCTTCTAAAGTTTAAATATAGCTGTAGGGAAGGGACCTTTTTAGATCTGTCATGGCTGCTGTGCTAGCAGAAGATAAATGGTCTGAAGCATTAGGTTTTGTCAAAGTTGGTTGCTGGTTATGTTTTAAGTATTTCCAAAGTGCTCTACTCCCAATTGCATGGTATGACGTGAGCAATAAATACCAGTTAATACTGAATATTCTTGTGACTTATGGGCCATATTGGTGTTTCGTTAATTGCTTTAATATTGTAACCTCCTTCAGGGTGAAGGCAGTGCAGAGAGGAGCTAGTGAGAGGTGGACAGGAGAAGCAGGGTTGAGTTTAACAATGCAGGAGTCCAGTCTGGCCCAGGCAGTTGGGGCACGTGTTAAGTGACGTTGTCTCCTGAGTTGTGTGGGACTCCCACAGCTGAGGACCTTAGTCCATCTGAGCCTGGATTCTGTGTGCACAGTGCTGCTATCCCTGGGGTAGCTTGGGGAGGATCTTGCCTGTGGTCGCCTTAGAGCAAAACAGGGTACACCAGGAGCCAGGACAGCTGTTTATTGTCTGTATTGGCCTTGCAGAGGTGGGAACAATTCCAGGGGATCTTCAGCAGGCTGAGGGCTCTGGCTCTTACCCTGTGTTAGATGCCAAGGCTCTGGACTGCTGCATGCAGAGGTGTTCCCTCTTCCCTGATGTCTCCCCACATCAGTTGTGACACTGGGCATAGATGAACTGGGATTTACTGCTAGCAGCACCTTCCCACCACAGCTGGCTGGGACTGCATGCACGTGGAGAAGCCAGGAGAACTGGGGAGCTGCTTAAATAACCTGGGGAGCTGGTTAAGTAGGAAGCAGATGCCAGGGTGGATGTGCTGTGCAGCTCGGGGTTGCTGCAGGCTTTGCCAGCAGCGGCCGGGACTGAGGGAGGGGTGTCTGTTCTAACTGAGGTGCTGCGGTGCTGAATTGCCGGGGGGAGGGAGGGGAGCCCCCAAGCCCCCCACCTTTCCCTGTGCCTGACCAGCCTGGCCGCTGCTCCCACACAGGTGGATCGCTACACGCTGCGCAACGGCCGCCACGTCATCCTGCTGGCCGAGGGCCGCCTGGTCAACCTGGGCTGTGCCATGGGCCACCCCAGCTTCGTCATGAGCAACTCCTTCACCAACCAGGTGCTGGCACAGATCGAGCTCTGGACCCACAGTGACAAATATGCCGTGGGCGTGCACTTCCTGCCAAAGAAGGTGAGTGATGGCCACACAAAGGCAAGGAAGCCAACTTCAGCTGTGGGTTTGTTTGTGCTTGAACTCATTTTCCTGCTGAAGGGTTTTGTTGCCAAGTGGTTCTGTCCTTCAGAGGGTGTTTGGCTTTGGATGTGCTGGGTGTGAATGGGCTGTTCCTTTATGTGCAGAACTGGGTCTGGCTGTGATAGAACATCCAGGCACTTTTTGACTTCTCTAAGGTGCTGGGAAGCCCTGTGCTGCCTCAGGGTAGTTGGAAAGCTTCTCCCAACCAGCTTGTTCCTTCTCCAAGCCTTCACAAGCCTGTCCAGCAGCAAAGTGTGGTGGGCAGAGTTGAAGGTGGAGTGAAACTGAGCCCTAGTCGCATTTGCATCTGAGAGAGCTTATCACAGTCTGGTCCTAATAACTTCACAAAATATTAATGACAGATTTCCTTGGATTTCCCTTTAAACTTATCTCTGCATTCTTTGTTCTTGGAAAAGTCTGGATCATGTCACAGCTTGCAAATTCCTTTTAGAAAACTAACCTGGTTTTAATTTTCTGAAACAAGCCTGAGAATTCGAGATGGTTCATGAAAAAAGATGCTGGAATTAAATCCCACTACCTTTGGGACACAACCAGGTGTGAGAGTAAATGTGAAAATGCTTTCCATTTGGGAAGTAGAATGTGTATGTTTGGGCTTACTAATGAGGTGTTTTCTGAAGGACTTAAGTTTCCAAACTCATCAGTTAAGGATCAAGCAAAGCATACCAGAAATGCAGTGTAGGAGTTGATTGTCTTCAAAGGAACAGTCTTGTTGACAGTTCTCTTGAAAATGATAGCCTGGTGTTGCTGATAAAATGTGGCTTCATCCTCTCACTGAATAACAGTTTTTAGTAAGCATATTTGAACTGGAAATGAGAAGCAATGCCCAGAGCAGTTAAACACGAAGTTGCTGTTAGGGGAGCATATGGCAGTGATCTCCTCAGGTTCATCCACTGTGACAAAACACTTTTGACCCTCTGTGCCTCACAGAGGGCTTTATTCAAAGAATAAAGCAGTCTCCTTGTCAGAACCAACAAAAAAGCTTTCTCTGATAATTTTCTGTGCAGTTGCTTTGAGGTCCAAATGTAAAACTTAACAATTACCAAGTACCTTACACTGCACTTTGTCTGCAAGAATATTGCTTTGATCAACCATTACAAACATGCACACATTTCTGCAATGTGTGTTCCTGGAAATCTAGGACAACTCTTACCTCCCTGTTCTTGGCGCCAAATCTGTCCTGCTCAGCTTTGATTTCAAGGTGAGAATGTCTGCTTACCTTCATCTGAATTTGTGTGTCTCTTTATCTAAGTCTTGAAGTCCCCAAGGTGAAGCAGTTGTGAAACAACTGATCCCTGCTGCAGTTTGAAAACCTCATCTGGGAATTGTCAGGGACTCAGTTCCTTTTCATATCGGTGGAATCTGTCCTAAATTCACTGGAAATACACCTATGAGAGCTTCATATGTCAGTCTAATCAACCAGATATGAATCCAATTTTGACCTTCCTTTTTTTGTTTCATAGCATACTGACAGGATGTACTGGACTTAAATACTTGGTTCCCTTCTAAACACAGACCTTCCCCTTAGGTTTTCTTTCTTTTGTGGTTTACACAACTCTTTGGTGGATTTCATGGTTCACTTCATTATTCAACTGTTTCCTCTTACGTTTCTAATTTTGTCTTGTCACCTTTGACTGTGCTGGTTCCCAAGAGATGCCGACAGTTCCACAGTGGTCACTGTGAGCAGGCTGAGCTGCAGTGAGTTACACTCTGTGCAGATGGAGCTTTTTACCTGGTTCCTGGCATGGGATTACTTCAGAGTTGTGACTTTGTTACCGCAGTCCCTTGGAGAGGGAAATGCAGGCCTAGGTTTTGAATCATTTAGGCCCTGCTGGTTACCACAAGCTGCAGGTTTGGCCCTTGATTGTTTTGTTGATTTACTGCCCTTCAGTAATATTGCAGCCTTTCATGTCTACTTAACTAATATGAGGGAAATATTGTCAGTCTTTGCTGTGCTGCTGGGATTTAGACTTACCTTGTATCTGCTTCCTTAGCAATGATTGCCTGTTTTTTGCAGGAATTACAAATGGTCAGACTTGTCCTTGATCCCTGCTTGTGCTGTCCTTTCTACCTCTGAATATCCCCTGTGGCTGTACATCCCCCTCTGACACAGCAGCTTGTTCACAATCCACCTGTTTGTCTTCTGACTCTCCTCTAACTGCTCCTGGAGCATTTAACTGCCTTCTAACTTTATACATTTTTCAGTTTCTTGAGTTTACACATCTGCCTGACACCTCTGGGATAGAGAAATTATATCAGCCTTTCTAAGCTTGTGTCCTTACAGCCCCCTTTGGTTTTATTCTTCATGAAAACAGTGCCAGCAGATACAAGTAGTCTTGCTGAATTGGAGATTCTGGAATGAATTTCATTATTCACGTGCCCCTAAGATGGGATATCGGGAAAGCACAGGAATTTTTTTCCAGTGTTAGGACTTACATAATATTGTAGGATGACAGTGTGGTATGTTCAGGTGTCTTTGTAATGGAAACTGGGGCTTTATCATTCTACCAAACTGAATATTCTTATCTATGAAGAGTTTGATCTCTGTTCTTTGCTTGTTGGATGGATGTGAATGTGTAAATGAGATTGAAATGGGTTTGATTATATAAAATTTTTTCTCACTGAACTTGACTCCCTCAAAAGCTCAAGGCTCTCCCATCGGAATGCAGGTCTGTGCTCAGACAGGTGAGGGATGTTGGCAGGAACAAAGCCGTGTCAGTCTAAGTCCCCCTTGGGGCTGCTGTTGGTTTCCACATATTCATTCCTCCCTCTGGACTGTGACTTCCTGAACTAATAGGACTCTGTTCTCTTAATGTTCTTGTCTCAATGTTTTGTTTTCCAGCTGGATGAAGCTGTGGCTGCTGCTCATCTGGACAAGCTGAGTGTGAAGCTGACAAAGCTGAGTGACAAACAGGCCAAATACCTGGGCTTGCCCAGAGATGGGCCCTTCAAGCCAGACCACTACAGATACTGAGCAGGTGGCACAACCCAAAGACCAAAGTGCAGGGATACAACCTTCCAAAGCTCTTGTGTGTGCTGGGCTTCTGAGGACAAGCCTTTTGCCCTTTTCCTCTCAGTGCTGCAGAACCCCTCCCCTTACCAGGGAACCTTCAGGGCCCTGTCAGTGGAAGAGGATCACTGACTCCTGGAATTAGAATTGATTACTTAGTTAATGTCACAGTGAAAAGGATCCTATGCACCTTTTGTTGGTTTCTAATGCCCCGATAAGGGGATCAGAACAGGAGGTGGCTAAATGAGAATGTGTGGTGTTGCCATACAAGTGGCTGACAGCTCTGAACAGGCTCACCAGTGAGGTGGGGAACGGTTTCTGCAGGGAGATGCTTCTGCCATGCCCTGCTCCAATCAGGTGAATCCCGTTAGAGACTGGCAGTGTCAGGCCCCTCTTCACAACAGTGCCCTGGTAAAGTACATATGGTGAAACTGGAGGAAATAGGATATGGATTGTGTGGTCTCCTTGCTGTAAAATCAACTCAGCCTCCTATCCAGAGATTAGAGCTGGAGGTTTTTTCTGGGTTAATTTACTCCATTGGTTTTGGTCAGAACAAAGACCATTTTGTGCTTCTGCCACACCAGCTTGAGGAGGGATGAAGCAAGAGAAACTTTTAGCAGCCTTCAGGTGTGTTGTGAGCAGCTGAGGAGCCACTGAGGTGATGGTTGGGTTTAGGGACCTTGTTCAATCCTCTGCAGACACCAACGGCACACTGCTACCCCCAACTTGATTTCTCTGAGTTGTCATGTCTGCTGTATCATGTTTGTCACTGACTTCAAGTGCTTTTATTAAAGATCTGACTGTGGCCTGACTTGTTTTGTGCAGTGAGATGCTTTGGGGTTTGCCATGGGTTTGTTTACCTTTGTGTGATCCTTAAACTACTGAAAAGAGTTAATGTGGGGTGTCCTCAAAGCAAAAGCCAGTGCTGTGGCAACTCTGCATCTTGTGCTGGGGCTGGAAAAAGCTGCTCCTCAGGAAATATTTGAAGGGCTGAATCTTACAGGAAGGTCACTCTGTCCACAAGGAATTATCTCCACATATCATGAAAGCTCTCTCCTGCCACTGTCCTCTTCAGTCAGCATTGTATTGTAGACCACCTCTGTTCCTGGATGGAAGAAGATGAAAGGTTTGTAATGGTGTTACAAAGTGCTTGAAGTTCTCAGATTCATGCCCATGCCTCTGAGCAGTTGGAACAGATGGTGTGGAGTGTAAACTGTTGGAGGAGGAAACAAAAGAGATGAGGAAACAAGGTATTGCTCAGTGTGCAGCTTTTGTAATGGTTTTGTTTTGCATTGTCCTCCAAAAAGCACCAGTTTGAACTGAATTTGGGTCGCACAGAGGCACCATAAATGATTCCATAATTAGTAATGGTGATTATCCTTTAAGAGACACACAGCAGTTGAGTGAGTACACATGTAAGTGTAGGTGATGGCACCTTGTGGTTGTGGCACAGAGTAACAATGGTGGAAAATGTCTCTGTAGAAGAGCAAATGCAGTAGAAAAACAAGGACTGGGTGGTGTCCTTTCCTTGGTTTTCACTACTTGGGCTTTGGCTTCTCAACCCATTTCACAGTTGAAAGCTGTTATGCTGAAGTGCAGGGTCGTAGTTCTGCTCTGGGATCATGGGTTCCTAAAATTCTCTGCTTCATCCCTGTCCTCATACCAGGGCCATGCTGAGATGAACTTGCCCAGGAGAGTTTCAATTGTCTTGCAACAGGTCACACCTCCTTAGGCTTCTCTCCCACAGTGTGACCATCCTCTGGTGAAAGTATTTTTCTGTACATTTAACTGGAATTTCCTGTGTCACAGTCTATGCTGGCTGCTTCATTTTATCCCTCTGCACCTCTGGGAAGGGGCTAGTTCCATCTTCTACATTCATCATTCCATAGACAAATCAGGGAAGTGTCCAGATGCCAGCAGGTCTGAAACATCTTATTTGCTTTGCAAGGCCCTGGGCCAGGGCACTGAAGTACCATTATCAGAACAAGAACTGTCCAGTGACTTCCTAGCACAGCATTTTCATTGACCAAACTAATGAAAATCTGATTTGCTGCTAAAAATCCACTAGTGTGAACAAATTAGCAATGTGGGATTTTGATGGTTTGATTTGACAAAATGCAGAATTTATATTTGGAATATATTTATTAGGTCTTGTATTTATTTTTTGCTGTTGTTGAAGAGGACTAGATCAAACACAGGCCCTAATAAAACCACTGGGAGAATTTCTGTGCCTCCCTCCCAGTCCCTGCAGCGCAGTTGTGGTTTGGTGGCTGCAGCAGTGCTGTGCCCAGTACCTGTCAGCAGAGTGGTTTGGGAACTGGAACTGCAACAGGAGCACGTTGAATATTTTTGTTCAACCTTTTTTTGTGCACTTCACATTCTTTAGGTAGAGCTCTTCAACCAAAATGGGGTCATCTTAGTTCTCACTGTGGTGTGAGCTGTTTGAACTCTTTCTCAAGGGCAATTTTGAATAATCTTTACAGTAAAATCCAGAGGTTTCTCTTCCATTTCAGAGGCTTTCGAGGATGAATGGAAGACTTTGAAACATGGCCTTTGGTGTAGCAGCTGATTTCCTTTAAAAAAGTACATGTTGCTGTTTCATGTTGTGACTCCCTGCTAGTTTCTTAACGTGTATAATCCACATTGCAGCAAAGTGTGCCCAGGCGTGCAGGGAGGCCGAGGGCACGTGGGCTGTGCCAGCACTGGTGTGTCCAGCAGGAGCAGGGCAGTGACTGCCCCCTGTGCTGGGCACTGCTGAGACCCCACCTCCAAGCCTGGGGTCAGTTTTGGGGCTACTCACAAGAAAGACACTGAGGGGCTGGAGCGTGTCCAGGGATGGGAATGGAGCTGGGGAAGGGGCTGGAGCCCCAGGAGAGGCTGAGGGAGCTGGGAAAGGGGCTCAGCCTGGAGAAAAGGAGGCTCAGGGGGCCCTTGTGGCTCTGCACAACTCCCTGACAGGAGGGGGCAGCCGGGGGGGGCGGGCTCTGCTCCCAGGGCACAGGGACAGGAGGAGAGGGAACGGCCTCAGGCTGTGCCAGAGGAGGTTTAGATTGGATATTAGGGAATATTTCTTCCCTGAAAGGTTGGTCAGGCACTGGAACAGGCTGCTCAGGGCGGCGGTGGAGTCTCCATCCCTGGAGGAATTCAAAAGCTGCGTGGACGTGGATGTGGCCTAGTGGTGAGCTTGGAAGTGCTGGGGGAACAGTTGGACTCCATGGTCTTAAAGATGTTTTCCAACCTCAATGACACCGAAATCACTCAGCCTTATTGCTTGCTTGCTCTTTATTGACAAGAGCACATCTGATGTCATTTAGAGTTTCACGAAATCATTCACAACTAATTTTTTAGCTCTTTTCTCTTTTTTTTCAATCCACATGCAATTAATTCAGAGTTTGCTCTAGCCTGAGGTCGAACATGTAGATTGCCTAAATACAGATTGCCAGACCCATTGTGGCTGCTTTACAATGGTTTTAGCAGGAGCTAATGGATGAAGAATAGCACCGAGGAGAGCCCGGAGCCTGTAGGTGCCCAGGCTGGGGAGTGTCCCCTCCCCAGCACCAAAACCTCACAAATGGGCTCCTCTGGCATCCCACATCTGGCTGGTGAGTCAGAGGACAGTGACAGGCTCCAGCTTTTCTCACTTCTGGGCCTCTGCACAGCAGATGTCCCAGCACTGGGGCGAGACAGGAGCTGTGGGGGTCCCAGAGAGGGGGAGCACGGGAAGGGCTGAGAGGGGCAAGGGGGAGCAAAGGTGAGATGCAGTGGCAGGTTGCTGATGCTCAGCAGGTCTGGTGTCTGGGTGAGCAGGGATGGGTGCACAGAACGTTTGTTCCCTGTGGAAGGTCTGGGTGAGCAGGGATGGGTGCACAGAATGTTTGTTCCCTGTGGAAGGTCTGGGTGAGCAGGGAGGGGTGCACAGAACGTTTGTTCCCTATGGAAGGTGTGGTGAGAGGCTGTCCCAGAGCAGCCCTGGGGCCCCTGTCCCAGCCAGGCTGAGCAAATGCAAAAAGTCCTAAAGCAGCCCTGCTGCCTCCAGTTCAGCAGCCTCTTCCCCCAGCCTTGTTAGCAGGCTCATTTTGAGGGCCAGAAATGCAAGAAGTGAGATTTCCATGTGTGCCCAAAGGAGGTGCAGTTTGGGAAAGCATGGGCGGTGTGTGAGGAATGAGGAGAGCTGGTTTGTGCTCTCTGTTGTACAACAGGAACTGGCTCAGATTTGCAGCTTCCTCCCACCCCATATCTCCCCAATACCAGCAACCACTGGCTGAGAGCTGGGGAATGTCTAAGTCCACTCTAGTTAATATCTCTTCTTTAAATTTAGCTGTTTCTGGCTATTAATTTAGTGAAGCTTTTCTTACTATTTCTTTCTAATGGTCAGGAAAAAACCCTCAGTAGTAAAGTAATGCTAAACCAGACCTGGTTCTGCACTGGGAAAGGATTTTATTTAATGCGAAGTCCAGTTTTAGGTCATTATTTAACACCTTCAAGTGGTTTGCACTGTCCCATTGCCTTCAGTGCAGTTGTGGTGTTCTGGGTGGTAACAAGCACTGTCATCTGGGGAAGTGTGTCCCTGGAAATTGACGGAACCTGGTGATCAAATGAAACTAATGATGAAGGATTGTACTCGTGGTCTTCAGACAGTGCTGATTTGGCCAAAAGTAATCAAATATTTCCTCAAATATCTTTCAGATTAACGTTCTGTTAATGCTTTCCTTATTGTTACCAGCGAAAATATTCTTCTCTTGTAAATAAGGCACCTCCTGCCCCCATTTTCCCTCCATTGTTGAGTCAGAGGTGATAAGAGAGCACAGGCTGTACATTTTTGTCCATTTATCTCAACCAGAAATGTCAGACTCTGTGATTTTTAAGTTTGCAATGCAACACAGTCTTTCTAGACCCTGCTTTTTTTTTTTTTTTTTTTTTTTTTTTGAATGCTGGAGTTCTGTGGGATGGAGATTGATGGAGGTGCACAGGTTGCCTTGGGAAGCAGGGATGGCTGAATGGATGCTGTACTGATGACTGAGATTCATGACTGAGCTTGTTTTCATAGCAGTGGTTCTTCTTGCAGAAGATAAAAAGCTTCTCAGAAGCTAATTGTGGTTTTTTTTAGCCTGTGGGGCTTTTTGCTAAGACAAATCAAATGTAGTAAGTGTAGCCTGTGAAGCCTCAGCAGGGTTTGCAGTAGTGTTGTTTGCCACTGGACAGCTTTGCACCACTGTAACAAACATCAATTACAATTCTTTTTCTTCTTTTTTAAAATCACTAACCCTTCATGCCTGTGGTTTGCACGCCAGCTTAGGGAAAGTAAACTAACAAAAGACTGAAAGAATAATAAGAAAAAATCACAACCCCATGAAAAAATGCTTCCAGAAATGAATGGAATGGGGAAAAAAAGGGTTTAAGGTTCTGCACCATCCTTTATATGGGATGGGGATGCCCAAACTGCTTGTCTAATTCCCTGAAACTGCACAGCAGAAAGATTAAATTCTTTAGGATATTTAGAAAGTTTGTAGTAAAGTTTTCACTTCTTGTTCCATCTGTAGAGAACAGAGACACTTTTCAGCAAACCTGGTACTTCTCTGTAGTACCCTGGTTTTGGTTTCATTAACTGGAAAATCATTTCTGTGAGGGAATATTTAATGGGCCACAGTCGTAGGTATGTGCTCCTTTTCCCACATGGAGTAGCAGCATTTTGGAAGTAAACTGAACACATTGCAGAGTGTCAGGCACCTTAAATGCTCAGTAATTGGACACAAGATTGAGGGCTGAGCCAGGGCTTGCTGTCTGTATCTCCTTTTTTATTAACTTTTTTCCACTAAGAACAAACAGTTGGTGATCCCATTCTTCTTCCTCTCCAAAACTTATTTCCTATGTGTATTTTATTAACAACTGGCTGCAGACTCCTTTTGACCGTTTTTGAGGGTCTGACCTGACATTGAGATGTCATTTTGGAGATAAATATCAACATCTCTGACCAAACTCCGGACTTAGAAGAAAGGAGCAGTGATGGAGGATGTTGAAGGAAATACAGGGAAGCAAACCATCTGCTCTGCTCATTTAGTGCTCTAAATATTTGCTTCCCAAATTGAGAAATTAATATTAATTGAATCACAGCTTTATAGCAAGGAAATCTTGGAAATACTAAAACCTTCACGTTTAAAGTGGTCTGGCTCTGTCAGATATTTCTGAGGTCTTTTCAGAGAGGGAGGGATCCCTGGCTGTAGAAGTACTTTGAATGCTCCTATTTCTGTTTTAGAAGACTCTGAAGTTTGATGTCTTTCACCAACAAGTGAAAGAGCATTCTTTTAATGAATCTGTGTGTGTATATATCTATATTTTTTTTTTAATGCCACTCGTATTTGTTATGGAACACAAGGAAGAGTGAGGCTGTGTATTCTTGTGGTTGATTTCTGGCTATTATTGTTGTAAGTCACATAATACTGTTGCTCATCTATTTGAGACAGCTGTGCAGAGAGAAGGGGAGCCCATATGAGATTCCAAATGACATTTTAGCCGAGGAAACTGCCCAAAACAGCAAGGGTACCACAAGAACACTGTTAGGTAAGTCTAACAGATTAGCTAAAATGTAGAGAGTGAGTGATGAACGTGTTGTTGAAGTATGTTAGAGTATATTAAAGTCAATAGATGATTTCCACTGATTCAGAGGGGTCTGCTGTGGATCACTAGGGAATGGTGTATTTTAGTCTTTTCCTGCCTTTATCTGCATTAAATGAAAGCCACATGTGAACTGTGTTATGACACTAATACAGCCATTTTAGGGCTCCCATATTTCAGGCAGGGTTTCATCTCAAAGGATTTCCTGGATGGAAAGATGTGTGTATATGCCATGCAGCAATTGAAATAGTTTCTCATTTCACTGAAAAAAATCTTGCAGAAATGACTAAAGCCTTCTTTTTCTTCTGGGAGAGGGACTTGACCATATGTTGGCCATCTGGATATCATCTGAGAAATTTGCCAATAAAAGCTTAGTATTACCTCAGACAGTAATCTGCGGGCCCCACGGATTTCAGGGGAGCACTTTGAGCGTGGGTGACGGTGCTTTCAGGCAGCCCCGTGTGTCCCCGGCCTGGTGCTGCTCCTGCAGGTGGGAACGGGGTCCCACAGGTGCCCTGTCACATCTGCCAGCCTTGCCTGGGCACTGGGCCTCTCATGGAAGCCAGGCAAGGGGCAGGATTTCATTTCCCTCTTCCAGCCCTGCCTGGTGTAGCTGTGCAAGAGGCAGAAAATTCTTCCGTTGATTCTGGAGAACCAGAAAAACTTAACCTAGCCCGTCCTGCCAGACTGACATTGGGGTGTCTTTGTCCCCAGATCAGGGGTAATTTGCTGATGAAGGGGAAGAATATCACCCCCAAACCCCTTTCTAGCTGTGAAACTCCATTTTACAGGTCTAAGAGCTGTTCTTGTGAATGGTCACATGCCCTGGCAGCCCAGACCCGCAGTGTGCCAGGCTCACCCCACAGCGAGGGCAGCAGGGCAGGGAGGGGACCCTGCCTCTGTCCCCCCTCTCAGCACACCCCACCTGCAGGGCTGCCTCCAGCTCTGGCGGCCCCGACAGGAGAAGGACATGGAACTGCTGGAATGAGTCCAGAGGAGGGCACGAAACTGAGCTGGGAGAGCTGGGGGTGCTCAGCCTGGGGAAGAGGAGGCTCTGGGGAGACCTAATTGTGGCCTTTTAGTACTTGAAGGGGGTCTGTAGGAAAGATGGGGTCAGGCTTTTTAGTAGGGCCTGTTGTGGCAGGAGAAGGGATGGTGGCTGTAAACTGAAAGAATGTAGATTTGAACTAGATATGAAGTAGATTTTTGCTTTTTGTGCTGAGAGTGGGGAGGCCCTGGCACAGGGTGCCCAGAGAAGCTGTGGCTGCTCCTGGGACCCCTGGAAGTGTCCAAGGCCAGGCTGGACGGGGCTTGGAGCAGCCTGGGACAGTGGGAGGTGTCCCTGCCCATGGCAGGGGTGGCACTGGGTGGGTTTTAAGGTCCCTTTCAACCCAATTCATTTTGTGATTCTCAGGGCGAGGAAATGCACTGTAGGACTGTTGTGTGTATTCCTATTCTTTGTGCTATCCCAGGAACTGCTGATGCCTTTGAAAAATACCTGTTGGAATCTGGACACCAGCAAAATGAAAGCTGAAACAGTGGAGGTTATACAAATAGAGGAAAGGGTTGTTCATGGAGTGCCAAGATGCAGCACTGCCCACGTGTTTGCCCACCTGTGATGCCCCTAGTTGTGTTTTTGTGACTACACTGTGACCTGCCAACTGTTGCCTTTATAAAGTTGGGGACTTCACTCAGTGCCTTTGGCTGGAGCTTGTCAAAAGTGACTTGTGACTTTCTCATCCCCACAGTTAGAAAAGCACGTGGTGCTTCAGGTGGTTTGCATCTGGCCCAAGGATGCAATTATTTCTTTCCAACTATTAAATGTACTACAAAAATGTGAGATTATATTTCTGATTGGCAATGAGTAGCTGCTTGCTGTGCACTCGTGGTTTTGAAAATGTGGCAAATCTGTTCCAGACGTTGCAGGGGTGACTGGGATTTTGGAGTGCAGTGACCACAGCAGGCCATCCCATGTGTTTCCTGCTGGGTTCTGGAGATCACTGTGTGGGGAGCACTGTCCGGGAGGGCAGCAGGTCGGAGCTTGGCAATAGACAGAAAAAAATTATTCTTGGGTTTGTTGGGGGAGTCCATTGTTAACTATTTTCTTTTCTAGGCCTGAGTGTGCAACTCAGAGCCATGTCTCAGAGTTAGAGAAGTCACTGGATGTGGACAAGTGCTGAGCTGGTCTGTTTAGTGTATATAGAGTCACTTCTGGCCATAGAATGGTCTAATTCATCTTAAAATGCTCTCCTGAAACATGTTATGCTTTAATGGTTTTTTGCACTGGCTTTGAGTGCCATTTAATGTCTACACCCACCCAGGGAGTGAGCTGGAGGCTGCAGTGGCCCATGGGGAGCTGTCCCACGATGCTCTGAGAGGCCTCTGTGCTGTAGCCCTGGGATGGATGTCATTTGTGCCCTGCAAAATGGAGCTCCCACAGAGTCACAGTTGAGCACGTCACGTACAAATTTTTCTTGGGCCCCTCTGTTTGCTTATACAAATCTCCATCTGCTTCTCCAATGATTCATTTCATCACGGGTTTAACGCTGTCCTCATCTTCAAGGGACTTCGTTCAGTCTTTCACCACCCTCAACCACAGCAGCATCACAGACACTGCTGACTCTTCCAGAGAACTTGGACAAAGTCATTTTACCTTCCATCAAATCTTTCCTTCTCTGAAAAATTCCTAAAGGCTTTGATTGTTTTCCTTTTGGGGTCTTCCGGAGAATTTGAGTGATTAGCTTGGAAAACTATGGCATGTTTAGAGGTAGTTTGATATAGTCATTAAGGTGTTAATTCTACCACTTGTTTTGTCCATCAGGATAAGCTTGGGTTTTATGAGCTTTGAATGTGACAATAAGCAATCAAGTCAGGAAAATACAGTATCTCTTTTAAATTTACACAAGACAGGCGATATTTGGAAAAGCTAACAGTGATTTATTTGTGTTTCATCCTACTAACCTGTAATTGGGGTAAAATTTCCATTAGCCTCTAGGAGCACAATGACTCTGTCACAGAGCATTCCTGGGGCTGTCTCTACACTTGAATTTCAGTAAGTTTTCAGTGGAGACATTTTGGTGTGTGACAGGTAAAAATGAAATACTCTGTCTTTGTCATGTGCATGTTTTATCATCTTTGTGCTGATGACATTTCCGATGGGATCCCTACACTGACAAACATCCCCTCAGGATAAATAACTGCTCAAACTAAACACATTGAAGCAAATGTTTGGTGTACATATTTTACTGATTTCTGTATCCTGTGTCAATACCTCATGCAATGTGATCTTTACCCAGAAAAGTCAAGTCACTAAGGCTAATAACAATTTCAGAGTACTTGATTATATATAGTCTTTGGTGTGATAGATGAAGAGCAAAGAAAGCAAAGCCTCTTTCTAATCAATTCCAGTTACAAAAAAGGCTTATTAATAAATCAAATTTTAAAATACACTACAGACAGATGTTATATTAAAAAGTATGTGCATATATGTTGAAAACCAAATCCCTAAATCACTGACGGCTTTTTTCCTTTTCTTTCATTGCCTACACACTCCATCCTGTCTTTGGCTGGGTCAGCTGCCGTGTCTGTAGGTCCTTGGGTGGGTCTTGGCACGTCCATATCCTTGTCTGAGAGCCCCACGTTGTGCTACATCTCCATTGATGATGTGGGTGATGGGGCAGAGCGAGCCCTCCGCGGCGTGCGGACACACAGGCCTGCAGGAGTGGCTGATGTGCCAGAGGGACCGAGCCAGGCTGGACAGCTCAACAAGGAGGAGCACAAAGTTCTGTCCCTGGGGAGGGCTCTGGGGGACACCCAGCTGGGAGACAGGAAAGGCCCTGGAACACCTGGTGAGCATGGAGCTGAGCAGGAGTCACCAGGAGGGGAGCTGTGCCCTGGGCCGTGTTGGGAGCGTTGTCACTGAGCCCTGCTCAGCACTGGGGAGCTCAACCCTGGACTGCTGTGTCCAGCTTGGGGCTCCCCAGTGCAAGAGAGATGGGGACATAACTGGAGAGAGTCAGATACTGGGAAACATTTCTGGTTCTACTGGTGAGTGAGGGTGACCAAGCACAAGGACAGGTTGCCCAGGGCGGTGGTGGAGTTTCCCTCCTTGGAGATGTTCAGAAGCTGCCTGGACATGGTCCTGGGCAAACAGGTCCAGATGGCTTCCAGAGGTCCCTGCTGACCTCAACCATTCTGAGGTTCTTCAGAGCTGGAGTGGGAGCTGCAGGCAAGAGCAGCTGTTGGTTGGATTTCTGGCTCTCCTTCCTTCCCTACCTCTGTTTCCACTCCACTTGACCCTGGTAATATATAATTTTTCTGCTTAGCTGGACTTCCTGCAATGAAAATCATCTTGTTTCCACATAAGAAGTAGTGTGATTATTGGTATGTTTCTAGTATCAATCAACAACAGTTGGTTATAGTTATGAGAATTTTGAAACTTGATGGAAACTAAATCTTTACTTAGTAAAAGAAGGGGCCACATTCCAAAATCCATTGTAATGTATTGTTCTTCCTTCTCATCTCCTTTTTCATAAAAACTGAGTGGCTTACAGATTCCTGAGCCAAGATATGTGGTTAAAAGACACTTACATATGTTTACAAGAATTCAAGCTTATATCGGACATGTCAATTGATGTATCTTATAAAAGGTAACACAACGACATTCTGTCATCATAGGGCTTGCTCTTAGATTAATCTGACATCTATATATATTGATCTAGTATGAACAAAAATTTCTGTCAATATCCTACCTTAGTTTTGAGTTCTGGGCTTTACACTGATTATTAGAAGAAAATAAAAGTTTATATGGCTTGAGCCCCTTTGGAATGTCATCTGTTTCATCTTTTACTGCCTGGAAGATTTTTGTAGCCCTCAGCTGTGTTTAGAAATAAATCAGTAAACAACTGTCTTCTCAATTAGACCTGCACAGGGGATTAAAAAATTCCTGATTGGGATTAGAAATTCATGGTTAGAAAAAATCTGATTATGAAAGCTAAAGAGCACTGGAAGGAACCCTGGTGCAGGCAGGTGGAGAGAGCACAGGAGATGTGGGTTAGCCCTGGAGTGCTCCTGTGGTGACTGGGAATAGCAGTGGGATAAAGGGAAAATGCTAAAACCAAGGAAGTAGCACAGGAGAAAAAAGGGTGTATGGGAGCAGGGGAGAGACTGTAGGTACAGAACAGAGGAGGTAAAAATCAAGAGCTGGAGTCTGGCAGATAAAGTCTTCATGTCAGGGATGTTTTCTGGGTCTGTTCCCTCCTTGATCTCCTGGGAAATTAACCAAGAAGGGATTTCCTCCTGTGCCATCTTGGACACCTCAAATTCAAGGCAAAGAGCTTCAAGAACAAGAGAAGTCTTCTGTTGCCTTGAGCTTCACCCATCTCTTTCTGAGCCTTTAAGGGTTGATACCAGCATGTGATGCATTTTTATCCCCTGGTTGCTGCAGCACGTGAACATTCCTGCCTGAATTCACCCTTGGGGTTGGTTCTGGGAGTTCCTGCAGCAAGAAAGGGATTTATTGCATGGAATGGTTTGTTCCAAGATGTACATGTGGGATAAACATTCATCATTTGCTGATCTTCCCTTTTTTCCTCAAGTCCTAGATATGTCTTCCTGCTTTTGGGCTCTGTACATTCAGTGTCCTTGGCAGCAGGAGAAGAAGGGCTGATGAGTTGATTCCTACGGATATGGTTGGGGGGAAAAGCATCTGATTTTTGTATTACAAGGCACAGATAAATTTAGAATTCAAGTATATGTGTATGTCATAGCCCTGGGGAGGTACTGCCTGGTGGCAGAATGACTGAAACCCCTGAAGGTGGGTGCTTATCTGAGAATGACTAAAGATCGGTCTTATAGCCTTGGGTACACATTTTCAGGTGGAATAACCTCCATAAATTCTTGACCTGATTTTTGTTGAATATGTGAATATGGAGTTAACTCCAAATGCTGCGTTTTCAGCCTGATACCTTGGCTGTGCTGGAGGCTGGTGATGTCTTTGTGGACAAAGCCAAGCTCTAGTCCCTCACTGGCCTAACCAGTCCTATTTTAGCGACCATTTGGGTGCCATTGGGGCAGGTTTTGTGGTGCTGGTTAGACAATTCTGCAGGCTGGCATTAATATGACCCTTCAAATAACCCCCCCCAACCCACAGGAATCCAGAATTCATCATAAAATGCAGCTCTTTTGCTAAAAATACGTCATTGATGCCAATCTTCCTGGCTGTCTGCTCCCTGAAATCCAGCTTGTGATAACTTTAACCCCATAATAATGACTCTCCATTAAATTTTAAGAGGGGCAAATCCAAGCTTCAGAGCTCTCTATTTTGATTGCTGTACACATGGGAAATTTGAAATATCCACTAGAGAAGCTAATGAAAGACAGAGGCCTGGTTGTGTTTCCAGCTTGGCTTAGCACTTGGGGTTTAACATGAGGCACTGGCAGATCGTCTGGAAGATGCGGCACTTGCACAGAGCACAGTAGTTACAGCAGGAGTTCAAGTGTGGCTTGCAGGTTTTGAAGGTTGGCACGCAGTTAGCAGCAGGTGGGGGCCTTGGCTTTGGAGACATCTTGCGTTCGGTATTTTTCTGGCAGAAAAAAACAAGAGACTTCATAGACAGGTGAAATGAGGGTGGTGAATAGAGGGAGGTTCTGGGGGAAGGAGCAGGTGGCTGTGGCAGTGGGAGCTGTGTTAGCAATGCAGAGGTGTGGTGGGGCTGGGAAATGGGAAAGGGGAGCTTGAGACCAACCCTCTGAGCAAAATCACAAACTTCATTTTGACCATGACTGGATGGAGCGTTGGAAAGGGTCTGGAGGGAAGAGCAGGGAAGAAAGGGGTGCAAAAATGTACACAGATGGTGAAATTATCAGTAAAACCAGTTAAGGGTTTATGTTTGGGTCTCCCAGCTTTTCAGATGAAAACTGCCTGTCAGTCCCTTGTTTGCTGAGCTGTGACACTGAGAGCAGGGAGGTGACTTGGCACTGCCCCACCTCATGAGCCTGGTGATCCTCCACCCATGGGAATCCTCAGCTGCTCACACGGTTCAGGGAGTGGACAAAGACCTCTGAGCTCCCCAGGGAGTGCAGCTTCTCTGCTGGGGACTTGGAAAACGGAAAGTGTTGGGTTGCTCAGTCTGTGCCTGGGTCCCATCAGGGATCTCTAGAGCCCAGCAGCCACAGGCACCCTGTGCACTTCTGAAACTCAGAGTTATGGAATTGTTCGGGTGGGAAGGGATTTTCAAGCCCATCTCATCCCACCCCTTGCCATGGGCAGGGACACCTTCTGCTGTTCCTGGTTGCTCCAAGCCCCGTTCAGCCTGGCCTCGGACACTGCCAGGGATGGGGCAGACTCAACTTCTAATTTTCTTTCCACCATTATTGTTTCACATCTATTTTTACAACATTTAGAGCTTTAAAGTGTATGTAAATTATTTAAATCAGGGAATAGCAGTAAAAGCCTTGCAAATGAACGCACTGCGGGAAACTCCAAAAGTAATGAACTGTTCTAATCCAACAAAGTTTTCTGAACAATGACCTACCTTGGAAGATTTCTTGTTCTCTGCCTCTTTCCTGCTGACTTTCTGGGATCTTCTAGTTAAATCTTCAAGAAGAATAGCACAGAAAAATATGAAATCAATTTCACAGAATGTTATTTCACTGAGATAATCCTATTTTTGTGTGAGAGGAGGGAGATAACTTGCATTGCCACCTCATTGCTGCATGTTTTGAAGTGATGTTCATCTCAATTCAGGGTGTCTGAACTCTGTCACTGCTGCTTGTGCGAAGCAGAAGAGCAACTGATATTTGTATTTTAGAAGGGATTTTTTTACACTTTGTTTGGTAGATGCAAACAAGGAATTGTTTCAGAGAAACAAAATTTAATCTGTGAAAAAGATTGGTTTGCTCATGCACAGTAGCCACATGAACAAAAATAGGAAAAATTTTTAGAATTCCATATTTTTTTCTGTTAAAAGGTGGTGCTACATACATCATTTTGGATGGAATTAATAAGTGTACAGTGGTTTTCACAAGCAAAAACTCTGCTGCTTTGGCACAAACTCTGCATCTGTGATGCCACCTTTCATGCTGCAATTCTTTGTTACTTCCCCGCCCACGACCTGGTTTTGCACAAACTTACATACTTGCAAAGGTGTTTTATTCATGTGCCTGTAACTTTGCTCTCTCTCTTTATTTGTCACCATATCTATTTTCAGAGATTTGTAACGGTGTAAATTGCGTGACTAAGGCTTGTCTTGGGCTCCAACACAGCGAGACTGTTAAAGCGTGAGACACTTCCCAGCTCACCAACCTGTTGTGGTATTTTTGATACCTTTATTTTGTGTGTGTGAGTTCTGTAATAAGCCCTGCCTGCATGTAATGGATCATTGGGATAGAAAACATCCATATCCCCACTGGTGAATGGTGGCTCCTTATCTATTCCAGGATCCTCTATCAACAGAATTTTGTCCTACTAATTGTTAGGATTTGCAGAGTTGCAGAATGAAGAATAAATATTTTGAGCTGCTTTGGGGGATTTAATTTATTTATCTTGTATTGTTATAAGTTAGGTTTATGCATCTCTAAGAAGCAGTGGGGAGAAATGTGTCACAGCTCAGCCCATCTGCCATGTCCAAAGCATGGGCTCACTTCTGTGAGAAGATGGAGAAATCAGCTGGAGGGATTGTATTTTAGATCTCTGATTTTAAGTGGGGTAAAAAAGTTGTTGGAATTGTGAGAGTGAAGGCATCAAGGATCGCAAGGACCATGACATGGTAGAGCTTGGGAGGCTGCAGGACAGCACAAGCTTTGCTAAACTCTCAGTTAAACAGCAGTGAGTTAAGTCAGGATTCAGAGGTTCAGAGTTCTTTGGAAATGCATGCGTGGGGCAACTGTTTCTCCTTAAAGATATGTTGTCCTGAGCAAAAGCATGGAGAAAATACAGGAAACAAGTTAAGAACCAGAGTGCTTTATCCTAAAGCCCTAAAATCCTGCATAAAGGAGCTACACAAGAGAAGCTTTATTTTTTTTAATTATTAGCATTTTGACACAGTTATGAATGTTCTGTAGCTGATTATCTCCAAACACCTGTGAGTTTCTTGGTGTAAATTACATTGAAAGAGTTAGGGCAGACATGAAGAAAGAATTTTGTGAAGAAAAGAGTTAAGCATCATCGTAAAGAAGTTCTTCCCAAACAGGACAGGTGGTCATCTGCCAGTAACTGTAGGGACAGAGCTACTCTTGTCTTGGATAGATAAATAAATGACCCCTGGCTCTCCCCTGCATTGCTCTTTTCTTCCCCTGTTTAAAGACCAGGTAGACTGAGGTTATATTAATACCTGTTAATACTGTTGATTTCTCTACCACAAGAGCAGACCCTTAAAACCCTCACATTATGTTCATTTGTTCTCATATGTGTAAGATTTTCAAAGGAAGATTGTTGCCCATATTAGCAGAAAAACATTTCTCTTCAGTATAAAGTCTTATAGTGTGATAGGAGCTGAAGTGAAACCTGTAAAACTAAATAAATGTTCTGATTTTTTTAAAAATTTTTTTTCCCCTCTAAACTGAAGTTTACCACATTGTCGTTCTTGGGTGCTGCAGCCACGACAGTTCTGCACTTCATGAAGGGAGTTAAGCAAAGTTGTCCAAATAATCTAGAATAATCAACAGCAGTGTTTCCTGCAAATCTTGTTAATTTGGCACCGAAGGGCCGGTTTACTCACCTACTATGGAGATGGGTGGGAGATCTGAGAGGTCCATTTTGCTGCTCCTGGACAGGTTGCATTCTGTCTTCTCCTCGATGACCAAGTGGGAATCAGCAGCTCTGAACAGGCTGTAGCAGAGCAGGAGGCTGAGGAAGAGGTTCTTTCTTTCCATCGTGGGGAGGAACAATTCCATTGTCATGAAAACCAAAGTCGGTCAAAACCTGTAGAAGTGATGCAGGGATATGAATCTCAGGTTTTCTGTCAGGTTGGGCAACTTTAGCAACAAATCTCTGACAATTCTTTTATTTCCAGCACCTTGTGTCTGGTACTGGAACACCTAAGATTGTAGTTGTAAGTGTGCAAAAATGCTATCTCACGTAGAACTCCTCAAGATGGTCTTTTTTCCTGATTCTTTTCTCCAAAGGTTTATTTCCCCATAAGTTGTGAGGGTCCTCCCAGCTGAGCTTTACAATGGTTATTGTATGGCAAAGGGAAGAAACTCAATGACATAATCAGATTTTTCCCAGACAATCTTGTTTACGAATGTGTGCTAGAAAACATAGAAAAAATGACAATTGAAAGCTCCCCACAAATTATGTTTCCCGTTAGTTTTCTTCTCTTAAAAATAAATCATGAAGTAATATCTTGTTTTATTACACCTCCAAGTGACTGCTCTAATCCCACATAAATCACAGCCATAACTCATGTGAGTTATAAACCAGCCAGTGCTGTAGAGTGTTTATGTGCCTTGGGGTTATGCACTGAATAACTTCCAAGACGTGGTGAATTCTGGGATCTGGGGACACTTTTGGAGGCACCTGAGCTGTGAGGCCTGGCCGTGCACCTGAGGTGACAGTCCCTGCAGGGTACAGTGTGTCACCAGCCTGGACTCCTTTTCTTGTACTTTCTTGTATTTCAAAGCTGATTTTTATTTCCATGTGCATCAGTTTGCTGCAGTGTCAGAGTTATGGGAGCCTTCTTCCCCCAGAGGCACTGCCAGCCTCCAGATTTATGGGTGGCTTTGTGTCAGTGAAAAACTACTGGTAGCAGTAAAAAGAGGGAGTGAAACCAAATGTTTTGGGCCATTCATCTGGTTGTAATGACTTCATTACTGGGGAGTTAAAAGATGAAGAGTTTCTGCATTGGGAGGGTGTCAGTCTGGTCACTGCTGCTGCACCAAGTCTGTTCTACACCTGCTTTTATGGCCCCACTCTTCCCTGGGACATGGTCAATATTATGTTTCTAATTCCAAGTGCTTGGGATCAGTTCTGGAAGTGTCTGTTCTGCAGGCCGTGGTCATGTAACAAATCACTGCTGGGGGCATCGAGGCTGCTTCCACTGGGGGCTGTAGCTGTGCCATGAGGACGTTCAGCTCTGCCCTGGAGCCGGGCTGGGAGCTGGGGCGGGTTCAGCCTGGAGAAGAGAAGGCTCCAGGGAGATGTGAGAGCCCCTTTGGCCCTTATCAAAAAGAGGGAGAGCAACTTTTTACCCAGAGAGAGTGTGATAGGACAAGGTTGAACAGTTTTAAATTAAAAGAGAGAGATTTAGATTGGAGATTAAAAGTTCTTTACTCAGAGGGTGAGGAGGCCCTGGCACAGGGTGCCCAGAGAAGCTGTGGCTGCTCCTGGATCCCTGCAAGTGTCCAAGGCCAGGTTGGATGGGGTTTGGAGCAGCCTGGGACAGTGGAAGGTGTCCCTGCCCATGTTGGAACTGGATGGGCTTTAAGATCTCTCCCAACCCAAACCATTCTGAGAGTCTGTGATTCACCCCTGGGTCTGATTGGACTCCACTGGGATTTGCAGGGTCGCATGTGCTGGGTCCTTCACGGTCTGTACAACTGCACAAGCTGCAACTGAAAGAGATGTACCTGACCCTGGAGTTTTACAAGGGATTAACCTCTGGGGAGGCAGTGCTGCTGTGTCTGTGTTTGAAATGCTGCACAGCTGGAACTGTTCAAAGCAGGTGTGAAAATTCAGACCCAGCTGGGTCAGAGTCATGGCTGTGGGTACGAGTCTCCTTTGAAGGAGTTTATTCAGATTTTGTAATATGAGATGTGAAGAGCCTTTGATTTGATCCCAAATCACCTACTAGAGGAGAAGGTGCATCTTGTTTGGAAGACTCTAAAAATTCCAGTAACCAAAAGAAAGTCCTGCCATGAGAATTTGCTGTGATGGTAAAATTGTGGGCTTGAATTTTCAGGTACTGCAGTTTAGTAAAGTATCAAGGTGACACATCTGTGTTAATTCTTTACCTACTCTAATCTTGCAAACTCCTGTAGAGAAGCTCAGCTCTCACCTGTGGCAACTGCCCATTTATAATGGGATTATGTGAAAATATTTTCTAGGTCGGGATCCTACCCTGATCTTTTTCTTATCTTCAGAAGAGTTGCCCTTTAATTGGCTTTTCCCCATTTCCTTTCAAAAAAGATGTCCAAACCTCACTGAGACTCCTTGGTGCTTCCTAACGACTGCTGAAACACATACCTACATGTGTAAATAATTTAGGTCATAACTATTCAGGTCACAAGTAGAACTTCTTTTCATGTAACTGATTTTATCAGCCTGAGTATCCCTGGGGATGTTCATATTCTAGGTATATGCTTACAGTTCATTAAAGAACTAAATAAAGACTTGTGTGCCCAAAAGCTTGTCTGTGTTTTCCAAATATACAGCTGGTCCACTACATTGCCTAAAAATCTTAGCCTGCTTAACATTTAAATTGGCTGAATTTTCAGATCTAGGCTTATAGGGAAGAAAGACATTTTCTACAGTGAGGGTGACAAAACACTGGCACCGGTTATCCAGGCAGGTGATGATGCCCCATCCCAGGAAACATTTAAGGTCAGGTTGGAGGGTCTCTGAGCAACCTGGTTTCGATGAAGATGTCCCTGCTCATGGCAGGGGAGTTGGACTAAGTAACCTTTAAAGGTCACTTCCAACCCAATCTAGTCCACGATTCTATGACACAGGGCTTGTCTGTGGCAGGTGGATGGAGGCATTTGGGCTTTAATTCTTTTCTTGCCCTGAGCTGGAGTGAACAGAGCAAGCTATGAGCTGAAAGCTGTTTTGCTTTGCACATAGTGGTGTTCATGCTGTAGATTTTGCTTTTTTAAGCAACTTTTTGTCCTTGTTGCAGGATCTGCTCTGTAAGATACCTGTGGTGTTCAGGTCAGTGTGTGCTGCCCACCCAGAGCGTTGGCTGGCACAAAGCTGCCTGATGGACACTGTGTCGGCCTGCTCCCAGTGTCCTGTTTAAACAAGCTTCCAGTGTACTTCCTTGTCTTTATCTCAGCAAAATTGCCAGTGGATGTGACTGTGTCTGAGCAAACAGTAAAATTTTACAGCTGGCATCCGTTCACTTCAAACAGCCACACCTGAATGACGGCCAGAGTGGAAATGCAACCCTGGCTTGGTTTGAACCCTGGGGGTTTTTAGCCACAAGCACTTGGGTGGTGGGGATTGTACAGCCCTGGGGTGAGTGTTTGAACCTCAAAATTGTACATTTTGGTGGATATGCATTAGATCTGAAAATTCTATCCACTGGCTGGAAAGGGAACACTCCCTGAAGCAGCAGGGTCTGCGAGGTGTGAGCAGCCGAGTTCATGGAGGGGTGATGGAGGAGGAAAGTGGAATCAGAAATGAAGTAAAAAGGTGTTCATGGCCCCAAACCTGCCAGAGCTCCAGGAGTGTTTGAACAATGCTCCCAGGCACAGGGTGGGATTTTTGAGGTGTCCTTGCAGGGCCAGGGGTTGGACTGGATAATCCTTGTGGGCCCCTCCCACCTCAGGATATTCCATGATTCTGTGATTAATCTTGGGTTTCCTCTTTTCCATCATATTGCAAAACCCTTGCCTAAGTTTGTTTTCCTTTTTTTTGGCATTAAAGAGAGGTTTAGTTTTCCATTTTGCTCGTTATTTTCCTTCTGGGACTCATCAGCGGCTGATTAAAGCACTTGAACTATTTTCCTTACCTCTAGCTGTCTTCACATCTGCTTCTCTCTGAGTATTTTGATTTAAAAGAGTTTATTTTCCTTTTGAGTCCCTAACAATTTAGAAGTAAATAGGTTTAATAGTGGAATCTTGAGAGGGTTCCCATTTATTTCCTTAATGTTGCTAAAATGTGTGAGGAGAGCTTTAACACGTGAGTTTAAAATTGTTGTTTATGGGGACTTAGTCTTGCCCAGCGATGAAATTTAAGCAGTGAACTTTAGCTGCAGTTCAGCAAATTATGTAAGGAAATAGTTAACATGTTGCAGTGGTCTTGATTGTCAAGGGAATGACAGAATTTTATTTAAAACCAAAACAAAGGCAGACATTTGAAAGTTTGTTGACTGTCATCAGAGATCACAGTACCCTTTTCTGTGCCATTGCCTCTCTGCTTTGGATTATTTTATTCAATATGTAAATAAGGGATTTTAATCCTTATTCCAGTTGTTGCCTTTCACAAGCATTTTTCCTGAATATAAATTTGGAAAATGACAGATGGTGGGAAACAACTTTTTTCTCTCTTTTAGTCAAATTTTTTTTTGTGATGTCATATTAAAAGTCTTCATGGAAAATTGGTTTTCCTAGAAACACCCCAGTGTATTCAATACTTTTGAGGAGAACTCATTTTTTGTCACAGCTGATTTCACTCTGTTCAGAGGTTTATCGTCATCAACAACAGAGTGAAGAGTGTGAGACATTCATACAAAAAGTCTGCCGTGAACACTGGAAGGGTCAAGTTGAAATTTTCTTAGACATTTTCTGACAAATTTAGACCGACTCCTAAATAAATCAGCATCTTTATAAAGAGCTGAAAACAGCTGCTTGGAAAAATGAGATGGTAAAGGAGGTGAACAAAGACCTACAAAATATAGAAAACCATTTTACAGCACTCAGTAAATCTTCACCTACACTGGGCTGCTGAGCTTCTGCTTTGAAAAGGATTCTGGAATCATTAAGGTTGGGAAAGAACTCCAAGATCACCAAGTCCAGCCTTTGACCAAACACCACTAAACCAAGGAGAGGACAGAAGAAGAGGGAATACAAGGATAAAAGCAAGAATTAGTGAATGCCTTGAAAGGTGTTGAGTCTTTTGGATGGTGAGAGACTGAAAAAGTTGGAAAATAAAATGTGGAGGTTAATGGGATGACTGGGGACTTCCTGAGGGAATTCCGTGGTCACCTAGAACCGTCCTATCCAGTCTCCAGGGCAATCCCACCTGAACCATCAGGTTTCAGCCAAGGAATAGCAGTAAAAGGGGAAATGGTGTGTTAAGGGGCATTTGGAGGGAAAGGAATGGATCCCCCCAAGACAAATGGGAATCACCAGTGCTCCAGGCAGAGCTCTGCTGGCTCAGCCACAGGGCTTCGTCTGCCTTACAAATTCACTAACAACAGCTTGGACTGACTGCACAGGATGCACAGCAAAGATAGGTGCTTTTTCAGGGCTGTAAAGATGTGAAAACACATGAGGAAAACCAAAGAAATAGCTGCTACTCTTCCTCAAAGCACAAAATAATTTAAATTTAAATTGATGCAAGCAAAGTGTCCCCACACAACAAATCTGGAGGCTCTGTTCGGATTCTGACCTGAATCTCACGGAATTTCAGTTCTTTCACTCAGTGCTGGGGGACTGGGCTGAAAATCTCAGTGCCCCTTTTTGGTGTAGACCTGCTGTCCTCTGAGAGAATAATGAGAGGACCAGACCTTGCAGAGAGTTTTTGGTGTTTGGGTGGACACCTGAGCTCCTCAATCCCCCTCCCGTTTCTCCCATGTCCCTCATGACAGCTTTCTGCCATCCCCACCGAGCACATCTGCCTTCGTGTTTCACGTTATTAAAATAAGAGGGAAGTTGAGTGAGACCTTAATGTGGAAATGTGACTCTGCAGATTGGAAATACATGCAACACGTGCTCAGTTCCAGCTGGAGTAGGGTGAGGTCTGCCCTTTGTGTGTTGAGGTGGATCCTTGGAAGCATGAGAAGGGAAAAAAAGAATGTTTCTGTTCCTCTGTCGTGTTCTGCTCTTAGTTCTCAGACCATTTGGGGATTAAATTTTCATGCTCTTAAAATTCAATTGCAAAAGGCAAATTCTTGAGCACATCCACAAGAACAAAAATGAAAAGGATTTCTGATGTTGCACGTATGTGGATGCCCCATCCCTGGAAGTGTCCAAGGCCAGTCTGGACCCTGCTTGGAGCAACCTGGTCTAGTGGGAGGTGTCCCTGCCATGGAAGGGGGTGGAACTGGATCATCTCTAAGGTCCCTTCCAACCCGAACCATTCTGTGATTCTATGATTTTATTATTCTCCACCAGGGAATATGTTTTCCTCAGCATTTGGATCTATTCATAGTTTACTCAAGTTCCACTTGGCAGTCGTGCCACAGTTCATGCTGTTGGAGGAGGACCCAAACAGGTTGTTCTATGCAGCTTGCCCTGAGACTGAGATGAAGGGTTTCTCTGGGATTGCTCATGAAGCTCCATTTCCAAATGTTTTCTAATCTTTTCACCTTCAGTGACTTTGCCAGGAGAGGGGAAGGCTATTTCCCAGGAAGGGAGGACTCTGTGCGTATCCATCCCTTCCATTTGACCTTCTGTGAAGATTCAGTATACGTGGTTTTTCCCTTTGGAAAATCCCCATCTGCTACTGATCATGATAGGAAATCCTCAATATACTCCCAGTTTTCCTCTTTTCTGCAGCACAGCGAGATGCAGGGTAATAAATACGACTGCATTGCCTGAAGAGAAGTGCCGTGGCCACTGCCAGCCCCCCTGCTTGCTTGGACATGTCTGTGCAGGGTTTGTGTTTCATTAGTTCAGATCACTGGGGTTATAATTCCCCAGCAATCCAGCTCTGCCAAACTCAGCTGTTCTGGAAGTTGTGAGCAGAACAATGCTAATCCCACTGGGTTTTGACATTGAAGCAGGAATTCAGATTAACTTTTACACGTAACTGCTGTAATCATTGCACAAATGCATTTTCACAAACCACAAGAGCTGTTGTGTTTGTCCTGAACATTATTCCTTATTTATGAGTCAATTATGATTGATTCCACTCCCCCTAATATCTATTTTTTGTTATTTAAGAGCCAGGATAAATGTCACTATTGGATTGTCCCGTTTGTTTACTTTTTTCTGGGAATCTTTCATTCTGATTCTCCTTTCTGATGTGCTCATAAAAAATTGCCCATGGTTGTGGACAGCTGGTTCCAAGAGTGTTCCAG
Source organism: Orthonyx spaldingii (assembly GCA_013397795.1). Taxonomy (NCBI): domain Eukaryota; kingdom Metazoa; phylum Chordata; class Aves; order Passeriformes; family Orthonychidae; genus Orthonyx; species Orthonyx spaldingii. The sequence goes on along the minus strand of VZTJ01002236.1, from coordinate 5,017 downwards.
TCTCACACTTCATTTATTATTTCATGTCCTACCTCTGCATTTTGGCTCGTTTTAAAAAAATGCAAAGCACTCAGTTGTGGTGCTTGGGTCTAAATATAAACTCAGTTTGGTTGAAACTGATCCATGTGCAATCTATAGAGACAGCCATGTCTGTAGCTGAAAATCAAATTTTTTCAGACTATCAAACAAAATTTTAGGTCCAAGCCTTTTTTTCTTTTAAGGGTAATAGTTGAGGCTATTTTTATAGTTTTTCTCTAATACCTCTACTTAAAGCTACCAGCTAATATTCTCCTCCAGCCTACATAATTTCCCTTAGGCTTCCCACAAATGGCGCTGGAGGCAGAGCTGCAAGTGAAGCTTGGTGTTTACACCCCTTCCAGTCAGGGATTTCATCCGTGTGCTCCGATCTGCCAGACAGGGACGTTGCTACTGCCTTGCTCAGAGCATGGTGGGATGGCAGGACACCAAACTCCTCCCTGCTGTGGCCAGGTGGCTGCAAGAACTCAGCTTTCCCTTTTAATAAAATGAGTTTAAATCCACATTCATCTGTATAAAATGGTGTCATCTTCACTTGTTTTTAAACAGAAAAAAAAAAGGACATGAATTTTTAGGATTAGGATTTCTATGGGATCCAGATTTCTGCTTCTTTTCACCTTTAAATTGAAAAAGAGCCTGTAACATACTATTGACCAAGTCAAACTGCCATGTGGCATTGGAGGGCATCTCTCAGCTCATTCTCATCCCTTTGGTCCTTTCTTCCCGACTCTGTCTGGTCTTTTGTGTATTTTTTTTGTCATTCCCAAGTACAGGGGCCTGGCCCAAGAGGCTTTGTCTCTTCTCTAGTTCCTCTGTACCAACCCCACAATCAGTTCACAAAAATGAATTGTGTTTGCTGTACAGAGAGAAGTGCACCAGAGACAATTCTGTAGTGTTTGATGCAATATGTTTTTTCTGTGCAATTTTAACTTTTTTTTACTTACTGAACTCAATCTACCCTTCTTGCTCCTTTTATTTCAAATTTCTGGTTCTACTTGCTTGTTTTCTTTCCTTTTCAGCCATCCACTGTGCCCTGTTACTTTTGACAGAATTCCTTTTAGACAATTTTCTCTTGCCTGCCATGTATTTAGTTCTTTTTCCTTTGCACTCTTTATTCCTTCTCTACCTTGTCCTCAGCATCTCCAGCTGGATAATCCTGAGAAATGAAGCAGTGAAACTGGATGAGATGCAACAGTGCAGATGCCACATTCAAACACTTAAGCTTGAGAGCAAAACAACATTAATTTCTGAAGGTAATGATTTCTGGATTTCAAATGATAGAGGAAGAACTGTTTGTATTGATCACAGCATGACCAAGAGTGAGAATATGATGCAGCTGTATATAAAAAGTAAATTGAATTCTAGGGTGTATCTAGAGAAGTATTTGTAACAAATAAGAAAGCATTTAATATTCTATGCACATACTGGCCTTTATTTAGAGAATCATGTCCAATTTTGGTCACCCATGTGGAGCAAAAATGTGTGTAAGTCAGAATGGATGCCAGCAAAAATAATAATTGCTTGAGATAAAAGGTGATCCAGCAACATCTCAGTGATCCTGTGCTTTACACCCAGTTTCTTTATACTCCACCTGACAAAACTCAACGTGGAAAGTGGTGCTGGCTTCACTTCCCTCACACACATTGGCTGCAAATGTGAGGATATTTTATTTACACTTGTGCAAACCTGAATATTATCATGCAAAAGGATTTAGTTCTATGCTCAGATTGAGGCTTTAAAGTTCAAATATTCTTGCGTTTTTAAAGGCTGCCTGGATATTTGCACACTGTTCCTACATCTGAGGCACAGCTTTACAAGCATCTTACCAACAAACACCATTCCCTCACGTCCCTGATCACATCCAACTGTTTTGCTGTATTTTCAATAAGAGTAAAATGAACTGTAGTGAAAGTTTTTTCAAACTTTCTTCTTTATTTTGAAAAACAAGGAAGTTCTTGGGGTGTCCATTTAAAATGACATTTTTTCCTGGTCCTAGGGTTGTTTGGAGCTGAGGGACAGGACTCTTCGATTGTTTGAAGATGTACTCCTGCCTTCATACTGAGATTTAGGGTAATTTTGTTTAAAGCATTCTTTAAGTGTTCTCTCTTGTTCCTCATTTTCTGCATGTTTAAGTCTTTCTAGCTCATTTGGGGGCAATCTAAGTTATAACGATTTCCAGCTCTATGGAACTCTCTCTAGAAGGGTGAGCATGTAAAGCAGGGAAAGCAGGGAAGTGCCTTTGAAGATTGTATGAAAGATGAAGTTGTCAACTACTGCTGCTCCATTTTCACTTTCTAGAGAAACCCCTATTTTAAATACTTATCCCTTTACTATCTTGTAAGAGCTTGCACATTGCTCTGACTAAGAGACATTATATTTTTCACGTCCCTCTTGTCTCTTCCAGTGCCTGACTAGACACAGGCTTTACAGACGTGGATATGTGAGATTTCCTCTTGGTATTCCCTTTGAAGCCTCTGTTGGTTTTGGGTTTGTTCTATTTGTACATTCAGAAACAAATCAGCTTTTATGTTACAATCAAGACATCTAAATGGTGAAGTTGGCTTTTTTTAATAGAATATTTAGTCTGTGACTGGTGGAGGCTGATGGTGCATTTGCCTTTGAAATCCTTTGGGCAACAATAATCCTTCTGGCCATGGTGGTAATGTGATAACTAAGAGCAATGGTCAGTTTATATCTGCTGGTAAAAACAAAATGAATTTGCTGCCTGGCTTTTCCTGCTGATAAATTTTAAGCAACTTGCTTGACAGTCAGAGGACAGAGCCAGGAGAGGTGCCGAGGTCCATGTGATACCTATTTGCAGTGGGGAACAGGAGCTGTGGTGCTGGCAGAGGTTCCCACCGAGCAGGACGTGCCCAGGAGATGGGGTGCAGCTGTGCTGCCCGTGGTGCTCAATCCAGGATGTTGTACCCCCGACTTCTGGGAGCCCTGAGTGTCTCTTCCCTGCTCCAGGTGATGGGGCTGGCTCTGATACAGCACAGCTGTGCCCTGGGTTCAGGTTGCTGGGGGAGAGCTGGGACGTGTCCCCAGGGGTTCCCTGCTTCCCTTGGATGCCATGGAGAAGGCAGGAATTCCTGCTTAGCTCAGGCAGACAGACCTGCTGAGGGGAAACTTGCAGGGGCTATGACTAAGGGGTTAAATTTAAAAGGGAACAATAAAAGTCTAATTTGTGTTCCATGTGTAATGGGGTTTCTAAATATCCTGTTCTTCTGCCTGCCTGTGTCCTTGCCGTCCTCAGTGAGAGGGTCTGGCTCGTGTTAATCGTGGTTTGTAAGCACAACGTCTGCCTGGCGGCACCACTCCCATGTGGGTGACACATGTTGGCCTGTCCCAGCTGAGAGTGCTGAGTGGCAGCGAGGGGAGACCTTCCCGGCTGCTGGTGGGGAGAAAAGGAGGGTTCTGGACATTCCTTCCACATCCTGGCAAGGTTGTGTTCTCCTGACTGTGGCACAGACAAGTAAGAACACTTGGAGCCAGTGGATTTGCATGGAGTAGCTGCAAACTTTATGTGTTTTACTCAACGTGCCTCCCTCCCTAGAAATGAGGAAACAGAAAATAAGAATATTTGTGTTGCTCTTTTCTGTGTGTGGAAAATCCTGGGATCAGAGACTCAGATGTCGTGTCCCATATGGAAGGAAGACATCGGAGCAGTCTTGGGTATCTGTGCAAGATCAGTGAGAGATCCAGACTCAGCCGTGAGGCACCGCTTTTCCAGGGACAGAGGGAAATCCATGTGTCGCCCACAAGTGGGAAGTAAGGACGAAGACAAATGTCTGGAAGTGACATATTAACGGACTAACTGCCCATAGGAAAACAACAAACCTTTTAAGAATGAAGTAACAATGGACAAACACCTAAGAAAAAAAATGTATGTTATGCATTTGGGCTGAGAAATGGTGTTCTGGGAAGCAGGATTGCAGAAGGGTTTGGGATTGTGGTGGAAATGAGCTTGCAGTGTAACACTGCTGCCAAAAGTGCTAATGGAGCTCTCAAATGGGAAAATTGGAGCAACTTCAATAGGAGGGGGAATATTTGTTTGAGATTGGTGTGGCTGTGTCTGGAAGGCACTCCAAGAACACCACTAATTTATTGGAAAGTGTTTGGATAAACCAAAGAAAGATCAAAGAAATTGAAAAGTATGTCTAAAAAGAGCCCTCAAAGCTCAATTCCTGGAATTCCATAGGGAAAATGGAGAATGTCTCAGTTTCTGAGTGTGCTTGGCAGGACTGGAATGAGAATGGGGTGAAAAATGGGTTTTCAAGCAAGATGACAAAGCTCTAATGAGAGGAAGCTGCCCGAAGTAGAAGCCAGATACAAAACTTTTCCAGGATTTGGACTTGGATTCTGGTTGAGTAACAACTATACTTCAGAAAGCCTGTCTTTGCCTTTTCTACTACAGAAACTTGATTTTTAATTTTTTTTTCCTAAGAAATATATCTTCTTAGCAAAATGGCTGGAAATTTCATCATTGTCTGTGTTATGGGCTAACTAATGACTAGAACTTCAGTTTTATTTATGGTTTTACCAGTCTCTGAAGCCATGCCAGGAGTGTGGATGTTCACTTCAGCTCTGGAATTTTGGACACATACAATGGTGGAGACAAAGATGTTGCTTTTACAGTTATGGCACTATAGTTTTCCCACCAACTCGACCTACCTTTCTATTTATTTCCAAGGGTTTCCTTTTTTTTTTTTTTTTTTAGATTTTGTTTTCAGGTTTGTTTGTTTGTTTGTGCTTTTTAAAATTTTTATTTTTTAAAAAAAATTATCTTACGTTTTGATATCTCTGAAACCACTTTAGGTCATGGAAAATAAAAGTCACCTCCAGAGTGTCAGGTATTGAGTCAGACCTATTGAAGCAGCTCATTTCAAAGTCTTAGGAACATACTGAAAGAACAAACTTTGAAATTCAATATAGAAATGATTAAAAGCTCAGAGCAAATCTTAAATTATATATAAGTAGA